>QEPC01010167.1:729371-766038 GCA_003113815.1 Sphenodon punctatus
GGTCACAGGGAGCACATGACACCAGTGCTCCGGGCTCTGCACTGGCTGCCTATAAAGCACCGGGCCAGGTTCAAGGTGCTGGTTTTAACCTTTAAAGCCCTTCATGGCCTAGGCCCTGCTTATCTGCGGGACTGCCTCACTCCCCATGTGCCCGTGCGACCCTTGAGATCGTCCGTGGGAGCCTTTTTGGAGGTTCCCCGGGTGAGGGGGGTGGCCACCGATGTTAGACCTTTTTCGGTGGTCACCCCTGTGCTGTGGAATTCACTCCCAAAGGAGGCTCGGTTGGCTCCCACTCTCCTGCTGTTTCGGCGTATATGTAAGACCTGACTGTTCCGTCAGGCTTTTGGCGAAGGGGTAGGGGTGGGGTGGGGGCTTTCCCCACATATTGTATTTTAAATTGTTTTAAAATTTTATATTGTTTTAAATGAATGTTGTTCGCCGCCCCGGGCTGCCCTGTGGGCAGGAGGGGCAGGATATAAATTTTAAATAAATAAATTTGAAAAAAATAACGTTTAACCAAAATCTGCTTTCTTGTAATCTGAACCCATTATTTCTAGTCTTGCCTTTCTTTGACGCTGCTAGCTTCCTTTACTCATTCACTGCCTGCTCTTGCTTTATAAGATAGCTCCTCAAGCAGACTGACAAAATACCTAGGGGCCAGCCTTGGCAATTATCAACACACGCACAAACCTGTTAAGCTGGAGGTGTATGCAAACATGTGCAGGAATTCTGATGCCAACCTTCCCCTCTTCCTACAGGAGAGGAGTTAAGCACCTAAATGCAGTAATGATAGGCACTTCCAAAACATTTATGAATCCTGAACAACTACAGTCACAAGAATTTTGCCACTAGGTTCAATAGAGTCAGGATTTCATCCAATTATTCTGATGCTTCCTGTCCATCCTTGAAGATGCGTGCAAAGAGTAAAATGACAAAAGATGTCTTGGTACATCTCTCACAGTACCAAGACATCCTTCTACAACAGAAATGTAAGAGAACATGATCTGGTTTTGGAGTGATGATTTTTACTTTTATTATTTAAAGTCACCATGACTTGCCACTCTATAAATCAATTTACGTTTTGACCAGTCATCTCAAACATAAGTGCAGTATCTTGCTCAATATAAGTTTAGATGAGATGGCATAATTATAACTTTCAGGCATAATAGTTACTAGACAGACCCAAGCATTACCCAATCATTAAACAATTTGCCTTTGACTAACATTTGAACTCACATGGCACAGCCTGGTATAAATTCTCATTAAGCCCTATCTGTGTTTTGAAATGTTCACTGATTTCATTTTTGCATTCTGGCAATCTCAAAAAAATTACAATTTCATTCTGAAGATGGAAAATGAGATAAATATCACAATTAGATGGTGTATACGGAGAAGATTTTCAAGATTTAATTAATGCAAGTTAGTGTATACAGTTCATCCGTTATGTTTTATAATTTTATGGTCAACAAGCTCTGCACCAACCAAAACCTGTGACCTAATAGATGACACACTCACTTCTGAGTGAGTAGCGTCTCATCTGTTAACACCCTCGGTATCGCAAGACAGGAAGGGTGGAACGCTGGGGTTGAGTGGATGACGTGGAAAGGCTGTGACACACACACACACACACACACACACGGTTATGTGTGGGTCAGTAGGGTATACTGTCAGGGAATTTCTTTACTGTATCAATTGTAATTTTGTACATTGTTTATTTTATTGTAAACTGTCCTGAGCCTTATGGAGCAAGAGAAATCTGAAATTAAATTTTAAAAAATAAAACGAGAAAAATCTAAATAGTCACAAATGTGAACATTCAGGTTATGGTGCTAGCCCCACCAAATTAAACAGAAAGCAGAACCAAAACACAAACATATACTACCATCACTTACCGACATCAAGGATACCAAGGCTGCAATTTTGAAGCCACTTATTGGAAGTGCTCCAAAGAAACTGGTTTCATGAATGCAGTCCACAAATGATAAGACCATAACCTAAAAACAACACACTTCTAATTGCTGGGAAGAACAAAACACAGGCTAGCTACAATGCTACGGATTTCCATAGAGTAGTTAAATTTTCCAGAAAACCTTGGAAAACTTTTCTGGAGACTCTTCTACGTTCATCTTTTCAAAATTTAATCTTCCTGGAGATGTGTATAAGAGACAGGAACACACCCCTGTCTTACCCCAGAGAAGGTGGATATCTTTTTGGTCTGGTGGCCCTGGCGATCGGTTTTAACTTCAAGGGAGGAACCAGCATGGAGTTGTTGGAGTATATATAACAGCCTAGGATCCATCTGCATTTGCTCCAGCTTGGCCCATATTCTAGCTCTGTTCACCAAATCAAAGGCCGATCTCAGGTCCAAAAAAGCTACATATAACTTCCCATTTTTCCTCTGATATTTCTCCATAAAATGGTTAAGCACTAAACACTGCTCCAGCATAAACCGGCCCCTCTGGAATCCCGTCTGTTCAAGATACAGTAGGTGGCGTTCCTCTAGCCATAGTGTTAGCCATTGCAGAAGCCATTTCCCATATATCTTGCTAACCACGCACAATAAACTAATTGGTCTATAGTTAGCAGGGATTGATCTATCTCCTTTTTTAAATACTGGCACCACCACCGCCCACTCCCAGTTAGCTCGGACGGTTCTGGTATTATTTATGGCCGTGAAGAGTGGTGTTAACAATGGCACCCACCAGTCTAAAGCCTGCTTAATTATCTCAATGGAAATTATATCTGGACCAGGAGCCTTGCCATTTTTAAAGGTCTTAATCAGCTCGGCCACTTCGGCCTCTGCTACCGGAAGCCATTTAGGATAGAGGGTTAATTTATCCCTTACTATGTGAATGTCTGGTCCACCAGACTCTCCTGCATATAGGATATAGAAATGACGGACCCAGAGCTGGTCTGGTATTGTTACTGATGGTAACCCTAAACCCCCTTATTCCTTCTACTAACCAAAAGCCAAAGCCTCCTTGAATCTCTGGATTCTGCAGCTTTAATTTAGTCCAATGCTCCTCCCAATAACGGTGTTTCTTCTTTTTAATAAGCTTCTTAAAGGCCCACTTGGCCTGAAAATATTCTGACGGTATTGTTATTAAATTACCCCTCCTATATTCTTTATACAGGGTAACCACTGCCTTCCTGGCTATCCTGCATCAAACCATGTCTTACCAGTAGGGAATTTAGCAAAGGTCCTAATGGGCTTGGCGTGGTATACTGTCAACTCCTGATGGAATTTCTCCATCAGTTGGGAGTATTGATTAATGACCCCCCTCTGCCTCTACGGTGCCCAAAATATCTGTTCTTACTTGACTCGCCACTGCATCTGTCATGAAGGTTTCTACAAAAAAAGAAAGGGCATCGCTGGCATTGGGTGGGGCATGTCTCTTGCCTGATGGAATGGGGGGAAAACAAAAAGTCCCCTCCTGGACTATATGCCCCTCCCCTGAATGCGGTAAAACCAAAGTTAGATTAAGGGGGAGATGATCACCTGCCTGAAATGTGTCCACCCTAAAATCCCTAACCAAAGGGGCAACTTCCATCGATATGGCCATGTAATCTGTCACGCTTGCCCCCCTGGGTCCCAAATACGTCAATTCCCCCTTCCAATCTCCAAAACCAGTGCCATTTAAAACAGACAGGGAGAATTCCACAAGTGTCTTACCAAACAAGATGCCCAAGTTGTTTATATGGGCATCTTTTGAATGGCGAGAATTAAAAGGGTTGGTTTCCCGATACGTTATACCATATGGGGCCATCACCTCATCCTGGCACTGAAATCCCCTGCCAAAATAACTTTGGCCCGTGGGTATAAGGCAATTATTTCCTCCAAAGCAGTATTTACCAGGGGCCAAAATTAATGCTGGTAAGTTTTGACATTAGCTGGGGGGATGTATGCTGTGGCTAAAATGAGTGGGAATCCCCCAAAGCTTAATACCGCTACAAGGAAACAGGGGGGTCTATACAGGACATTCTCAATAACAGCACCCAAAGATTGCTTTATCAAACATGCCACTCCCCCACCCCACTTGGGCAACTCCTTAATGGCTGTGGAAACTGCCAGAATTGTATACACAAGAAAATGGTCAAGAGTTAAACCACCCTTGGCCCAAGATTCCTGCAAAAGAAGGATATGAAATTGTTCTAAGACCACCCTAACATCTGGTAGCGTTAAAAGACGTGACCAACCAGCTACATTCCAGGAGCAGATTTTAAGACACCTGGTATCGTGACACTGCAACCATCAGAGAGCTTGGTGTAATGCCTCACTAAGAAAAGGGTCAGTTATGGGCTGGGATGCTGCCACATTATTTGCATCTATCTCTGCCCGTAAAGTGCTAGGAGTAATCAAGGAGCTGGTTGAAGATAAATGAGAGCTAAGCGACAAACCCTGAGTGTGCCTCCCTACATCTAAGAATCAAGTCAGATATATGTGACAAAAGTTTCTGTTGACCTTGTAGGAGAGAGGCGATGCCATCTAACTTCTCAAGCAGTTTGTGGTGCATCTCTCCCAAAAGATTACACTGTTTGTCCAGCAGAGCACTAAAAGGGGGAGTCGGGGGCCCTGTACTGCAATTGCTTCCCGATAAAGACATATCTGCCTCCTGCATCAAAGATGGATCCAATAGTCAAGGGTCCAAAATCAAAGGGCCTGGGTCCACCCCAGACACTGGGGGAGCAAATGAGTCATTTGAGCGAACAGGAAGATCTGGCAGCAAAGACTTTGCCCCCTCCCCAGACACGTGAGTCTTAGATCGAAGAAAATAAAAATTATCGAGAGATTGCTGTTTATCGGGAAGAATACCTGGTGTGGAAAAAGTTCTCTGTCCTCGCAGCTTCTTGGGTGCGGCCTTCCCCGCCATGACCCACCGTGTCACTGAAGCTTGTGAGAAAAACCCCAAGATGACAAGGGCTCCAGCGCCCGGCCCACGCCTAAGGCTGGGCGCACAAGGGCACGCATGCCTGCGGCACACATGCCGGGGGCTGGCTACCAGTTATATCTGGCAGGGGGGGCTCGGCTCTCTGGCGTCCAATCCGTGGCATCCGTCCACAGTCACTGATCCAGTAAACTCGATACAGCTGGGCTAGCCCTCCATCCCTCCAAGTCGCATAGGGTCCCGGGGGACAGGCCTATGGGCAACTAAGCACTGGTAAGCCAGCACACAACTCAGCTCTCCCCCCCCTGAACCTCCTCCGGCAGTATAATAATATGTTATGTATATCTCATTTTAGTTTATAGAGTATTATAAAAAGGCAGAATTAAAGGGGGAAAATGTGATGTGGCCTTGTGTGGTGCTGAGAGCCCAGGGTTACAGGAGGAAGTAGCAGGAATGCAAGAAATGCTTGGGTGAGCTGTAGTTGCTTACACCCCCGGCTGACGGTCCATACCTGACCAGGGTAGCCAATGCAGCAGAAATGGCAGTCCTGTTGAAGATTTGGAGCCAAGCAGATGTCCAGGTTGCTCTGGCCAGCGGGGATCCCATTGCCCCAAACTTCATGGTGGATCAACATATTTATTTTTTCATATTTAAATTTAGAGGCCACCTCTTCCTGCTATTGCAGCTGGGGGCAGCTTACAACATATTAAAACCAAAAAAGTAAACAACATTAAATTTTTAAAAAAATATATAGGTCAAATTAAAACAAGATAAAAATACACCTACGGCAGAGAGAAAGGAAACCCTGTACCCCTTCCTCTCCCCTTCCCAACCCCGCACCTGTCTCCCTCGCCAAAAGTCCTGCGGAACAGCCAGGTCTTACACTGTCTGTGGAAAGAGGGAAGGTTCGGGGACAGGCGGACCTCCGTTGGGAGGGAGCTCCACAGCCTCGGTGCTACCACCGAGAACACCCTCCTCATTGTCATCACCCAAGATACTCGGGAAACCCCAAGGAGGGAGCTCCCAGCTGACCTCAGGAGCCAATCCAGGACCCGGTGTGTGTGTGTGTGTGTGTGAGGCAATCCCATAAATTGGCAGGGCCCAGGCCATATTAGGCTTTATAGGTCAAAACCAACACCTTGAATTGGGCCCAGAAGACTAGAGGTAGCCAGTGCAGAAACGGAGCACTGGTGTAATGTGCTCATGGCGACCCTGTGAGGAGGTGGGCTGCCACATTCTGCATCAGCTGCAGTCTCCGGACCGTCACCAAGGGTAGCCCCACAGAAAGCGCGTTGCAGGAGTCCAGACTTGAAGTGATGAAAGCACGGATGATGGTGGCTAGGTCGGAGTCCGAAACGTATGGCCAAAAGCCGTTGCACCAGCTGTAATTGGCTAAATGTTTCCCTTGCCACAGTCACCACCTGGGCATCCAGGCGGAGCTGAGAGTCAAGGAGCACCCCCATGCTCAGGACCTGTGGGACCAATAGGGGTGGACCCCATCAATGATGGGTGCTGCCGCTTCTTCAGCCGCTCCCACCAGCATCACCTTCATCTTGTTGTTTCAGCATACTGATGACACCCACATTTCTCTCTCTTTTTCAGCTTATTCAGGCCCGGCAGTCTCAGTGCTTACCCGATGTTTGGCAGCTGTTGGGGATTGGATGAGGGTGAGCCATCTGAAGCTGAATCATCAGCATACTGATGACACCGCACACCCAACCCTCCAACGACCTTGCCCAAGAGCTGTTTGTACACACTGAACAAGAGGGGACAAAATAGAACCTTGCAGGACTCCAAACGTGAGGTCTCGGGGAGGAGATGAAGAGTCACCCAGTACCACATGCTGAGTTCTCCCAGCCAGGAAGGAGCGAAACCATTCAAGAACAGTCAAACCCATCCCAGCTTGGTCCCGCAAGTGAACCACCAACATCTCATGATCAATGGTATCAAATGCAGCCGAGAGATCCAACAGGATCAACCGACACTGGTCCAACTCACAGCTGAAGTCATTGATCAAGGCCATAAGCACAGTCTCAGTGCTAAACCCTGCCCAAAGGCTGGACTATAAGGGATCCAGAAAACTGACACGGTTCATAAGAACATAAGACATGCCATACTGGGTCAGGCCAATAGTCCATCGAGCCCAGCATCCTGTCACGGGGGCCTGGGAGAAGCAACCAACAGGTCACCATGCTATCCATTCCCTGTGGGTCATCCCCAGGCTCCCGATGGTAAATGGTTTTGTTCCCCAATCCTATCTGGCTAATAGCTGCTAATGGAACTCTCTTCCAGAAACTTGTCCAAACCTCTTTTAAACTCGGCTATACTGCTGGCCTTGACCACCTCCCCGGCAGTAAGTTCCACAACCTAATTGTACGCTGAGTGAAAAAATACTTTCTTTTCTCTGTTTTTACTCTGCCACCTGTGAGTTTCATGAAGTGTCCCCTAGTTTTAGTACTAGTTGAGAGGGTAAATAACCGTTCCCTGTTTACAAAATTCCACACCACTCATGACTTTATAGACCTCTATCATATCTCCTCTCAGCCGTCTCTTTTCCAAGCTGAAGAGCCCCAACCTATCAAGCCTCTCCTCATACGCGGGCTGTTCCATACCCTGGATCATTTTTGTTGCCCTTCTCGGTACCTTTTCTAGTTCTGCTATGTCTTTTTTGAGAAGGGGCGACCAGAACTGCACACAATATTCAAGATGCGGTCGCACCATTGATTGTATAGATCTGTTCCTGTCTCTTATACACATCTAGATGTGTATAAGAGACAGCTGCTGAGCCACCACCCATTCAATAACCTTCCCTAAAAAGGGAAGGTTAGAGACAGGCCAATAGCTGGCTAGGGAATCAGTGTCCAAAGATGGTTTATTCAGCAGAGACAGCACCACCACCTCCTTGAGACAGCCAAGCACTCTGCCCTCCCTAAGGGAGGTATTCATCACCCCAACCAGCAACGGCCCAAGCATCTCCTGGCTGGCCTTAACCAGCCAGGATGGACATGGGTAACAAGTGACCCTAACAGCCCCAAGGACATCCCCCACATCTGTGGGCGACATCCACCGAAACTAATCCCATAGAACAAGGCACGGCGCAGCTTCCATTACGCTGGTTCTCCCACTGCAGCAAGCACGGCTTCGAGGGTACCTGAGAGGAATGTTTGCACGGACAAAGTATGTGGAAAATACTGGGTTCTGGCTTTGGAACAACAATTAGTGACTGTGGTCCCCTCCATCTCACACATTCCTGTGTGTGGGAATCTAACTGCTTGACTTTGCCCTTGGACTGAGCCATCCTGGTCCCTCTGCTATGACCACCCCCCAGACATTGCGCTGTAAGTCGCCTGTGCGAGTCCTCCTGTTTGTGGCATGGGGTTCGTGTCCCCCACTGCAACAGACATGATGCCCTTTGGCATGGGGCCCCGTGAACTGCCACTGTTTGCCCTGAACTCTGGGCTCTGTGGGGCGTGTGAGACAAAGGGAATATCAGCCTGGCAGGGAGTGAGGGGAGACAGGGAGTGGCTTGATGCTTGGTTTTTTCAGCTGTTGCTGCCCCACTGGTCTCCCTGCTGCTTTAAATGCTCCCTTGTGTTCCTGAGCTGTCCAGTACCCAGTCCTGCACACCACAGAGGTTGCATGGCTCCGCCATCCCGTCCCTTCTCTCCCGCACCCTCTGGAATTCCTGCTAAGGGTGGGCGGAAGCAACCGTAGCAGCTTCACCTACCCAGAAACCGCCATGTTTTCACATCATGAGGTGGGGGCGTGTTGACATGGGGGCTGAGCAGTTCAGCTGATAAGGTAACTTTATTTATGCTGCTTTGTAGCCAAGTCACGGTCAGTGCGCTCAACCACGCATGCGCTCGAACTGAATTTTTAATGTTTAATTACTTTCCCTTGGCTTCACTGAACACCATCAGCCCACAACAGCACTTCATCAATATCTCAGTCAACATGCCTGTGAAGTTCTGGGACTCAACTCACAAAGGCAAGGAAGGTATGAACCACAACAAAAGGTCAGGACATTTTGAAACTGACCCCTACCAATTAACTTTTAAATCCTTATAACTTTTCATCGCCATGTTGGATCTGCTTCAAATTATCTAGCTCCTCACCATTCCACCAAATGAGAACACAAGATTACATTTTTAAAAAAAGAAAAGAAAGAAAAAGCTCAAGCCATCTATTCAAATAAAGGTTTTTAAATTTGGGTGTTAAATTTCAGAGGATTTGGGGGAAGTACCCACGCCGGATCCTTGCTTTTGCGGGGGAGGAATGGGAAGAGCTGTTACAAGTCAATGTGGCGTTGGAGGATGTTCTAGGGCAAATTGACAAACTGAATACTAACAAGTCACCAGGGCCAGATGGCATTCACCCCAGAGTTCTGAAGGAACCAGAGGTGATCCTGGAAACTACAGACCAGTAAGCTTGACGTCTGTGCCAGGCAAAATGGTGGAAACCATAATTAAGGACAGAATTACAGGGTATGTTGACAAACATGGCTTAATGGGGGAAGAGTCAACACGGATTTAGTAAAAGTAAGCCATGCCTCACTAACCTGTTGGAATTCTTTGAGGGTGTAAATAAGCATGTGGACAAGGGAGACCCAGTAGATATAGTGTACCTGGATTTCCAGAAAGCATTTGATAAGGTCCCTCATGAGAGACTCTTGAGAAAATTAAAAAGTCATGGGATAGGAGGTAGTGTCTTACTATGGATCAGAAACTGGTTAAAAGATAGAAAGCAAAGGGTAGGACTAAATGGTCAGTTTTCACAATGGAGAGATGTAAAAAGTGGTGTGCCTCAGGGATCTGTATTGGGACCGGTGCTGTTTAATGTATTCATTAATGATTTGGAAAAGGGTGTTAAGAGTGAGGTGATCAAATTTGCAGACGACACCAAGTTATTCAAGGTAGTTAAAACACGAGCAGACTGTGAGGAACTGCAACAGGATCTTACGACACTGGGTGCCTGGGCATCTAAATGGCAAATGAGATTTAATGTGGACAAGTGCAAAGTGATGCACGTAGGGAAAAATAATCCAAACTATGCGTACACAATGCTGGGTACTAAGCTAGGAGTTACCACTCAGGAAAAGGATCTGGGGGTGGTTGTGGACAATACAATGAAATCCACAGCGCAGTGCGCAGCAGCAGTCAAAAAAGCAAACAGAATGTTAGGAATTATTCGGAAGGGGATAGAGAATAAAACTGAGGATGTCATAATGCCTCTATACAAATCAATGGTGCGACCGCACCTCGAATATTGTGTGCAGTTCTGGTCGCCCCATCTCAAAAAAGACATAGCTGAACTAGAAAAGGTACAGAGAAGGGCAACAAAAATGATCAAGGGCATGGAAGGGCTCCCGTATGAGGAGAGGCTTGGTAGGTTGGGGCTCTTCAGTTTGGAGAAGAGACGACTGAGAGGAGATATGATAGAGGTCTATAAAATCATGAGTGGTGTGGAACTAATAAACAAGGAGCAGTTATTTACCCTCTCAGCTAGTACTAGAACTAGGGGACACTCCATGAAACTCATGGGTGGCAAGTTTAAAACAAATAAAAGAAAATATTTTTTCACTCAGCGTATAATTGGGTTGTGGAATCTACTGCCAGAGGCTGTGGTAAGGGCCAGTACTATAGCTGAGTTTAAAAGAGGTTTGGACAAGTTTCTGGAAGATAGGTCCATTAGCAGCTATTAGCCAGACAGGATCAGGGAACATGACGGGAGCTGGGGGAAAACAACAGGGAATGGATCCCCCATTGTGACCTGTTGGGTGTTTCTCCCAAGCCACCATGATTGGCCACTGTCGGAGACAGGATGCTGGGCTAGATGGACCATTGGTCTGACCTAGTATGGCACTTCTTATGTTCTTAAGAATGGAAACTGGTCCTGCCTTAGCAAGGGAGCAGGGGCCTAGATAATCTTTCCCCAAATTAAAACTTAAGGGAATTACCATTTTGAGGATCATTATAACAGATTAGAGGCTTTTAATTGTAAGCCGAGAAAAATCTGTATAATTCTATGAGACAGGAGAGAAGAAAAATGCCACGTTAACTAGCCCACTTGCTCTTAAAAACAAGTAGACAAAAATTGACAAATGGATGCAGGAAGCAAACATCTGAGTATTACTATACAGCCTAATTTTGACATCTAGTACATTATATCTACAACCCAGCAGGTTTATTTCCTTCCTACTTTGGTGCTTGTATAGCTTACCAAGCAAAAAAAAAAAATTTTAAATTCTGAAATTATTTGGGTATATTACTTAAAGGTGACCTATTATTTTAAAATGTGCACTCACCTTAATGTACTTTCACACCTTAGCCAAAGAATGAGAATGCTATAACTTTACATGAGCCATCTTTCTCACAAAGTATTAGCGTGTGTATTTTAAAAAATAATTTGAAGCAGTTTTGCTGTTTTCTGCACAGTTGCCTCATGTGATGCTATAATTTCATTAGTGTTTTACTTACTATGGAATTTTCCAAGGTATACAAGACCTGAATTTCTAGAGGGGGGAAAAAATCCAATCAGCACAAACAGCCAAGCCAAGCCCATTATTTTTCATTGAAGGTCACCTATAACTTCTTTAATAGTCAGGTATCCTAGTCATAAAATAATGGCATTTAGCTACCTCATACAGGCATTGTAATATTTAGATTATTGAGAGATGCCAAGAAGTCACAATCATATAAGATATATTTATAAATAATGCCAAGGTCCCCCAATTTCAAGGAAATACAGAAACTAGATATTTTCCCAGCAATTTTCAATACCAAAGTTTTGTATCCAAGTTAAATTTGATCTTCGAATCGGTTTTTAGGACTTGTGTTTCAGGGTTGATAACTCTTAGGGATTTTAGGGGATGAAAAGTGAGTCTCAATAAAAATCCAGACACTTTAAAAAAAGTAAATCTAAAAGAAAATGCCTACCTCTCACTTTCAAAACACTTATCTTGATGTTTTGAAAGGACAACAGCAGTGTCTACTTTGTTCAACCCCACACACGGTCAGTCTACTAAGGCTTAAATCACTTACAAACCCGTAACCCCCATCCCCTCCCCAGTCAGAAACACCCAGGATCAACTCCACTAGGGCTCCCCCCTCAAGAATTCAGAACCAAAAAACAAAAGCCACCCATTTCTCCAGTTCACTCAATTGATTCCCAAAGTTTTGCTTGCATGACACCATTGTGAGTTAAAATACAATTCTGACTCCAGAAAACCACACACACACACAATATGTAACAGCTGAACGGCAACGCCATCCCTCCTCTAAAGAAACCTCACTTGCAGTCAAGAAGGACCCATAGTCTGGGGGGCTTCAGTGTAGAGTTCCCCTTAGTCCCATTTTGGGATGAAGGAGTCGATTAGCAATTGCAACAAGTTTAAAACTTTATTCTCTAGACGTGAATTGACCTTCTACAACTCAAGCTGCCCCCGCCTGACAGCAGCGTCTTCTCGCAGGTAAGCTGTGTGTCTGTGGTGATGTGGCCACACCAGCTTGCAAGGAGATTTAGAAATGAACGATTCTTGTAGCCACATAAAACAGTGATTGTTTACAGCACTACCACAGGCTCGTATGGGACGCCCATGTAAAGCCCCAGGCGCGGTCAGCCTACTAAGGCTTAAATCGGTTACAAACCCGTAACCCCCATCCCCTCCCGTCAGAGGCACTCGGGATCAAGCCCACTAGGGCTCCCCCCTCAAGGCACTCCTGCCAAACCAGCACCCCTTCGAAGCTGCCTCCTCATAAACACTCCCCCTTTCAGGGAACACGCTCCCTTCTCTCCCCGCCTCGGCTCACTCACGCCTGCCTGCGAGCGATAAGTCGGTGCATGGGAGTCGCCATCTTAGCTCCTGGCCGGGAAGTGAGGGAGCCTGCGCACTGCATGCTGGGCAATTCCGTCCTCCTAGTCCTTCCCTATTGGGAGAGAAGCAGCCCAGCTGCTGATGATAGTGTGAGCGAGGGTTGAGAGCGCTCGCTCCGGAGCCCGCCTTGTCTGCTTTAGCAGCAGCGCTGCCATCTTAGATATCAGGAGAGCAGGGCCCCGGGGTTCTTCCTCCTCATCTTCCAACTTGTCTTGCTCCTGGCTGGGGCCCCTTTCCCCTGGCCCACACCAAGCCCTTCCCTATCCCCTCCGCAGCCATTCAACATGGGGGAAGCTCCTCTTACACACAGGTCTGGTCCCTAGTGTTTTTCCTCTCCTTTCTTGGGGTCTGGTTAGCTGGACGGGCCCCCTCCCAGAGTGGCAAGGATGGGGAACCTTTCTCTGTCCAGGGGCCACTTTGAAAATTAGTACAAACTTCCAGGGCTGCATGGAATTGGGAGAAGGGGGTGCATTCAGGAAGCGGAGGGTCCAGGCCATGGATCTGACCTCTTTCCTTGTATGGGGTGCACCCCTATCTTTGCTCCTGACTGGGAAGTGAGGGAGACAGGGTGCTGCATGCTGGGCAAGTCCGGCCTTCCCCATTGGGAGAGAAGCAGCCCAGCTCCCTTCTTTTGAGTTCAGTTTTTTAGTGCTTGAGGGTAGGAAATAGATCCAGAGGCCAGATCCAGGAACTGGAAAAGGACCAAATAAAAGCTAGCCATGGGTCACATTTGGGCCCTGGGTCTAAGGTTCCCCACTCCTGCACTAAGAGTGCAGTCTTGACCCCACTGGAGTCAATTAACCATTAACGTCAATGGAGCCTTGATTTTTAGGCTGTGCAAATGAGACATCTTCCTTTCAACTGAGAACTGCTTCCTTTTCTGCTAATGTAAATAGGAGCTGAACTATTGGCTGGAGGATTGTGTCTACTTTGTTCAAGCCAGAGTGCTGGGCAAAGCTCCTGCATCTGAAGTTAAAGCCTCCTTGCCCTCCAATATATGATTACCATAGGATGATGGTAGAGCAAAATATTTATTTAAATTTATATCCTGCTCTATTCCTTAGGGTTCAGGGTGGGTTACAACATAAAGATATATAAAATAGAAATACATACATAAAACCATTTAAAAAACCCCTCTCTAAGCCCTAGCCTCTCCTGTCCAACACTTGACTGAATAAAAAATGGTTGCATTTTATTTATTTATTTGTTAAAATGCTTTTATCCTGCCCTTTCCTAAAAAGGCTCCTGGTGGCTTACAAATAAAATATAAACATAGCATATATAAAGGCATATTAAAAAGTCCATAAAACAGTAAAAGACAAAACAAAAACCCCAACCCCCACCCAGTACCACCTCCCCATTTCCCACATCCAACCCCTCCCTTACAACCCTCCTCCGAACCCTCCCCTATTCCTGCCTGCCAAACACATTTACAAACAAAAAGGTCTTACGCTGCCTCCCAAAAATGCTCTGACAGACTCTGGCAAACTACCAGGGGAAGAGAGTTCTATAACGAGCTGCCACAGAGAACGTCTTCTCTACACACCCTGCTGTGTGGGCTTGATACACCAAATGGTACACGCAAGAGTGGGCTCGTAGCCGACCTCAGGAGCGGCAATGGCTTATGGCACATTGTAATTTTCACATTTCTGGTTTTTTATTATTTTATTTTCTGGTTGTTTTTGGTACCAAGTCTGATCATTTATAATCTAGACAGTATATTTCACAGGTGATCCTGTTAAGCATAAGAAATATTCATTGGCAGAATCATTACTGGGATTAAAATCTCCACTCTACAGGATCTGAAGGATAAGACTGAACTCCCCAAACCACTTACTCCTGAGTAATTCTGTTAGTTGCAGGCTAAATTATAGTTTGTTCCCCCTTATGGCAATATAATAAGTAAAGGAGAGACCGTCATAGGCATTAGCAATTCATATTCTTATGCCCATATTGTAGTAAGACTATAAGCATTCATTTCTACTAATTATCCTAACAAGATCAGACCTTGTCTGGAGGAAACAAACAGGCATGAAACTGGTTCTAGATTGCTGTAACAGACCATGGGTGAAAACAGACATAACGCTAATTCCTCTTTCACACCGCTTTAACATTTCTTAAGCATGTTGCAGGGCTGCAGAGGGAAAGAAATACAGCCCTGCAACATGCATAAGAAACATTACAGTGGGTTTAGTGTTATGTCTTTTTTCACCCCATGTACAGTAGGAGTGGGGAAACATTTCCCTCCCAGGGGCCACTTTGAAAATTAGTACAAGCTCTGAGGGTCACATAGAAATGGTGGAGTGGGAGTGCTTAAGGGGTGCACTCGAGAAGAGGAGGGTCCAGATCATGGATCTATGCCATGGATCTATCCCCTACCCTTGTGTGTATGCCCTCCTCTCTGCTTCCGTCTCTTCAATTCACTCTTTAAGGAGCCTGGGAGTAGGAAGTGGATCCAGGGGCCAGATCCAGGCACTCGAAAAGGGCCAAATAATAACTAGCTGTGCATTTAGCTCACGGATCTGAGGTTTCTCACCCCTCATGTACAGGTATGGTGCTCAGGACTGCCAATGCCACCTGTTCAAAAAGAATGACTGGGGCATACAAAACTCATGGAACTGGCTTAAACATGAGATCTAAAAAGTAAAATTTAGGTTCATTTATTTGACTTTTGGTTTCAGGCTTTAGTGTGCATAGTCATATGAAGACTTAGAAACTTGTATTTTTTTAACTGAAAGCTGAATCGCACACTTTTAAACTTGGACCAATGTATGTACTGGGGCAATCATCTGATTTCTTAGTGCAGATGCTAGCCCATAATAATGCTGGCACAAGTCCCATTGAAGTGAGTAGGATGAGCACAGGCACTATAAACTAAAGCTGACACTAAAAAGCTCAAGGATCATGCTCTGAAAGTAAAATAATTTAAATGATTTGATCCTACACCAATGGATGCCAACCTTTGTGTGATTATGTGACCCTGTTTTAGTTTAGCATGATTCATATATTTTTAGTGTTCTTTTTAATATATTAAACTCTGTAGATATGAAATGTCAGCATTTCCAGTACATTAAATGCTTCACTCATATTTACATGGTGTAATTTGAACAAAAAAATACACTTCCTGCAAGTTATGATGTTTGGAATTATTTGTAAAGGGATAGAGAATAAAACTGAAAATGTCATAATGCCACTATATAAATCTATGGTGCAACCGCATCTTGATTATTGTGTGCAGTTCTGGTTGCCCCATCTCAAAAAAATATATAGTAGAAATAGAAAAGGTACAGAGAAGGGCAACAAACTGATACGGGGTAGGGAACAGGCTCCTCTATGAAGAGAGGCTGGATAGGTTGAGGCTCTTCATCTTGGAGAAGAAACGACTGAGAGGGGGCATATGATAGAAGTTTATAAAACCATGAGTGGTGTGGAACACGTAAATAGGGAACAGTTATTTACACTCTCAAATAATACTAGAACTAGGGGACACTCAATGAAAGTAACAGGTAGCAGATTTACAACAAAGTCTTTTTTCACTCAAAGCAAAGTTGTGGAATTTGTTGCCAGAAGATGTGGTCAAGGCCACTAGTATAGGGGTTAAGCAAGGGTTGGACAAGTTTCTGGAGAATAGGTCCATTAGTAGCTATTAGCCAAGTAGGTTTGGGGAATGTAACCTCTCTGTTGGGAGCTGGGAGTGAACAACAGAGAATGGATCGCCCCATAATGACCTGTTGGGCACTTCTTCCAAGCAACTGAGATTGGCCACTGTCGGAGACAGGTACTGGGCTTGATGGACCATTTGTCTGACCCAGTATGGCACTTCTTATGTTTTTATTGGTTTTTCTTAGGTGGATTACATTTTAAAATATTAATTCCCTAAATCCTAGGGAAAGGGCAGGTTGTAAATTGAAATAAATGAATAAATATAAATAACAAGATAGGAATGCACCTAGGCTCTGTGAGCCAATCCAGATTTCTTTCCATCTGTGTGTAAACAAGAACAACCAATGAATACTCTTGACAGCAGTACAATCATTCACCTTTATCAACTTATGTCTGGTGTCTGCCAATAAAACTGCAGTGTTTAAATGTCCTGGGAAGAATGTGTTTATTAAACTACCTCTGATGTTACAATCTTTAATCGCCTGAGCTATTGACATGGCCCTTACAATAACCATGACCATTTGATATAGTGATTAATAAAAGAGAAGCTAGTTTGTTGAAATGTAGCATGTGTGCAAAATTTCAAGGATATTTAAACATGAGAAGTTTGAAGAGGTAGTGGAATTCTTATTTTGAGCTACAGAAATCTGAAGATTCATTCATCTCCAGATTTCAGAAAGAAGTCATTTTAACTCAGAGCTCCTACTGCAGATTAGAATGTTTGTTTATAACTTTCCTTAAAATTCCATCTCATCCGTCAGTATGTGCATTGATGTTTTACCTCATTTGTTTAATCCACTATTAATACCCTGTTTACTAGAAAAGTTAAATTCAGGGTGCAATCCTCTGCCATTAAAGTTAATGGGGGGTTTGCCATTGGCTTCAATGGATGGAGTGTACTTTGTATCTCAAGTAGCATGCCATGACCATAGCTCAATAATATGTCAAATAATTGTATTTTCTCCAAAGAAGGAAGATTCTGAATGTCAGTAAATCACGTTGACCTGCATAAACTCATGAGTTCTGTAATGCCCTTTAGCTGTAAATATATACAGTTATGGTATAGACATATATCTTAATAGCCTTGAAATCATGAGGCAGATTCTGTGCTTCACTCTCCGAGCACATTCCTACAACCAGGATATAAGCTGTTCTTTCTTTCCCCTGCATATTATGATGATGTGGGAAGGACTCCATGCACTTATTTAGGAGTGCTTCCGCTTGTTTTTTAACCACATTTGGGGGCAGCCAAAAGCTACCTTTACAAGGGCGCATTTGAAATCACCTGCATAAATCCTGTTGTCAGAATGGTAGCTAGTCAGTATCATGTCAGTTACACAGCGCCCTGCTTCCCTGGCTCTGCTGCCTGAGAGGGAAGAGGAGCAGAGCCAGGAAGCAGGGCGCTGTGTAACTGACATGATACTGACTAGCTTGGTCAATATCATGTCAGTTACATCCCGCTCCTCTCCCTTCCCCTCAAGGGAGCAGAGCCAGGGAAGCAGGGAACTGTGAAACTGACATGATATTGACTAGGCTAGTCAGCATCATGTCAGTTACACAGTGCTCCGCTTCCGGCTCTCAGTCCGGGAAGCAGGGCACGGTGGGATTTGCGGGTATATAGTAAAGGTGAAAAATGTGGAAAGGCACATTATTTAAAATTGGCTTCTGAATGTGATTTGCGCCAAAAAAAAAGATAGTGTGACTAGCGCATGGTTCTATTTATGCGTATTAGGATATTAGCAGCATTTACAGATACCCGCATTTTCTTGTATGTGGGAACGCGCTCTCTGAAACGCAAAGGATTTGAAGTCCCTACTAGTCATACCGGCGTAGCTAGTTCTTACACCATCTCCCTTTTGCTTCTGGACCAGAAAGACCAATCAAAGGACTGGAGATAATGGGTGTTAACAAATAAGGCCATAGCTCGCTGGAGCCCGGGTTCATTCCGTGCAGCCCCCACTCATGTTTAACATGTAGAGCCTAATGAACGGGCAGCCCCCGGCATGTATTTCATGTGCATTCATGCAGACCCCACTCACAGGTTTAGCATGACCAGCCTAATACGCAGACGTTCTTCCTCACCCCGCTTCACCCACCAACACCCGCTCTTCTCAGTAGCCTGCCCCATCATGGCTCACAGCTGCGGTGAAGCATAGGTACAAGAAGCCACCCCAGCTGTTTCTTTCTTCCAAGCTATTATGACTCTGAGAGGCAGTCCAGCTCCTATTATCCCCTCCCACACTCGGTGACTCACACCTGGGTTTATACCTGACAGCACTTGGCGACTGTAATTAACCAGTTGCTATGCACATAACACTGAGTTTAAGTAGCAAATTGCATACTTTATTGAGCGCCTATAGTGAAAAGGGAAAAGGGGGGGAAAATGAAATAGAAAGCCATCAGCTGGTTTCTTGCATCCACTTCTCACAGCGATGCACTGACAGGAAGCAGTACATCGTTTTATCGAGTCTCCCACTCTGCAGTGTTGGAAATCCCTCTCGGTGCGCATAAAACCCCCAATCAAACATGTGCCTCTTATATGCCCTCTCTATTATCTGCATCACTGTACAGTGTGATGTACAAGTTGGGGAATGGAGCCAGAGTCTGGGGCTGCTTCTGCACAATTATCCTGCTATTAGCTGTAATTATGGGATGACATCCCAGAATTGTCACCCTGGGATAACTGTCTACACCAGCAGTGGGGAACCTTTTCTGTCCCACGGGCCACATGGAAAATTAGTACGAGCTCTGAGGGCCACATAGAGGTTGGGGCAGGGGTGCTTAATGGGTGTATTCAAGAAAAGGGGAGGCTAGATCATGGATTTGTGCCATGGATCCATTCCCTACCCTTGTGTGCATGCCCTCCTCTCTGCTCCATTATCCAGAGCTCAATTTTTCAGTGCTTGGGGGTAGGTACTGGATCCAGGAGCCAGATCCAGGCACTGGACAGGGGCCACATTAAAACTTGCCGAGGGCCGCATTTGGCCCCCGGGCCTGAGGTTCCCCAACCCTGGTCTACACGATCATTCATTTTCAGGGATAAGCAGCAGGGCTGGACTTATGATGTTTGCTGTTCTAGACACTTGCTGTCCCCCAAGCCATGCCCCCCACCCCCAAAGCCACAAAACATTACATCATCAAGTGTTGATCCTATGTCAGTCCTTAACACAATGTTTGCTACAGCTTATTCCAGTTATGTATCCTGGCCAGAAACCTAAACTCCATCTCAGCGCTAGGGACACAACCCATGAACCCTAATCTAATGCATGTACCATCTCCTTAATATAAATGGTTATTTGGTGTCTCCTTAGTTTTTACCTTTTAAAAAACAACAACAGTTTGATCACATTAGAAGTGTTTAGAAGCCTCCCTTCCAACCCCCACCCAGCCTGCTTGCCTCCACAGAAGTACTAATTACCTGCTGGCTGAATGAGACCAACAACCTTGAACAAGGTCCTGTCCATTTCTAAATGCTTGACTCTTTTGTTCCTACCTGATCCCAGGGGCGTAGCTAGGGTGGAATGGGCCCCTGGCCAAGAAGTCAAGATGGGGCCCCCTCTTTGTGTCCCGCCAGTGGGCCTAGGGGTGTCACCCGGCTCAGCGGGCCTGAGGGCGGTGCTATCAAACACACGACACCCAAAATGCAGCCAGCCTATTAAGCGCATTAGTCCATGCAAAGAGACATATATATAACCAGTTCAGTTGTGCTCCCATAATCAATTCAGGCTGCCCTCATCCCATAACCAGTTCATTTGTGCCCCCACCCTATATAATCAATTCATACTGCCCCGCAACCATAACCAGTTGATTTGCACCCCCGGAGCAGCATGAATTGATTATATGGGGGGCACAAATGAACTAGTTATGGGGTGGGGGTTTAAAGACAGTATTCCTTAGCAATAACTTCATTAAGAAGAGTTAGTGAAATAGCAGCCATAATAATGTCAAAACCATATTTGCAGATTTTCCAAGATAGAATAGATATTACTTTACATCCTAAATTCCTACCTAAGATAGTCTAAGTAAGACAGTTATGAAAATGTGACCCTTTTTACATGGCCCTCTCCCACTCATGAACATGCAGATTTCTGCACGTTCATGGGTGGGGGAGCCTCATGTGAACAATACGGTGCCTGCAGTGAGTAGGGGTACACGCTCCTGCCTAACATGCATCTCCACTCACCCTCCCCTCCACTTATCCCCATGCATGGAGCAACCGAGGAAAATGGCGGTTGCTCTCTGGGTGCGAATGAGGGGGGGATGAGGGGGGATGCATGTGCGGCCGTGTGCACATCCTGTCCATGAACCAGCACGCCCATGGACCCCCCACCTGGTGGAGCCGTGTAAAAAGAACCTGTGAGGAGCCACTTGAAGAAGAACAGAAGGTTGCTGCCTTGTAAACGAGGTTCTTCAAGAAGACTCCTAACAGTCTCACAACACGCACCCTTCCAGCCCCGAATGGAATTTTCTTATATTCCTAGAAAGGTTTGGAAGGAACTGTCATTCTGAGGGGGGGAGCACTTTTTATACTAGAGGAGCTCGAGACCATCACGTGGTCTATTATTTGAATAGGGTGAGCATGCACAACCCAGTTGTGAGAATGTTAGAAACCATCTTGAAGAACCTTCTTTACAAGGCAACAACCTTCTGATCACTCACATGGGGAGGAGTTTGTTTACAAACAGCTTTATCTCCCAGTCCGATTTTGCTGCTGCTGCTGCTGCTACAGCACTACTAGCATGCAGAGGCAGGTGAAGGATGGGAACCCCCCTATGATGTGGGGGTGCCCTGCACCCAGGCCTCCTCCAGCCCAGCCCAGGCGCGGGGCTGCCCCTCGGACCTAGCGGACACTGGCTTTATGCTGGGTTCGCTCAATGGACGCTATGTCCCTGCCTGATCCTCTTATCTCTCCCTCCTTTTGAAATGCTAATGACTGCAGTCTTCTCCACGGTGGAGTCGGGATCCTTCCCTGGTCAAACAGGGGTGGTTGATGGGACATTATTCACTGCGTCCTGAGCCTGAGGCTAATAGCTGTCATGCTGCCCGCCTCCAAACTGACACCCAAGGCTAGTGCCTATGTTGCCTTTCCCTGAGTCCAGCCCTGGATAAGCACTATTCCAGGTTGGTAGTGTATACACTTTTAATATTAGAGCCCAGAATCCCTAGACAAAATATGGGGCCTCAGTGTGTATGCTTTTTACAAACATGCACAGTGCTATATTCAAACTGTTTACCACTCACATTAGCCCTTACTGTTTACATGAGACCTATAGATTTCAGTGAGACTCGTGTTGGTGCAAAAGGTTAGACTCAGCACCAAATAACTTGAGGATCTCACTGATAGTGGAAGACAGTCCCAGCCCTGGGAAATTTGCATTCCAGCGGGACACAAGACACAACAGTTGGGGGTAGTACACAATAGGGAAGGTGGATGGGAAGCAAAAACCAATCATACTACTACAAAGTCACTGTGTGCAATCTACAGGTTTCCATTTTAAAGTATTTTTGTAGATGTATATGAATATGATACATAAATATGTAAGAGATGTGAAATAGCAATAATATATTGTGTCTCTTTTCATATTATAGGAGTTGGTCTACTAAAATAATATGCTTCTATATTGGTAATTTAAGTACAGATATCTAAGTCTTTTTTTAGTACAATGAAGGGTTTGTAATAGTGACAGGTCAATCCAAAGGCTGGGGAGGAAGCTGCCATGTCCATTATAGTCAAAGGCCCTCTCTGACAAAGGTAGCTCTGAGCTCAGCAGTGGGGGACCTTAGCGTTGTTGTTTCTCCTGATATACTCACCAAATACTGCGTTACCCAGTAAAATGCAGAAAATGAATTCCATTGTAGATTGGTGGGACTCAATGATACTCCACACTTTCAAATCATTTAAATTATTTTACTTTCAGAGCATGATTCTTGAGCTTTTTAGTAGATAATATTGGTGTCTAACAGCACTTCCTGTGGCACTACTATACCTAGCATGCTATATTAACCACAATTAAAAAGTAACAATAACCTTCGCTTTATACATGAGGGAGCCAATTACATATATAAAGTGGCAGATAACCAAGTAAAATATTTTGTTGGATATAAAAATCTTTAGCTGATCAGTTCTATTGTATGACTCACTCCTGAACTTGAAAGCAGTTCCCATTTCTTAACATTGTTTGATTGCGGTTTCCCTGTGCTCCGTACGTCATACTCTGACACTTTATCTTTCTTCACAGTAGTGTCTCTTGCATGATGCCTCATACTGAACTGTGATTACTCATGTTGGACTTCTGCAATTTAACTTTTTTTTCTTTTTTTTTATATTTCTTTTTTAGTTTTTATAATAACAATAATCAAAATACGTAAAGTGTTCTGCATCTACATAAACAAATACAAACAAATAAAATTAACAGAACAAATTAGACTCTGCGATTGATTTCCTTCCGACAGTTCTCGAGGGAGGCCGTCCTATATTGATTGTAGGTTGATGGAAAGTTCTTCTTTTTCCATTTCAATGTGTTTTGTAATCAAGTTCCAGCTTGGCGTCCATGTGGTGTAAAATTCGTCTAGTTTTTCATTTATTCCAGCCGCGATTCTTTCCATAGATAGGACATACCATAATCTTTTAATCCAATCTAATCGAGTGGGACCTTCCGGTGTCTTCCATTTACTTACTATACAATGTATGGCAGCCAAAAACATTACCTTGCAGGCGGTTACATTAGTTTTCTTTTCCATATCTACGGGCCAAAGCCCCAATAAAGCTATCTGAGGTGTAAATGGCACCTGTAAGTAAGTGTATTCTACTACCTCGTTCCAGATAGTACTCCAGAACCCCACAATGGTCTCACAATCCCACCAATGGTGTAAGTAAGAGCCCACATGACCACAACCACGCCAACACAATTCACTGTAGTTCCTATTGGCCCTATGTATGGAGAGTGGAGTTAGGTAAAATCTGAACACTAATTTAATTTGGGGTTCTTTTACCATAAGGGATTTAGCACAATTTTGTGTGTGTGACCAGATCTGCGCCATAGTCTCTTTGGTAAATGCCATATTTAGATCTTCCTCCCATTTTTCAATATAACCCGCATCCGGGAACTGAAATATTTTGCGTATACACCTGTATAATCTAGAGATCACTTTCCGGTGTGGCGTAAAATTAAATAACTCAGTTTCTAGAGGGTATGGCGCTCTCGTAAAGTGTGTTTTATTTGTTGGGTGTGACAGGTAACTACGTATTTTCAGATATAACCATCCATCTATCGGTTCTTCACATTTATCTTGTAGCGTATCCTGAGCAATTATGTCATCTCCTATGAAAAAATGTTTAACCTGCCACAACCCCTTTTTACTCCATCTATCCAGTGTGCCTTTTTCCTTTTTATTTAGTGACAAAGCTTCACATTGAATTCGTTTATATGGGAATTTACCTTGTGTTATTTCCAATTTATATTTACATCTTCTCCATATATTAAGCGCTGTACCGATAAATGGATGTGACCGGGACTTCTTAACTGGTTCATTTCTGGGTGTCTCCTCTGTTAATAAATTTTTAAATGTGTTTGGAGCTATTATTTGCTTTTCTAAGGTTACCCAAGAAGGGTCTCTGCCCTCTTCATACCATAATTTCACACCCCGCATAGCCGAAGCCCAATAATAATATTTGACATTGGGTAAGTTCAGTCCCCCCAACTCTTTTGGGGTCTGCATTGTAGAACGTCTAATTCGTGGTTTGCTTTTGTTCCAGATTATGGTATTGATTATTCTATTTACTTTGGTAAAGAAGTTCTGTGGTATTTGAATTGGTAGAGCGATTAATGTGCCTAACATCCAATACCTCACAAAGAATACTTGCTCTAGAAACTTAAATCTCACTTGCTGAAACTGCTGTCAACTTTGGATGTTCATCCTTAATATTGAAGCCTTATGATTCAGATCTCACTTCTCAGATCTCAGATCTCACTTCTGATAGAGTAAACTTGAGGAACTTCCTAACTCAGGAAAGAGCTAAGAAACTACCTCAGATGACAAGCTACTCAAGAACATCCCTTTGTTTCAGTCCATGACTAATCATTTGTAATATGTTGCCAGCTTTTTTACCATTGTGTCATCAAACCATGCCCAGAACAGGTCTTGACAGCACAGTGGTAAAAGTGTCAATGCCTCCCTTCGGGACGGTAGGTTGTAGGACACTCTTACAGCTGCAGTTGTCCAGCCCCTGCTCAAGAAACCATTTTTGGACACTGACTCCCTGGCCAGCTATCACCCTGTCTCTAACCTTCCCTTTTTAGGGAAGGTTTTTGAACCGACAGCTGCCCAGCAGTTTCTGGTTCATCTCAATGCTATCGCATTCCTGGACCCATTTCTGTCAGTTTTTTGTCCGGGGTATAGCACAGAGACTGTGCTTGTGACCTTAGTAAATTATCTATGCCTGGAGATCGACAAAGGGAACTGTGCCCTGTTGATCTTGTTAGACCTTTCAGCGACCTTTAATATAGTTGATCATGAAGTGTTGTTGACACAACTGCAGGACTTGGTAGGAATGCTCCATTCATTCCTGTTGGGGAGGTCCCAGCAGGTGGTGATGGAAGATTGCTCGTTGTTCCCTTGAGACCTCCTCTGTAGTGTCCCACAGGGTTCCTTCTTGTCTTCCCTCTTCAATGTGTGTCTGAGGTTGCTGGGTGAAATCATTAGGAGATTTGGAGTGAAGTGCCACCAGTATGCTGGTGACACCCAACTCTACCTCTCTTTTTCATCTGACCCAGGTCCTCCACTCTCAGTGCTTACCCAATGCCTGGCCGCTGTTGGAAACTGGATGAGGGTGAGTCAATTGAAGTTTAATCTAGACAAGACTGAAGTGATTATGGTAGGCTGATCTTGTTATTTGGAGGGGATTGGGACTCCTGTCATTGAAGGGTTCCAGCCCCCTCTGGTTACTCAGATTTGCAGCCTTGGAGTGCTTTGGACCCCTCGCTGCACCTGGAACATCTGGTTGCGGCAGTGGCCAGGAGCACTTTTTACCAACTCCATCTGGTGAGGAGGCTGTGTCCCTTTCTTTCTGATTCACATCTGGCCACCATCATCCATGCCTTTCATAACCTCGAGGCTAGATTACTGCAGTGCGCTCTATGTGGGACTTCCCTTAATAAATGTTCGGAAACTGCAGCTGGTGCAGAAGGTGGCCACCGTTGGGTTTTTTCAGCGGTGGGTCATGGCGAGCACATTACACGTGTACTTTACGGTCTGCACTAGTTTCCTAAAGCTTTCCATGCACAATTCAAGGTGCCGGTTTTAACCTTTAAAGCCATAACTGGCCTGGACCACAAATATCTGAAAGATCGCCTTTCCTACCATGCTCCACTGCAACCCATGTGGTCAGCCAGGAGCACTCTCTTGTGGGTAACACGTGCTAACCTTGTTCATATGAGAAGGGCCCACAGAGAGGCATTCTCAGTTACTGCCCCAGTATATGGAACTCCCTTTCCCAGGAGGACAATCTGAGCCTGGGCATATTCCAGAGGCAGTGGTAAAAAAAAAAAATTGGCAAAGTATTTGGCAGGCAGGGATAGGGGCTGGGTAGGTAGGTTTCTCGGGCGAGGGTGGGTTTGTTTGTTTTTGTAAAGAGATTTTAATGTATTTTGTGTTTTCAATATTGTAAGCTGCCCTGAGCCTTCAGGGAAGGGTGGGGTAGAAATTTAAATAAATAAATATTCACGCCACCCATGCTGCTGCATATGTACTACTTAGTGCAATGGTATTGGGGAACTATCTGCACAGAGAAGGCTTTTGATGACTGCAGGATTTTTACAAGATACTCACAAGCCACACAGTTCCTTCCAAAGTGTATTTGCAGGTGGCCTTGACACTATTACCGCAGAGCATGAGCTTTTCACAGTCTTTAATGTATTTTTTCGTTGCAATGCCAGTGAGAGATAAGGAAGTACTACTGCCCCCATTTTACCACCGGAAAACAGAGGCCTTGAGAAACTAAGGGTATGACAGTAGCCCGCGTTGGACCGGGACTCACCTGCACGTTTGTTCCATGACTGCCAGATGCGGGGCCATGTATGCCCCACTAAAGGCAGCCGGTTACTACAGGATGTGTCCTCTGGAAAATTTTGGAGACGCATCCCAGACCAACATCTGCCCACCTGGGTCAACCTGGGCCAATGCGGGCCCATATGTTGGTAAGACCTCGCCCAGCTCTGCCAAAGGGCAAGGGCTTCCAGGACCACAGAGCTATGGGGGGAAAGGTCATGTCTCAATGCCCCTCCCCACTAGATGGGCCTGAAACCCTTAAAGGGAACCCTCCATGTGTTCGGGAGCAGAGGGCACTTGGGGACCGGGGGGCTTGCCAGGAGAAAGGGCACCAAAGTGAAATCAGTGGCTCCATAATCCCCCAAATGCCGGGACACCAGAGTTCCACAGGGCTTCTGAGCCCCACTGGGACAATCTCGGAGGGGCACATGACCCTGCTCCCCCCCCCCCCCCCCCCCCCCCCCGTTGCTCATGCTCATTGGACTGCAAGTCACAACCGGAGCCCTCCTCCCTGTCACTGCACCCAGCCCATCCTCGGTCTAGCTGCTCCCCATTTAACTACCCTCAGTGACAGCACGGGTGCTCCTCTTCACTCCCAGTACTCCTTCTACTCTCTTCCCTGTTGTTCCGACCCCCTGCCCCCAGTCCAGCCACTCTCCCACAGGTCCCTTCTCCACCATTCCACCCTGTCCCCCTTCTGTTTAGGTCCCCACAACTGCCTTCTCCCTTTGTGTATGTACACCCTGCACCCAGACAGCAACAACATAACATGCCTCATTAACGGTGCTACCATTTACCCGTTTATTGTTCATGAACATGTTTGTGGCAGGGTGCAGCAGACCAGAGAAGCTGGCCCTTTAAGAGAGGTAGCACCAGTGAGTTGAAGGCACTACACAGGGCACAGGTGCTATGGTAAGTAAGGGACAGTGCCTGATTGCCTACTACCTGTGCTTGTGCATGGCAGAAGCCAGTCACAAGCTTAAAAGCCTGAGCTAGGCTCTGTGTTGGGGAGTTGGGGAGGGTCCCCCACTACTCCATGTCTCCCCACGTGTCCAGGATCATCTCCCACTGCTCCATTGTCCTGGGTAGGACACAGGTGAACCACCTGATGGGTATTGCCAGGTGAAGGCGAGGATCGCTGCAGCAATGTCCCTGGACAGGTAACAGATAGTGTCTAACCGTGTGTGTAGGGAGCTGGATGGGATTGTCCCACCACAACTGATTCTGTTTCTGTTCTCAAATTGGGGGGAGCGGGGGCACCTGCTAGTTCCGGTCCTGTGCTTGCTCCATTGGAGCTGGACCTCCTGGCGGACCTGGGGAAGGTCTGCCTACTGGCAAGATGAACCCACTACAGCCAAAATTGCTGCCATGTACGAGGTCGGGACATGGTTGGGGGTCCTGGTTGCTCTGGTCTACGGGAATGCTTTTGACCCCCACTTTATGGTGGCTCAGCATATGTTGGTGAGGGTCACATATGAATGGGGGTTGTAAGCAACCCCTCCCCAGCTGCCAGGATCCTGTTAGATGTTTCTGCTATGGACTGGCTGTGTGAGTGATCTGTGGGAGGTGAGGAGTTCCCCACCCCACCCCCGAGCTGCCATGACCCCCTTGGAACTGTGCCCTATTGATCACCAGTGCGCATGTCAGTGAGCTGTGACTCGTGTTGTTTACAGCTTCTGGAAGGGACTGGACTGGCAACCTAACTGGGGAACTGTTTGTTTGAATCGCACGCAGCTGCTTTCATATACCTCTCCCTTCCGCTTTCCCCTTTTCTTCCTATGCCTGCCATGGAGCTTCCTAAAGCCAATTTGCTTTCTGTGGGTGGCTACTGGTTCTCCCTGTGGCTGGCTGGCACCTCCGTGTACTGGCATAGATGCCAGGGCCTACTTCCCTGGCCTCTGTCCTTGCTCTCCTGGAGTACCCTGCGGAGGGCAGGTGGAGGTGGCTTCTGCAGCTTCTTTTGCCCACAGTTCACCATGTCTGAACGTCATGGTGGAGGGTGGGGTGCTGGGATTAGGATGGGGCTGGAGCTGGCCGCCTGCACAAGTGTTTGGTGACTCCGCCCTACCTGGGGCGTGGGGACGGTGGGACGACTCTCTGGCCGCCAGGAGTTGCATGCACATTTGTTCTGTGCTGCTCGCTGCCCCG
This sequence comes from Sphenodon punctatus, assembly GCA_003113815.1. Classification (NCBI taxonomy): domain Eukaryota; kingdom Metazoa; phylum Chordata; class Lepidosauria; order Sphenodontia; family Sphenodontidae; genus Sphenodon; species Sphenodon punctatus. The sequence goes on from QEPC01010167.1 coordinate 757,989, forward strand.
GGGAGTGGCGGCTGCAGTTCACCCCAAGGCGGGTCAGGAAGACACCTCCACACCTGCACATCTGTTTTCACCCTAAGTTACTAGCCCTGTGTTACACAGATTGTAAGCTCTCGGGCAGGGACTGTGTCTATCTTGTTATTTTTTTGTAAAGCGCCATATACATCGCTGGTGCTATATAAATGCTTATAATAATAATAATTAATACCTTTACACTGAACCGGGCCTCTCAATCCCCAGGCTGATAACCTAACCACTAATTACTTAATTCATCTTTGATACATTTTATACCCTTATTTTGCTGAGAAGCCCTTGGAAATTAGGGGTGAGGGGGCTTTGGGTCTGGAAAGGCCTGGCTTGATTCTTGTACATCTAGATAGTACTCAAACTCAACATGTCCAATACCAGGATCCTCATTTTCCTGCCCCCTCCAAGCCATCCTCTCCCTCTTAATTCTCTGTCTCCACTGAAGGCCGCACCATCCACCTTGTCCCCTAGCACAAAGCCTAGGATATATCTTTGACTCCTCCCCTCCTTTACACCTCGTTCAAATTGTTGTTAAAGCATGTCGTTTTCTCCTAGATAACTTAGCTAAAATTTGCTCATCCTTGTTGTTCCCACTGTCCATGCTCTCACTACCTCTCACCTTGATTATTATAACCTCCTTCTAATTGGTCTTCCCCACCCTTGCCTTAACCCTCTCACTTCTGTTCAGTATTCTGCTGCCAAAGTCATCCACCTTGCCCACAGCTTTGATCATGTTCAGCTCCTCTCCTCTGTTCACTGTGTCCTTTTCCTTGTTTGCATCCAGCTCAAACTCCTTGTCTTCACCTTCAAGGCTCTACATGGCCTTGCTCTTTTCCATCTTTTTGCCCTTCTCTCACCAATTCCCACTCAGGAACTTTGCTCTTCCTTTGCCACCACACGTACCTACCCCAGACCCTCTTCACCCCTTCCCTCATGCTACCCCCTATGTTGGAACTCCCTCCTTGAACACACACATTCTGCTCCCTCCCTCCAAATCCCTCCTAAAAACCTACATCTTCTGTCTGACTTTCCCTTTCTTCTCACCCCACAGATTTCTTGTTTTATACTTGTCCTTATACAGTCTATCACTAAGCCAAGTACATGCACCTGCAACTTCTCAGCATCATGAATGTAACTTTCTTTCCCTCTCCAGATGAATCCCTCTCCGTGTCCATTCTAGATTGAAAGCCCTCCAGGGCAGCAACACCAGGCACATTGCTTGCACTATATAAATAAAAACATGAAAAGAGCAGGCTACTTAGCTTTCCGCCCAAAAATCATGGCCAGGCACTGTATGAGACAAGAAGCTCCAACAGCAGTGTTTTCTTGCCTGTCCCATCATCTCCAGTGGTGATGATCAGGGGTGAGGCCACATGAGCAGCGAGGACCCAATCCCCGCACAGCCCCATGGTGGACAATCGCTGAGACTGTGGGGCAAGCGTGGGGAGTTAGGCACACAGTCAGCGGGATGAGCTGACCCCTTCTAGAGCCATTGTCATGGCCGGGGCACTGGCAAAACAAGTGCATGCCTGGCCATGCCCTGCCTCCCCCCAGCTGGACCTAAATCCTGCCCCCGGCCATGACATTGCTACATGATGGGCACCAGCACTTGCCGCTCACAGAAGAGGAGGCCCGACCACACAAGTTGCCCCACCCTGGGCAGACTTACCCCATTATTTGGGGTGAGGCAGCTCCGTGACATGTCCTCAACATTTTTCCAAGGACGCATCACGTAGCAGGCAGCTGTTCGCCCTGCCCTGGGGGGAACATCTGGTGGCCGCCAGTCACACGATGCACTGTGTTGCATGGCCCAGCCACCCAGGCAGGGGTAAGACTACCCAAGGCGTGGTAGCCTCCCCTGCCTGATGTGGGAACCCCACAGGGGAGCAGCTGATGGGAGTCAGACAGGGGAGCCACTGAGAGAGCTGGCCAAGGGGGACATATTCAATCTTCTGCAACAAGGGCCATTCCCACTGTACAGAGACACTGACTGATAAAACAAATAGTATGCTTTCAAATACCTTCCAAACTGCAGATGAAATGCACAGTATCATTACTCAGTCTCAGTACATTATGAAGGGAGGATGATAGCTCCATGGCGCTGCTTCTACTCAACGAACCGGCTGTGCACATACATTCTGCCTTAGCACATTAGGTTGCTATTTCAAGCAGCAGTGTCGTTAACCTATTTCTAAATGTGCTGGCCAGGGAGTTTGCTTTCTGAAACACTGAACCTTTCTGTGGGAGGGAGAGACTGGGCACAAAATGGGAAATAATGGACAATACTGTTTCTTTAGCTGCCAATAGAATGAACAACACCGTGCTGCTCTGTGATGATTGATTGAGAGAGAGATGATATATTGCCACTGTAGCCTCAGAGTTAGCCTTAGCATGTGCAGTGGTGATGTCAGGGGGTAATGGAGGGGTCTGACACAGATACATACTCCATCCCCAATAGATTCTCTCATGGTTTCATTTAGAGCTTTCAATAACTTTGTTAATCTAGCCAAAGTTAATATATCTGGGCCAAGTTCTGATTTTAGTCCAAATTGTATACATCTGGAATAATTCCATTGACTGCTATGGCATTAAACTAGATACATCCCAATGTGGCCAAAAACAAAATGAGCAGCATTATCCTCTGAGCAGATAGCACTGGTACTAGCACTCTTAGAGCAACACTTAGCACTTAGAGCTAGCACTCTCCACTTGGAGGATTATTGTCAGGAGGTGCCTTCAGCGGAGATAGAGAATTAAGAGGAAGAGGATGGCTTGGAGGGGGCAGGAAAATGAGGATCCTGGTATTGGACATGTTGAGTTTGAGTACTATCTAGATGTACAAGAATCAAGTCATGGCAGGATTGGATCCATGGTCCATGGGTGAGTCACAGCAGGACCCCAGGTCTTAAGGCAGCCACAAAGGACTATCCGAGTCACAAGTTCAGAGGCAGTTGAGGAGTCAAAGCTAGTTGATTGGAGGAATAGTCCAAATTGGAGGTCTAGGGATGGGTCAGAGGGTCAAAGTCAGGAGATCCAAAGTCCGATTCCAAAGCCAAATGATAACCATGCTCAGTGCCATTAGGCAGGCAGTGGACAATACCAGGGAGGCATGAGACACAGAACCAGGGACCTTTTGGTTATTCAGGTGATGTGAAGATGTAGGAAGTTATACAGGGCCAGGGGCCAATCAGGAGACCGGCTTGGCCTGACCAATCAGGAAACTGTGGTTTGAGCTGCGGGAGATATCACATGTAGCTTTCCAGGATGCAACTCCCATTTCCAGTTCAGTTGATCTGTGGAAATGGGAATAAGGTTTCAGCCCAAAGAACTAGCAGACCTGGGTTCAAAAGCTGTAGGGCTTTCCTGACAATTGTGCCTTTAGATGTCTTTGTCTAAGAAGCTTGTTTAATAAAAGATATTGTCTGAACTACTTTGTCTCTAAATTTTTCACTTAGCAATGGTTTAGTGAATTTACTTACTGTAGGTGAACATGCAGCATGTGACTCCAAAATAAATAATAAAAATCAGGTCCTACATGTGTACAACATCAACAGATCATGTTATGCACATATCTAACCCTTTGGGGGAGGAGGAAATGTAAGTTTCAGTAATATATATCTGAGCCCCACCCCTGCTTTGCACGAATGTTTACTAAACTAACAAATCAGCCATCTCCAGTTGCTGTAGGTCAAGATTTTATCTCTCCTGCTTAGGTAGGAGGAAGAGCCTCCCTGTCCAAGCTTTCAGCATGCCAACATACCAGTGATCATAATCATCTCAGTTAGCCAATCTACTATTTCCTTTCTTTGAAGATAAGTATTTTCCACTTTAAAATTAGTCCCAATAAAGTAATGCAAATAGAAAGAATTGCATTTTCAAAGGTGCTGCCTATGACAATCCTAAATCCATCTCAGGTAGCTATTTGAGTGGACTAAACATGTAAAGGTGCTTTGATTTTTATTATTATTATTATTGTGCATCAGGTTACCCCAAATTTCCAAACTCACAGTAACCTAATAACCTGTAATAACTTCCATGGGGGTTAGGGTTACCTCATCCCTCTGGGCATGACTCAGAATCTCTGGGTTTCATATTTGGGCTCCTGGATAGCCATGGTTGTAGGTGGCTAGTGATTAGTGGAAGATAATAATAATAATAATAATTTTATTTTTATACCACTCCCCTGTCTTAAATGGCACTCAGAGCATCACAGTCATAAATATAAAATAAATATAAAACAATATTAAATCAGTTTAAAAGGGGAAGGTAAATGAGTTTGTCAGGGCCTCACTGGTTCTGGCTCTACAGTTCCTTCTTGCTCTCCAGGTGAGCAGCACCGTTAAGTGGCAAACTGGTCTAGCTGAGCCTCGCGGAATTTCACTGCTACTGCCCTCTCATTGGCTACCCAGGCTCCCAGCTGTCTATAATAGTCTGACAGACTGGGGCTCTTCAGAGCAGTTCAACTGTGTTCCAGTACGCTCCAGATGTACCCTCCAACTCCTGCACTTCCTCCCTGTGTCTTCCTCACCTCCACCTAGTGCCCTCTAGCCTGTCCAGGGGCAGATTGGGAAATCAAAGTGGCCTGGGAGAATACAGTCTTAGTGGCCCTGTGCCGGCGGCAAAGCTGCCGGTGTGCCAGAAATGGGCCAAGGGGGCGTGGCTTGGGGGTGGGCAGAGTGCACCAGATTTGGAGCCTATCAGAGCTGAGTCCCCAGACTCAGATCCTCAACAGCCTGGCAGGGGTGAGTGGGAGGTTATGGGGGGCTGGCAGGGGGGAGACTGCCACTGGTGGGGGTACTGGCCCTCATTTCAGTGCTCTGGCTCCCCAAATCACTCCGTTTCAGTGCTCAGTGGCCCCCAACCAAAAAAATCACTCTGTCCCTTGCTATGCATCCTACAGTAAGGCTTCTTCATTCCTGCATTAGCTGCACTAGTATTACACATGCCCTGTGTTTAGCTTAGCAAAGAGAAGACTAAGGGGAGAATTGATACCAGACTTCAATATCTACATTATTGTATATTAAGGCATCATTCCTTGCACCTGTAGTAATGCTGCACTGGAACACAATTAAGGAACAGCCTTGAAGGAATGCACCCTTTCTGCTAACGCACAGCTGCCTTCTCACACAACATTCCTACCACTCAGGATTTAAATCCCCCATTCCTTCATTCCTACACCAGCCAGCCCCAAACCCCACAAGGCCAGGCTAGGCCAGCCCCAGGCAGCCCCCAGTGAAGCCCCAGGCCCCACAAGGCCAGGCCAGGCCAGGCCAGGCCAGCCCCAGCCAAGCCCCAGGCCCCACAAGGCCAGGCCAGGCCGGCCCGGCCCCAGGCAGCCCCCACAGGCCCAGCCCAAGGCTCCACAAGGCCAGGCCAGGCCGGCCCCAGGTGGCCCCCACAGGTCCAGCCCCAGGCCCCACAAGGCCAGGCCAGGCCAGGCCAGGCCCAGACAGGCCCCCACAGGTCCAGTGCCAGGCCGGCCCCCACAGGCCCCAAAGTGGCCCCCAGCCAAGCCCCAGGCCCCACAAGGCCAGGTCAGGCCAGCCCCAGGTGGCCCCAGGCCCCACAAGGCCAGACCAGGCCAGCCCCAGGTGGCCCCCAGCCAAGCCCCAGGCCCCACAAGGCCAGGCCAGGCCAGGCTGGCCCCAGATGGCCCCCACAAGCCCAGCCCCAGGCCCCACAAGGCCAGGAGGCCCCAGCTGGCCCAAGCCGGCCAAGCCCACCCCCTAGCCAGCCCAAGCTGGCCCCACCTAATTATGCAAATGTATAAATTTACATAAAACTTACTCCCTCTGGACAGGAAGAATTCCCATTCTCCACCCCTCTGAGCAACCATGGAGAAGCATGGTCTCCCAATGGTTCCTCCCCCCTCCCCAGCCGAGTGTCTACCACCACTCCCCAACAGTGTCTACCACCACTCCCCAGGAGTGGTTCCACTGCAGGGGCAGCCAAGCAGGCAGTGAGGCAGGCACAGAGAGACTGACTGCGTCCACTGCCTTACTGGGGGAGGGGAGTGAGCTTAGCCAGTCTGGTCTCCAGGACTTCTTGCTGCCGGTGCCGCCTGTGCCTTGTGCACGCATGCAGTGCGACCAGTCCAGAGGTGCTGCTATCACACACAAAAGACACCCAAAATGTGGCTAGCTTATTAAGCGCATTATGCAATGAAAAGAGACATATAACCAGTTCAGTTGTGCCCCCATAATCAGTTCATGCTGCCCCCACCCCATAAGCAGTTCATTTGCACCCCTGCCCCCATATAATCAATTCAAACTGCCCCCACCCATAACCATTTAATTTGTGCCCACAGGGCAGCATGAACTGATTATATGGGGGTGCAAATGAACTGGTTATGGGGATGCGGGTTTAAAGACAGTATTCCTATTGACAATAACTTCATTAAGAAGAGTTAGTGAAACAACAGCCATAATAATCTCAGAACCATATTTGCAGATTTATTTCCAAGACAAAACAGATATTGCTTTACATCCTAAATTCCTACCTAAGATAGTATACATAAGACAGTTGTGAGAATGTGGCCCTTTTTACACGGGCCTCTCCCAGCCATGAATACACAGATTTCTGTGTGTTAATGGGTGGGGGAGCCCCGTGTGAATGATGCGGTGCATGCACCCATGGTGAGTGGGGGTACATGTGCGCCCGCCTAACACGCATCCCCACTCACCCCCCACTCATCCCCACGCACAGAGCAACCAGGGGAAACGGTGTTTACTATGTGGGTGTGGATGAGTACTGGGTGAGTGGGGATGCGTGTGCAGCCGTGTGCATACCCCACCCATGCACTGGTGCACTTACAGACTCTCCACCTGGCAGAGCCATGTAAAAATATCATATGAGGAGTCACTCAAAGAAGAACAGAAGGTTGCTACCTTGTAAACAAGGTTCTTTGAGATGGTCCGAACATTCTCACAACACCCACCCTTCCAGCCCCGCAAGTGTGGGGCTGCAGCTGGCCGCCAGGTGGGCCTGGAACAACAGACAGCGGGACCGGCCCACCGGGAATCCTCCCGGTGGGTTTAATGGCCAATCCACCCCTGCCTGTCTCCCAATTCTGCCTCAGTCCATACCCAGATCCCCACCTCTCAGACTGATCTCCTGGACTGACCCCAGAATGCTCCAGACCCTGGCTGGCTTACCGCCTTGGACGACACTATCTTTTGGACTGATTTTATTTATTTATTTATTTATTTATTTAAAATTTATATCCCGCCCGGGGCAGCGAACAACATTCAATAAAATTTTAAAAAACAAACAATTAAAATCATTTAAAACAATTTAAAATACAATACAATGTGGGGAACCTACCACCACCACCCCTGGCCAAAAGCCTGACAGAACAGTCAGGTCTTACATACATGCTGAAACAGCAGGAGAGTGGGAGCCAACCAAGCCTCCTCTGGGACTGAATTCCACAGCACAGGGGCGGCCACCGAAAAAGCTTTAACATCGGTGGCCACCCACCTTGCCCAGGGAACATGAGGCGGTCCCGCAGATAAGCAGGGCCCAGGCCATGAAGGACTTTAAAGGTTAAAAACTAGCACCTTGAACCTGGCCCGGTGCTTTATAGGCAGCCACTGCAGAGCCCAGAGCACTGGTGTCATGTGCTCCCTGCGACCTGCCCCCATAAGGAGACGGGCCGCGGCATTCTGCACCAGCTGCAGCCTCCGGACCAGCTTCTCAGGCAGCCCCACGTAGAGCACATTGCAGTAATCCAGTCTCAAGGTGATGAAGGCACGGGACAGTGGCAAGGTCAGAGTCTGAGAGATACGGCCGAAGCCGCCGGACAATATGTAACTGCTGAAATGCACTCCCCGCCACGGCCACAACCTGAGATTCCAGGCTGAGCCGCGAATCGAGGAGCACACCCAGACTCCACACTTGAGAGACCATGGGAGGGCGAACCCCCCCAAACAAGAGGAGATTCAACCACCCCCAGGCCCCCCAAGCCCTCGCCCACCAACATCACCTCCATCTTGTCAGGATTAAATTGCAGATGGCTCGACCTCAT
>QEPC01010167.1:775913-864064 GCA_003113815.1 Sphenodon punctatus
CCCCCGCATGGTAAATCGCGCCGAGGCGCAGAATTGGCCCCTGACTCCCGCGGAATTTTAAAAAAAATTCCGCGGAAGAATCGGGGCCCTGCTCATAGCCAAAGTTACAAAGGCCAGAACTCAGGCTCGCATAGGCACCCGGCATGCTGTCTGGGCAGCTCAGGAGCAATTGCATGGCCGGGGTATGCCACAGGTCGCACAGGGCCATGGTCTCGTGGAGAAGGTCCATGTATGGGAGGCCCCATGGGGGCTGGGAGTCGGGAGCCTGGTGGAAGCGCAGCCAGCCATGGTCCAGCAAGCCAGGGGGACTGACACCACAGAAAGGGGGGCCCACATTCCCCGGAGGGGCGGGAGGGGATGCAGGGGAGCCCCAAGGTCAAGCGATAAGGCCACAGGCCGCAACACGGCATGGCAAACAAGCGAGGCGTGGAGTGCGGACCCAGCACAGCTGCAGGAACCGAGCACACAGACAGGACAGCCGACACACTAATCAGACTGGTGAGGACACAATGTTGCCAACACAGAGAGGTGGGAGGTGATGACAGCAGGAATGCAGCTGCCGCCAGCACACCTGGGCGCATGCTGGTCCGTGCGCAAGGCCCCATGCAGGGACAGCAGGTGAACCCAATGGGCCTCCCCCACAGCCCTGGCCTTCCCGCCCACCAGGAGCCGCCCAGGCCAGCCCGGAGGGGCGCCCTGGGCTGACATGGGTGCCCCCACCCGGTCACCAGATCGCGACCTGGGGGCGGGCCTACACGTGGCCCAGGCTATAATGGGGCTGGCTGCACCCCACCTGGGCCAGCCGGCACCATGGAGCGAGGCTAGTTGGGTGTCTGCGGGATGCACCTAGCGCTCTGTGCTGAGTGGTACCACTCGCAAACCGATCAGCTGTGCCTCCTGACTGCAGAGGTGCACTTGGGTGCCCGCCTGCGGGTTGGCATGGCCTGGAGCGCGGCTAGGGTCTGGAGAGCCCACCACAGCCACAGGTGCTCCCTGGCCCAACTCAGGGTTCAGCGGGTGTCTGGGGCAGACCAGCAGGCCCTGATCCATGGCTGGAACAGGGTTTCTGTGCTCCGCGAGGTGGCCGGGCACCTCCAGTGACGGCGGGAGACCATGGGGCACACCGCCCAGCTCGCAATGCCCATTGCCTGGTGGGTATGGGTCACTGAGCGGGCACAGGGGTGGTGGTCCCTGGCTCAGTGGGACGAGGGTGCACTTTCGGATAGACAGACTCACCCTACTGTGGCTTACAGAGCTGCTCACACCCTGGCTGGAGCGACAGCACACCCCCATGAGGACCCCCATCCCCATGGTCCAGCAGGTGGCCATTGGGGTCTGGGCCCTCGCAATGCCCGACCCCTGCCGGTCCATCTCGCAGCACTTCGGTGTCGGGGTGAGCACCATTGCCTGTATCCTCCAGGATGTATGTGAGGCTGTGGAGGGCATTCTCCTGGACCAAGTGATCCAGCTGGTGGGCCAGGAGGCCGTGATGGCCAACTTTGCGGCTGGAGGGTTCCCCAACTGCATGGGCACCGTGGATGGCACCCACATAGAGATCCTCCGCCCCTCCACTGGAGAGACCATGGAGTATGTTAACAGACACGGTTACCACTCCCTGCAGCTGTAGGCTGTCATGGACCACCGGGGGCAGTTCATAGACATCTTCACGGGCAACTCTGGGTGCAGCCACAATGCCCGGATCATGATCATCTCCCCCTTCTATGCCCGGATGTACCGCGGGGACTTTGCGGACATGGGGATGACCCGGATCGAGGGGGTGCTCATGCCCCCCTGTATCCTGGGGGACCCGGCCTATCCCCTCACCCAGTGGCTGATGAAGGTGTATCCGGTTGCCAGGTCCCCGGTGCAGGCACTGTACAATGCCCACCTGTGTGCATTCAGGACCGTGGTCAAGCAGGCATTCGGGGCCCTCAAGCAGCGCTGGAGGAGCCTCGCTGGCCGGCTGGACTACACGGTGGAGACCTCGGCCCTGGTGATAGGTGCCTGCTGTGTGCTGCACAACGTGTGCGAGACCGATGGGGCAGCCCTCGAATACCCCGTGCCTCGTTGTCCTCCTGGATCTGTGCCTCTGTACGTGAACGCAGACAACCTGAGGGAGTACCGGTATGCCAAGTGCATCTGTGCCGTCCTGGCCAGGCATATGAGCCAGGAGGCCGAGGCCTGAGGGCGCTAAACCTTGACCCCACCACCCTGGGGCTCCCACCAGCTCCCTGGGCGAGCCCCTCTATGACCATCGGTCCACCCCCACCCGCGAACCCATGGACAGACCAAAGGAGGCAGTACTGGTGCCCTGACATTTATTCTCTCACCCAAGTACATGTGCCCCCTACACCACCACCACACCACCATGCAGGTTCTGTGCCCCCCCTCAGACTTCCCTCCCCTTCCCCCCCATCCCCTCCATCTCCAGGGCCTCAATGGTGTCCTGGGAGGCCTCGGTGTCTGGAGGGGCAGGCGGTGGTGGTGAGGGCCTGAGGGCCCCCCTGGGCAGCTGCTCCCTCCGGAGGCCTAAAAGGACTGGGAGGTGGATGCGCGGCCCCAGCTGGCATGGCGGCTNGAGCTCTGGGAGCTCCCCTCCCCCCACTGTCCATTTCCCCAATGGTGTCCTGGGAGGCCTCGGTGTCTGGAGGGGCAGGCGGTGGTGGTGAGGGCCTGAGGGCCCCCCTGGGCAGCTGCTCCCTCCGGAGGCCTAAAAGGACTGGGAGGTGGATGCGCGGCCCCAGCTGGCATGGCGGCTGGGGTGGTTGGGGAAGTGGTGGGGGCGCCAAGGGGCTGGGCATCAGGGCCTGGGCAAGCAGGGTGCCAGGCAGGGTGGCTGCCATCACATAGGCACTCACGGTGCCAGCGTGCAGGAGCAGCGAGGTCCCAATGTCATGGAACCTATCCATTTTTGCGGAATGCTCCTGCACCATTCCCTCGACGGCCTGTTCCAGCTGCCCAAACACCTCAACCTGCCTGTTGTGGTCCCGGCACTCCCACCTCCATTCCAGGCACACCTCCGCCTGGAGCCTCTGGTCCTGTGCCTCCACCTGTTGCAGGAATCCCTCTGTTGCCATCTCCATGTGATCCATGGCTGCTATCATCCGCTCTCCCTGTTCTGTGTTGGAGCAGACTATGTCCTCCTCCTGGTCCTCCCTCTGGCGCTGTACCCATGCCCAGTGCTCCCTCATCCATTGTGCTGGGTTGCTGGGGCCCCTTGTGCTGCCCTGTAGGGTACACAGACAGTGGTGGTTAGCTGCCCTGGCTGGCTGCCCCCTGGCTGGGGACATGGCTGGGGGTGTGTGGCCCCCCCCGGGTTGGCAGCCGACCCCAACCCCAGCTTTCCCCAGTGCCCCGACCCCCCCTCCCCGCATGACCGGGGTTCCTCTCCAGGCCTCCCTGGGGCCCCCTCCTCCTTGCCGGTGTGCCTCACCTGGCCCCTCTGGCTGCTGCCGGGGCTGTTCCCTGCTGGCCTCCTCACCCTCCTGTCTCTGGTTCTGGGCCATTCCATGCCCTTTGGGGATATGGGGGTGGGTGAGTTAAGGTTGGCTGTAGGTGTGCCCGGGTGGCCTCCCGGGCTGCTGTTCAGTGGTCTGGGGTGGACGGGGTGGATGGGGCCTGCCCCCTGGCTGGGCCTGCCTCCCCCCCTCGCCCCTGGTCCATTTTGACTCCCACCTGCTTGCTTACCCTCTATGTCTGTCTCCAATGCCTCCAAGGCCGACCCATCCATGTAGCTGGGGTCCCCCATTGACCAATGGCTGAGGGTGACCAGTGTGCTGGCCTTGGAATCGTCCTGTCCTGCCAGGGGGTGGGGGCTCTCTGGGCTGGTGCTGGGGGGGCCTGCTGGTCCCTGAGGTCCCTGGGCATTCCTCCTGGGGGTCGGGGGCCCTGGAGCCAGTGCCTTCTTGGGGGGCGGTGAGGGGAGGGGGTACATTGGCCCATTCCCTGCCCTGGACCATGGTGCCCCGAGGCGTGGGGCTACTATCGAGTCCTTCATGTGCAGTATGCGGTCCAGGGCATCATAGTAGGGGGCGGTCCGGGCTCTGTGCCCGGACCGCCAGTTGTTGTCCCGAATGGCCTTGTACTCCCTCTTGAGTTCCTTGGCCTTCGATCAGCACTGTGCCACAGTCCTGTGATGCCCCACTGCCTCCATATCCCGCATGATCTCCTGGAACACGTGTTCGTTGCGCTGATTGAGCGCAAGCTCCAGTTGATGCTCCAGGGTCCCCCAGATGCGAATGAACTCCTGGGTCTCCCTGAGCCCCCATTGCCCCCCTCTGTGGTAGGGCTGTCTCCCCGTGGTCCCTCCAGTTCCTCCTTCTCCTCCTGATCCTCGTCCTCCACCTGGGCTGCACCCATCTCCTCCAGGGGATCAGGCTCCTGGGCCCGTTTCCATGTCTGCGGGACATGTGGGGGGGGGGGGGTTGGTTGCTGTTCTGCCCCTGTCCCATGGCCCACCCCCGGCCCCTCCACTCCTGCTGGCCAGCCATCCAGCCCTCCCTCCTGGGTCCCCTTACCCATTTCCGGGGTGCCTCCTCCCCTGGCCCAGTCATTGTCCCCGGGGCGGCCCATCCTGGCTGCTGCTGCTGCTGCTGTCCCTCCACCTCCTCCATGTTCAGCACGACCACCTCCTCCTCCGCCTGCGCCTCCTCCACCTCCTCCCTTGCTCTCTCACCCACCGCTCTCCTCTCCCTTCTGCCTCGCTCTATCCCACCACATTTCCCTGCTGCTGTGTGCCCTTTAAATCTCCCTCCGCAGCCTGTGTTGTTGCTGGTTGCCTGGCAGCGATGTTGTGTGCTTTGTCCCCGGCTGGAAATAATTTTGTTTGCTTCCGGCCAGTGGTTGCCGTTCAGACGTTACTTTTTATTGTTTCCCATTGGGAATCGCATTCACCACGCTTTCGGAGATGGTCCAGGCCGGAGCTCCGGAAGCGTGGTTGATTTTGACCCCTGGTGGGTATTGACTGTGGTGAACATCTGGCGGCCGCTGAACAGACGTTTGGGGTGCTTTGGCCCCGCCGCGGGATTGAAAGTGGTTCACTGTAGTTGACTGTGATCTCGTAACGTCTGAAAACACCCTTTGTAATGCTGTCTTAACAAGCTTCTTAAACCAAAGTTTTTTTGTCTAGGTAATCAAGATTAAGATGCAGTGCAAGTGCAAGATTATACCAAGAGTGCAATAAACCAAATATATATAAAGATAACACAATTCTACCTTACTAGGTCTAAGTTAATCTTACCCTATGCAGTTGTATGCTTAAAGTTCAGTTCAGTCTTAAAGGCCTTCCTTCTCAGCACCTTGATATGGAGAGCTGGGTATGGGTTCTTACTGGCAGTTGCAGCATTGGTCAGTTCAAGGAAGACAGAATTTCTCTCCTTTGTCTGCTGACCCTTAAATACCTTTCTCAGTTATTCCAGAGTCACCTCCCCCCATATCACTTAGATCTTGTTGCACACATCTCCCTCATCTTTCATGCAGGCCAGGTATCACCCCATTTGCATTTCTTAATACTGCCATTGTTTTGCTAACTGTCCCAGACAGGATGTCTGGGCTCCAATTCTGGGTTTTGAATTTATTCCTTTTACACAGATTATAATTTATTTACTCTAATTCCATAGGGTTTTTCCTACAATACTTCATCATGTTTACATTCCTGTCTTAATTGTAATTGGTATGACACCAAACATGACCACAAAATATTAACATGCAGTGCTCATATCATATACATGTATGTTTCATGTGTGTTATGTATGTTGGTTTCCTGATCTTCATCACACTGGTTTACATGGCTATGTTAACAAATTGCACAGACAAGTGGCTGAAAAGCAATACTTAAAACTTGGATGCCTCAAATTAGGCACTTAGAGAGCAATCCAATGGCCCATGTATGCTGATTGCGAGAGCTGTGCTCCGATCAGAATGCGCGTGCTCAGGTGTGCATGTGTGCCACGTGCACAGCACAGCTGCCCGAGACTGTGCTGTGCACACAGCATGCATGTGCATGAGTGTGCATGTTCTGGCCATGCGCTTGGGGGGGTGGGGTCGGCGTATGTCGGCTGTTGGATTGCTCTATTTTACTATTATTATTTTTAATATCCCTATTGTGGTAGCACATAGATGCTTCCACAAGGCTGAGGCTGCATTGTGCTTGATGAAGTACCTACATGTAGATACAGTACATCACTGGCTTTCCTTGCCCTATGTTTACATTCTAAATACATAAGACCTAGTTCACAGCTCTAATGGAAAACAATTGCTTATGGAAAATCATCTCCAGCCATCAGGCTGTTATGTGCAGGTCTCTCACACAGATTTTAGGCCAAAAGCCACAAGCTGTAGGGTTACTCTGGATTAAGTGGTTTGTGGATCACAACCTTAAATTCTTAAAGCTTTAGATACCTACATTTGAAAATATTTTCCAACTGAATACAGGGTTTTATTGAAATAGGAAAAATAGTGGTTCCATTTGAATAAATAATAAATAAAATAAATAATAATAATAATAATAATAATAATAATGTGTAGCATTTTGCTCACTTGCATTTGTCATTCCTGAATATCGACCTTTATCTTTCTAAAGGCTTAAAATCTCCTTCTCACTGTCTGCAAACTTGACACTATTGTACCCTTTTACAGAGGGAGCATCATTCATGTAATGTTCCCATGGAGACACACTGTTGCCATTCTAACTGTTTCCCCACTAAGCGCTGGTGTGATGAGTGTTCCAGGCATCAGCCTATAAAAATCTGTGGTATTTTTAGACCCTGAGCTCACATTTCAGTGAACACTAAGTATCTTTGTGTGTCAACAGTTCATAAATGACTCCGGCTGGAGTCTGAAGCATGTGGACGTTCGGCTGGAGTTTGAAGCATGTGGACGTAGCAAGGTCGTAAGTTAGGTAGTTTGTAGAAACTTACATCATTAAATAATGGAGCTTTTTATGTGGCCTTCCTGGATTTGAAGGCCGCATTCGACTCAGTCGACAGAGACATCCTGTGGAGTATATTATGGCAGTCGTCAATAGATAAAAGGCTGGCTAGTCTTATTTGCTCCCTTTACTCGGATTCCACTTTGGTTGTGAGGACTGACCCGGATGGGCATATCACTCCGTCCATAAATGTATCAAAGGGGGTTAGACAGGGTTGTGTTCTCGCTCCCATCCTATTCAACTTATACATTAATGAAGTATTCTCGCGGATGACAGACCCCAAGTTCTTCCCTCCCAGGCTTTCTTCTAGGGCTGTAGGCTGCCTGGCCTATGCGGACGATGTGGCCCTTCTATCGCAAACTAGGATAGGGCTCATTAGGCAGCTGAAGGCCTTTGCCACTTTTTGTGCTGCCCGTAAGCTAGAGATTAACTATGCCAAATCTAAGATCATGGTTTTTTCGAACAAACAATGAATACACCAATGGAATATAGAAGGGATCCTATTTAACAGGTCCCTGTTTTTCGTTATCTGGGCCTTTTGTTTCATAAATCTGGCAGGTGGGGGGAACATGTCACTAGAGCCTTATTGAACACTAAGGGCTCTGCACAGGCCATTCAAGCCTTATTTAGGAGTCCGGGACATAGAGGGATCGAGGTGGCAGTGCAAGTTCTTAATGCCAAGGTTAAAGCACAGTTGTTGTATGGGGCAGAGCTGTGGGCGCCTGAGTTGGCCCATAGGGTCAATGTGATTCAATCAAAATTTTTGATGAAGTTGATGGGAGACCCAAAAAGTATCCCAGCTGTGGTTATTAGATCTGAGATGGGGCAAAAATCTTGGTCCCTAGCAGCTAAGGAATTGGCTGCCAAATTCTGGTGCAAGCTGCTGCTGAACCATTGTTCTGGGCTCCTTAAAGAGGTTGAGGAAGATGCTTTTGTTAACCCTTGGGCTGCCGGTATGGACTTGTTTATGGCCCAAATGGGTTTCTCTAAGAGTTACCTTTTACATAAACTCCCAGACACGGTCACTAAGGAGGTCTTACTTAGAATGAGGGATGTCGAGAGACAAAACGATTTAAGCAGAATTGCTGCATCCCCTCATTTGGAGATGTATTTTGCTTGGATTCCCAACCCAGGGCAGATGGCTGAATATCTGGTAGCTCCGATTTCCAGTAGAGCAAAACAGCTTTTCTTCCGAGCTCGTACAAACGCTTTCCCCTCACAGGTCCTGGAGGGACGCTTTAAGGGTATCCCATTTGTCCAGCGTCTTTGCCCTTTTGATAATCTGCGGGCTGAGATGGTTGGACATATTATCCTGTATTGCCGCCTGTATGACTCACTTAGAACAGGGCTCTTGGAACCCTTACTTAAATCATTTCCGGGTAGATCTGAGTTAACCCTTCTCAACTTAATATTAGGAAGTACTGATAGGCAGGCGATTACTTTTACAGCTACTTTTCTTCTACAAGCCTTTTATAGACGGAAGGATTTTCTCGACTTTAAGCATGGTCAATCTTAAAAGTATAAATGATTAATAGGCTTTAGAGTGTGATAGGATTGAAGTTTGTATTTTTTCCTCTTGGTAATAAAGACAGGAGTAAGCTAGCTTCGGATAGTGGGGTTCTAGGTGCGTTATATATTGAATTTAGTTGTGACCAGTATGGTTATGTTTTATTTATACTGCAGAATGTATGTCTTGTGTGGGCCTTTTAAGGCTTGTTATATGTTTTATTTAATGCCATGGTCTATGACCGCGCTACAAATAAATAAATTCAAATCATTAAATAAATTCCTGGCATTCGCTAAATTGGTTTCTAAAGAATCCAAAAGAGTTCCTGTCCTGTTATATAGTATTTGGAGTATAAGACATTAAAACACCTCTGTGTGGGGACAAGGAGAGTCCAGGGAACTGATAACTGGATACAGATCTTTTCATCTTTGCTCACCAGCTCAAATTCAGGCTGGGTTGTTAGTAAATGAAAATTGTTATCCTTGGTGGCCTGTATGAAATGAGTTTGAAGCAGAAACAATCATGACATTTAAATCCTCTGGGGGCAGCCTCGGAGAGTACAAAGTCTGAACGGGTACAAAGACTGAACTGTTCTTTCATTGCCCCAAATATTCCTAAATTCAAATCCTTGGACCTGTGCAAAGTCCAAGTCCAAGATTTGTGTAGTGTCGAACTTACACTGGGTTTAATGATTGCAAGCCACCCAAGCTGCCTGTGGCAGGAAGGGCGGGGTAATAAATTATTCTCTTTTTTAAAATGTATTTTTATTATTTTTCATAACTCTCGGTAACTCACATAACAAACTGACAATAATTGATATGGACCGAGGCAAAATGCCCTTACAGCGATGGTCCAACCCTACAAAAGTAAGTTACCCCTTTTTTAAACTAAATTTTTGTTAAACATAACAATACATTTTCCTTGTCCAGGTTCAACTGTTTTTGCAATAATTCCCATATGTTACTCCATACAGCATAAAAGGATTCCAGTTCTTGATGGATTTCAGCATGAATACGTTCCAAGGTAAGTGTATACCAGATCCTGTGGATCCATTTCTTAAACGAAGGTCTTTTCTTTGATTTCCAGTTACAAATAACAGTATATATAGCTGCAATTCTTAGTTGTTGGCATGCTTGTTGCCGCTCCTTAATAACCTGTATCTCTGGAAAGATGCCCAACAAAGCAAAGGTAGGCTGGAATGGTATCTCCTGTTGAGCTAAATCATTCATGTGTGGCCAGATCTCCTTCCAGAACTCACTTATATATGGGCAAGACCACCAGCAGTGCATCCAAGTCCCTGGGGCTTCACACCCCTGCCAGCAATTACCAGGATAGGCTGTATTTATTTTATGCAATTTATATGGGGTATAATACATGCGGTATATAGTTTTTATTTGCGGTTCTCTAAGAGACAGCGATCTAGAGCCTTTATGCATGTTATCCCATATTTGTAACATCTCTTTTTTTTCTATTTTTATTTGCAGGTCTTCTTCCCACTGAGAGATGTACCCTGCATCTGGTAAGTTGTATAGATTACGTAGGACTTTATATAACCGAGATATTATGTGTGTTTGGGATGAATCTCCATATATTACTTTTTCCAGATCCGTGCTTTCTCTAATGTAGTGGGGTTTATTGTTTTTATTATTAAATTTACTTTTTATTTTTGTATAAGTGAAGGGGTCTGGCTCCCTACCCAATTTGTCTTTAATGGTATCTATGGTTAGTATTTCCTCCCCTACAAACAGATCTTTTGCTATTTTTAATCCTTTTGCTTCCCAGGTCTTGCTGATTGCCACCGGTATATCAACCCTCCTTGCCCAGCTTCCAAAAATTGGGGAGAAAGGGGATTTATTTTTTATCATCTCTGCTTTATTTGTGCACTGTTCCCAGGTATGGATAGCCATGCCAATGAACGGATGTTCCATATCAATTTGTTTTTTAATATCCATATCTTCCATGAGAAGGGTTTTAAGGTTCTCTGTCTCGCAGAGGCTTTTTTCCATCTGTATCCACTCAGGGATCTTGCTGCTGTGATACCAGTGTTTTATACCCCTGAGAACAGAAGCCCAGTGGTATAATTTGATATCTGGAGCGCTCATACCTCCCTTTTCTTTTGAGGTGTATAGGATTGTTCTTCTAACTCTATGTTTTTTTCTGTTCCATATAATTCTGGCAATAATTTTATTTATGGTGGAAAAGTATTGCTTGGGGACATGTATCGGTAAGGCCAGAGAGGTATACAATAATTTAGGTAAAATTACCATCTTTATTAAATTCATTCTACCGGCCCAAGAAATTTGCAAATTTTTCCAATCTGCTTCCTTTCCATTAACTGTTTCCACTAGCGGGAGGAAGTTGAATTTATAAAGATCTTTAGGTTTTTTAGTAATGTTGATACCTAAATATTTTAGTGCATTACTTTGTACACTGAATGGTGTGGCTTTTTGTAATTCTACTCTAGAAAGCTTCTCCTCATTAAATATTAGCATTTGCGATTTTTCAACATTTATCTTATATCCTGAGACCGCCCCAAATTTTTCCACCATCTTTAACAAATTGGGCACTGTATTTGGAAGATCTGTGAGAAACAACATCATATCGTCTGCGTAAAGAGCTGTCTTATATTCTTCCTTTCCCATTTTTACCCCTTTAATATGCTGGGATTGTTTTATTGCTATAGCCAAGGGTTCTATTGCTATATCAAATAATAACGGCGACAGGGGACAACCCTGCCTAGTGCCTCGGGTCAAATTAAACTCTGGTGTTACTACCCCATCCAATATTATTTTTGCCCTGGGTTCTTTATAGATTAATTTTATCCACTCTGTAAAATTGCCCTTCATTCCCATTTTTTCCATAGTGTGTATCAAATATTTATGTTCCACCATGTCAAATGCTTTCGCAGCGTCTAAGGAGACCACTGCGGCCGGGGACTTATTTTTACGAATTTGGTGGATAATATTAATTACTTTTCTTATATTATCAATCCCTAACCGGCCCGCTATAAATCCAGACTGTTCTGGTGCAATGATATTTGGTATAATTGTCCCCAATCTGTTGGCCAGTATTTTTGTAAAAATCTTGGCATCAGTATTGATTAGGGAGATAGGACGAAAGCCGCTACATAATTCCACATTTTTTCCCGGTTTTGGGCACAACATGATATGTGCCTCATTGAATGTTTTGGGCATTTCTTGTTTCTGTAAAAAAGTATTAAACATTCTGGTTAGTATTGGGCTAACTTGTTCTTCAAAAGTTTTGTAGAATTCTACGGGGTAACCGTCGGGGCCTGAAGCTTTGTTTTTTGGAAAAAAAATTATTACTGCTTTAACCTCCGTTAACTCTATAGCACTATTGAGGTATTCGTTCTGCTCCCTTGTAATTTTAGGTAACTTGATTGAGTTTAGAAAACTATCTATATCTTCTTTTTTAGGATTCCTTGTCCTGTAGATATCTTCATAGAATTCCATAAAACATCTTTCTTTTTCTTTTCCCATTAACAATATTGAGTCCTGTCTTTCTCTAATATATGGGATGCTAGTTTTTTGTCTCTTTTTTTTTACCAATCCAGCCAAAACTTTGTCTGCCTTATTAGCTTTGTCAAAATAATACGCCTTAGTGTATCTAATCCTAGATACCATCTGTTCTGTTTCTATTAAGTTTATTTGACTTTTTAATATAGCAATTTTTTCTGCATTAATTGCTGGTTGCTTAGCTAAATGTTTAATTTGTAATAGTAGCTCGTTTACCTGTTTATTTTTTTCTTTTTTTAGGTATGCTTCTAAGGAAATGAACTGTCCCCTGATCACAGTCTTAGCCGCTTCCCACAATGTTATTGGCGATATCTCTGGCCCATCATTAAAGTGAAGATATTCTACTATTGCATTTTGTATCTGCTCTTTAATCCAGTTGTTGTTTAAATAAAGTTTCTTCATAGACCATCTATGTGCATTGGTGTTTTTTTGTGTTCCCTCTTTTATCTCTAGCTTGATAGCATTGTGGTCTGAGAAGGGAAGGATTTGGATATAAGCTTGCATTCCATCCTTGAACAAATTTTGGTTTATTAAAATATGATCTATTTTAGTGGACACTTTATGCGGATTAGAGTAAAAGGTGAATTCCTGTTTTTTTGGATGGAGAACTCTCCATATGTCTATCCACTTGTATTTTTCTATTAACTGCACAATTCTATTCTGTTGCTTATTTAATTTGTTTTTTGTAGATAGGTCCAAGGATGAAAGTGGGCAATTAAAGTCACCACACAACACTGCTTGTCCTATTATTTTTTGTTCTAAATTTGGTAACAGCTCTGCAAAGTAAGCTGCAGTGTTGTTGTTTGGTGCGTATATAGAGCATATAGTGTATTGTTCTTGCCCTATTGATCCTTTAATTAATATCATCCTGCCCTTCTCATCTCTTTCAATGCTCTGCGTCTGCCATTTTATTTTTGTTGATATCCCAATCGCAACTCCAGCTTTTTTTTTGTTTGCATTTGAAAAAAATACTTTATACCCCCTGTTAGCAAATCTATGATTGTCCTGCCTCAACAAATGAGTTTCTTGAATTGCGAAAATTTCTATCTGATCTTTATGCAGCAGCTGCCAGACCTTTTTTCTTTTTATAGGATTGTTCAATCCACATACATTAAAGGATAACAGTCTAACTCTATCCATCATCTCTCTTTAAGAGTTGTTTTTTCTTGTGTTGACTTCTCCTGTTATCTTCGTATTTTGTACCTTGCTTACTCTGCTTTTTTGACTGAATCCTAGCTGTTTCCCTTCTTTTATACCTGGATGAGCATATCAATAGTATATTCCCTCTATTTTTAAACCAACAAAAACCAATAAACTTTCCCCCCTTTCCCCCCCACCCCCCACCCTCCATAGCTTCTTGCTTCCAATTCCTTACACAGGACATTTAGATTTCCCCCCTATCTATAATTTCTATTTTAAACTTTTGTGGGGAGCTCCCTTCTAGGAGTGACGTGCCCAACAGGCTCTTTGCATCCCCCCAGACCCTTTGCCATTTCCCATAAACCTTTCTTATAAACATTCTTTTCTTTGTATCCGAGATAATTAAACATTTCATTTGCAGACCATTTACTGCATCCCTTCTTTTATCTAATCATCGTTAGCTTTGTGGAGCTTTCAAAGTTCAGTCAAGCACTTTACAGGCCCTCTCTCTTGCACTTTTTAAATTTCTCCCTTCAGTCTTTAAAGTTTTTTGCCATATAGTCCTGTAGCTCCGGTAACTGAGAAAAAAATCTTCTCCTTCCTTGATGGACAAACGTGAATCTTGCTGGGAAGAAAATCTGGGCTCTTATATTTTTTTTATGAAGGGTTTCAAGCATGGGTTTCCAGGCCTTTCTCTTCTGTATGGTTTCATATGCTAGGTCTGGATAAATAGAGATCCTTGCTCCTTGATAAGTCATTTCTGTTGCCCCTCTGGCTGCCTTCATCAAGGCTTCTTTATCTGCAAATCTAAGCAGTTTGACTATGATTGCTCTGGGGGGGGGATTGCTCTTTAGGTTTAGGTCTCAGTGACCTGTGAGCTCTTTCCAATTCAATATGGTGCAATTCCTCCTTGTCAGGGAAAATTGTTTTGAATACATGCAGCAACAACTTACATGTACCTTCCACTTCTAATCCCTCCGGCACCCCCATCACTCTCAAGTTGTTCCGCCTGGAGCGATTTTCCAGGTCTTCTATTTTTGCTTGCAGAGCAGACAGTTGTACCTCAGTTCTAGTAGTTCTCTGCTCTGAATTGTTTTCTCTATCCTCCATATCACTTATTCTTTGCTCTGCAGTGTCTATTCTCTTATTAACCCCCTCAATTTGGGTTCTCAAATCTCCCAATGCAGCAGTTATGGAGGAAATCCCCTCTTTATTTATGGCAAGATCCTCTTTTATTGATTTAAATAACTCCAGTACTTGCCTTAAGTTGTCTGGGTCCCTGGCTTCTTCCCTGCGTGCTGCGTCGGCCATTTTGTTGCACACGGCCTCCCCTTTCCTTGTGCTTCGCCGAGGGAGGTAATATTTATCAATTGTAGAGTCTGCTTCTCTTTTTTTTTCTAGGCTCATTCCTTTTTGCAGGTTTTCCCTTTACTTTAGGTTATTTTATTTTTCCTCAGTTGTGTTTTTTCCCCCTATTTTGGCATCGGGTCCAGCAGGAGCACAGCCACGCGCGTCCTAATGCTCGCACATGCCCAGACAGCCCCGTAATAAATTATTCTAATAAACAAATAAATAGAATTTAACAAGGGGAAGGGCTTTCCCCCACTTCTTAAAGCCACCAAGTGGTAGCACAATCACACAAAAGATTGCTATGCAGACACATACACAGGGAGGAGCTGAGGAGGGGTAACTGGTGTGGCACTTGGGGGACTGCTTCATTCCCCTGCCATTTCCTGGTCCCAGCCTCAGGGCATTGCTGCAGAGTGATCCTGTGGAATGCAGCTCTGTGGTGTATAAAGACACCATGATCAGCATCCCACACCCCACAAAAGGAAACCACACTGACAAGACATGACTAGAGACAAGAGGAAACAACTTCAAGTTGCTGAATAGCAGATTTAGCTTAAATTTTAATAATTATAAAAAAAATTGGATTGATGAAACCAGTTGCTGAAGATGGTTATACAATCTCTTTCCCTAAAAGTTAAAACATTTACATAGCACTTTCAGCATTCAGTGTGCTTTGCAATCCTTATCTAGTTCTCACAACACCCCTGTGCAATAGGTTATTATAACCTATAGGTTATTATAGGTTATTATTATTCCCATTTCGGAACTGAAGCTGAGACTTAGGGTGCTTTTAGACAGACAGCAGCTCTGCTTATGCTCCCCCTAGCCTGCTTCACCCCTGGGTTGGCCGGTCTGTCTAAAGGCACCCCTCCAGATGTGCAAGCAGAGCAGGCAGCACTCTGGATTATCCCAGAGCACACCAACTAAACCCAGGGCACCAGTCAAAAGTGGATCTGCTGTCTGTCTGTTGGGCACACCTATGTTTCAACTTCATGCCAAGCTGGCTGTTGCCTGGTCAGCACCTTGGAGTTGCGGCTGCCAGCCTAGAGCATTAGCTGAGCAGCTTCCACTCTATGGTTGGAGTGCAGCCTGGGGACACCCGCCTGTCTGCCTAAAGTGGACCCCGGTGGGGCTGGAGGTGGGCGTGGGGGTGCGCCCCCAGAGCAGTTCTGGGAGCAGCAGCAGGCAGCCTCCACATGCATCTAAAAGCAGTGGCATACATAGTGACTTGCCCAAGGCCACACAGTGAATTCATGGTCTTCAAGGTCCAAATCCAACACCTTATTCAGTAAACTACACTGCAAGGATTTAAGAGAAAAGACTGGATAAATGTTTGCCGAAGATGGTCTGTTTAATCCTGCCTTAGTGCAGGGTGATGGACTTGATGCCACACTGAGTCTTTGAAGGAGGACGGGGCAGAAGTGTAAATAAATAAATAAAAATAAATTGATGGTTGTTGAGGATTCTTCTAATCCTATGATTCTGTGAGTCTACTGGCATTTCTACAGCTTTAAGGGTATGGAATAGGATTTGCTCCACTTGCCCAAATATGAAGCTCCTGATAGTTTTAATGCTAAAAGGAAAAAATTCTACCCCCTGGGTTCCTTGTAATTGGAACTTGTGTGGTTCTACTGCTGAGGAATATGGGAGGGCAGGATTCTGATGGCTCTGTACAGGTGTGCACCCTATCCAAGGCAAACGCTCAACTTGTGTGGCCTCCTGTGTTGCTACACACATTCTCCCAGCCTCCCCATTTTCTGGAGGTGGTCTTATAAGTGGTCACGGAGCATACAATAGCCACAAGAGTAGCCTCAAGAGATGATGCCACTTCACAACACTGTGGAGATTCTTCCTCACACCATCATACCCTATGCATTACCCAGTTTCCCGCTCATTTCCTGTCAGTCTCCTGCTCCCTAGAGCATCTTCACTCCTTTTCCCTTGTTGCCTCCTATGCTTGGAACTTCCTTCCTGCACACATAGGGTGTTTTCAGACGTGATGCTACCATGCTTAGCCACACATTTCCTCTGACCCGTGGTAATCCCAATGTCACGTATGTTGTCCGTCCCCGGGTTGGTGGACACAATTCAACCCTGAACCAGGGTAGCCCTTACCACATTTCCGGAGGTCGAGAAAAGGTGAGGAGAAGTTCCATGGTTGCAGCTACTACTGACGTGGGAAAGCGTGGCCAGGTGCAGTGTCACATCAGTTATCTGCACCCCGAAGAGCGGCTAGATAGCCCCACCCAGAAGTGGGTTGGACATGCCAAATGTCACTGCCGGGCAACAAAGCAGTGTCATGCTGTTCTGCCAGGCCTTTGGAGAGGGAGATGGGTAGGGTGGGTTGGGGAAGGTGGGGAGGTCTGCCCTTTTAGTATATTTTTAGCATTTTAATTAATTTTAAATTGTACATTATGTATTTGTTTTGTTATTATTGTTGATTATGTTTTGTAAGCCGCCCTAAGCTGCTCTGTGAGCAGGAGGGTGCGGGATAGAAAAATAGTTAAATAAATAAATTAAATAAATATAAAATTTAATGGGCCGCCTAAACAATGATGGCTTCACAATGATGGAAGAGGTGGAGTGAGAGGAGACACAAGCGCAGCCGACAGGCCCAGTTCGGCAGCAGCAGCCGATGGCCGCTCGGGTGAGGCACAGTTAAGATGATAAATAAAATGGATGACTGTATGGTAAAGGGGTGTAGGGGGTTTATAGCTTGAACTACATTGCTGTGGTTGATGGAAACCTATACTCTTGTCACCAATAGGGAAATAGAGCTATAGCTGGCTAGGATGCCCCACCAGCCCCAAACTGGCAGGCAGCTGACCACCCTCATACACAGGGAGACACTTGGGGCCAGCCTGAGATGCTGGTCTTCATCCGATTATGGCGGGGATGAACAGACCCAGTGAGATCTGGTCATGTGCCACCAGAATGCACCTGTGTTCAAGTCCATAGCTCACAGGATGTCGCAGGCGGGGCTCCACAGAACAGGAGAACAATGCCAGAGCAAAGCAAAAGAGCTCAAGCGGAGATACAAGGCTATAGTGGATAACAACAACAGGTCCGGGCACAGGGCACACACAACCCCTTACCACAACCTGTTAGATAGGTTTCTGTGTGTGAGGGGGTCAATAGTTGCATCACGCATAGTGGGATCAGCTGCATTCGAGGGTCGCGTAAGGGTCGACCTCCCCACCTCCCCCCTATGCCACCGGAGCCAGAATTGCCACAGCCAGGTGTCCATCACCCTTCAGATGACAAGCCAGGACCATCAGGAAGAGTGACCACTCAATCCCAGCGCATCACCCCTCCTCCTTCAGATCGCGACTTGGAGGCCTCGGAGATTGACATGCAGAAGATGCTGACAGACAGTACAACAGAAGCTGGGAGGGAGCCAATGTTAACCGCAGACACCTGCTCCGGATCTGAGGGTAAAAAAGACAAATAGGCAGTTAAAGTGATTGCCCAAGGTGCATGTGATGATGGAGTGAGGGCAATATCTGCCGTGAACACCGTAAATCTGGTACATGCCTGCAGGGTGTGTGTTATATTGAATTACCTAAAGGTTTGCAAATGCCCAATTGATCCGTTGCTTGCCAACAGGTCCTAGGGAGCAATCAGAGAACACTGATGTGGATGAGGCAAGCGCCACTGGACCACCAGTGGAGACAATACAGTTTCCGATAATGGTATGCAAAAGGCAATCAGAGGGAACCAAGAGGCGGTGGTGTGTGGCCGGTAATTGTTTGTTGTGCAGGGACTGAGACATGATGTGTCTGCATAAACATGCCCATGAAGGATGAAAATTACCACACCCATGACAGTAACCAACCTATTACCATGTACCCACATATGCAGGGAGCCAAGAACATCAGATAGGTGAGCAGGGTGGAAAGGACGCGCCACCCGCAGCCGAAGGTAGATATGGTAGCAACAGAGGGCACTATAATAATGGGCCACTGTTTCGTGGGAATGGTTTTTGGAGGGGGGTGGCGTTGGTTGATAGCCGGACCCTTATGGATATACCTCACATTCAACCCATGCAACCCAGTGACACTACCAAATAATGAGCCATGTAAACAACCCGCCACCCCACAGTAACCCGATGTCCCCCAGACGCTGTCCAAACCACCCATCTGCCATTGACCATGAACAGATATAATCAATCCCTGCTATGCAATCATTTAATAATAACCCAACCACTACCCCTCCTCCACAGAGCATCCAGCCAATGTCAAGGATGTCTCGATGGGGCCTGTACCTGCAGCAGAGAGGATGCGACAGCACCACGTAGGCGCCGTGAAGACCTAGCGGAGGATTGCCTTCAGATGGGGACTCGGCAGGGGGAAGAGATAAGGGATGACATCTAGCATATGCAGTGGGCCAGGATCATTCCATGCAGCAGCTGGCTGTTCACCAAAGGAACCTCCTATCTGAAATGAGGAAGGACTGGCAGTTGGAGAGGGGGGACTGGAACAGACGCCTGCAGTGGATCGATACAATCCAGCAGTTACTAGAGAGGATGCATCAGCAACACCTAAGTCGAATGGATGAACCTCTGAACTTTGAAAGGTCCCTCCTCATCCACCCTGGGGCTGCTAGCGCTTCTATCACCGCCGCTGGCCTAGCGTTGCCCGGACCTGCACAACCACATGCCCGACCTCCATGTGTACCATCTGATCCTGCCCCCAGAGAGCCATCACCACTAGTGAAAGCCAGGAGGGCCCATTCCCAGATCCCGGTTCCTGCTCTGCGGCCTGAGACAGCCTTACCCTCTACTAGCCATCAAGAACCCAGCAGGCAGGACCTGCCCTCAACAGCAGCTGGTAATGAAAGCCAAGTGCATGCACCTGTTGTGTCATAGGTTCCTGAGGCAAATGGATTAGCCTTCTCACCTCCACCACCAAGCCTCAAGAGAGGGCACCCAAAAAAATCCAATGGGGCCGAGGAAAAGGCAAGCGTTAACAATCAATTATAATCAATAAATGTTTTACCTGCATCTAAAAGCTCGTTATGGTGTTATTTTTATGTGGGCCTTCAGCTTTATTGTGATTGGTTGTTCCGCATGCACAACACCCCTCTCTATTCGCCCCTCCCCTCACAACAAACCACACCCCAGGCACAACATAGTACCTGTCCATGGTCCTGAACCTTTTGATGGTGCAAGAAGGGTTATGGGATGGTGAAGGTCTGTGTGCGGGAATGTGCAGGGGTGGGTGGGACTGTTCTTGAATGGTTCTGCTCATTCCTGATCGGGAAAACCCAATGAGTGGTACTCGAGGGGTTTTTTTCATCATACCAATACCTCACATGTGGTGTCCCGCAGGGTTTGGTGTTGTCCCCCCTCTTGTTCAATGTATATATGCAGCCTCTCGGCAAGATGATCAGGTTGAGCGTACAGTGTCACCAATATACTGATGACACCCAGCTATACCTCTCTTTTTCAACCGACCCAGACCCCGCAGTCTCCGTGCTTACTCAATGTCTGACTGCTGTGGGGGACTGAATGAGGGCTAATCGACTGAAGCTGAATCCCAACAAGATGGAGGTGATGCTGGTGGGGAAAGCGATGGAGTTAATGGCCCCCATCATTAATGGGGTCTGTCCTCCATTGGTTCCCCAGGTACGGAGTCTGGGGGTACTCCTTGATGCGCAGCTCCGCCTGGATGCCCAGGTGGAGACTGTGGCGAGGGGTGCCTTTTGCCAATTATATCTGGTACGTCAGCTCAGGCCGTACATGTCGGACTCTGACCTGGCCACCATCATTCATGCTTTCATCACCTCTAGACTAGACTATGGTAATGCACTCTACGTGGGGCTACCCATGGTGATGTCCTGGAAGCTGCAGCTGGTGCAGAATGCAGCGGCCCATCTCCTGGTGGGACTGGGCCGCCGGGAGCACATTACATCAGTGCTCTGTTCTCTGCAGTGGCTGGCAATAGTTTTCCGAGTCTGATTCAAGGTGTTGGTTTTAACCTATAACGCCCTAAACCATCTGGGCCCTGCCTATCTGCGAGACCGCCTCACCCCCCAGGTACTGGACCGGCCCCTGCAGTAATTGGGGGATGCCCTCCTTGTGGTCCCCTGAACCTTCTGCGGGCCACACAGGGGAGGACATTCTTGGTGGCCGCACTGAGGCTGTGGAACTCCCTTCCGGTGGGGGTGCGTCTGGCCCCGGACCTCCCCTCCTTTCGTATAAATTGTAAGACCTGACTGTTCCACCAGGCATTTGGCGGGGGAGATAGGTAAGGGGTGGGTGGGGGGAAGGAGAGAGATGAGGGTGTAATGGTATATTTTATAGATTTATGATTTTATTGTTGATGTACACTGTTGTGAGCCACCTCGAGCTGCCTGTGGCAGGAGGGGTGGGATACGAAATGCCTTTAATAAATAAATTAATAAATAAATAAAATTAAATAACATTGCAAACAGTGGTACAAATAGGACTGCATTAGAAAGGGAGGGATTAGGAAATATTATGGTGGGCTTACTCATATCTATGCCGGTACGTTGTCCAGGCGTGTCACATGATGGCTCAGAGCTGCCCATATCCTCTTAGCATATCTGTACTCTCTTGGGTTGTCCTCTTGTGTATATATAGGGGCACAGGTCCTGGGTCACGATGAGACATCGGGTTTACTAGAGCTGCCCCACGGGTTTCACATGTATTATGCAGCATGCAACTGGCCCCAATCATGAGAGCTACAGTCTCTACCTTGAAGTCTAGCCGTTGCTTGAGGGCCCCGAAAGACCTCTCTACAACCATACGGGCAGCATGTAGGCAGTTGTTATAATGTAATTGTTCGGCCTTTCAGGGCACAGGGAATACCTTCATGAGCCATCTGAGGAGCAGGTAGGCAGGGTTCCCTGTTATGAGAGGTGACATTACCACCCCCTCAATGCGGTTCATGGTAGGATCCCCAAACTCCTCCATGTACACGTGGGCAAACAGAGGGGATATTGCAAGGATCCGTGCATCATGACTGGTGACTATGTCGATGAAACAGCCTCTGTCATCTATAGCCGCCTGGAGCTGTAGGGAGTGATACTCATGGCGACTGATAAACTCTGCTGCTTCATCATTGGGGGGGGTCGTATGAACTCTATGTGGGTGCCATCGATTGCACCAATACAGTTCGGGAATCCTGATGTTTGGAACCTGGCCATGACCCGGTGCTGGTCCACAAGCTGGATCACCTGACCAAGGAGGATCGCCTCCACGGCCTCACAGAAGTCTAGGATTATGGTACATACAATGCTGATCCCCACACTGAAGTGCTGCGCAACTGACCTACAAGAGTCCAGTGTTGCCAGGGACCATATGGCGATGGCACGATGCTGTACCAGTGCCACGGGGATGGTCACCCGCATGTTGGTGTAGTGTCACTCTAGCCATGGGGAGAGGGGGTGCACTATCCTCATGAATAGAGCGCGTTCCATTCGGAAGTTAGCATGCTGTGCCTCATCGTCCCACTCATCGAACAGCCTCGACCACCGTTGGGCTGCTTGGGGAACGATCCAGTGACGGCGTTCAATGGCCATGGCCAAGTAGATCCCAGTGGTGGATTCAGCAATGCACCACTGCACGCTCCAGGTGATCCTCCACAGCTGACCATTGTTCCGATACCGTACTGAGATGATCCGTCTCACTGAGTGCAGCTGTGACAGTGACAGGAGGTCAGCCATGTGCTGCCTGCTCTTGAGTGAGTACTGGAAAGATATGGCCTGTTGCTCGAGCAGGTCAAGGAGGACATCGCAAGATCTCTCGTGTAGCTCGACACCAGCTATAGTGAGGAGCTCGTGCTGCCAAAACCACTCAGTGATGCAGTGGAGTAGGCGCCTCCGGGAAGCTACCTGCCCTGCATCCATGGCGCAGTTCCAACAAGAGTGAGCAGTAAGGTTAACTTGACCACAAGGGCGTTGTATACCATACTGCTCTGAGGCAAACTAAGGCAGAGGAGCCACTGCCCGAACCCTTTCTATATAGGCGCCCACTGGTGACCTCACTGTTGTAGCCATGCCCCCAGCCCATGCCATAATCATCTCGATCTGTTAAATATAATTGTGGGGTTGTAGGCCTGCATCTACCCTCAGTGCAGCATTGCTTTTCATGTTGTAGCCAAGGGCCATATGTGCTTCCATCCCCGGCATAGCTCCTGCATTCCTCGAATAGCTCCCACTCCCTCTACTCCCCTCATTCCCTGCAACTGTTCTTGGTGTCTGCACGCCACCCTTATCTTCCGACCTTGTGGGAGTGCTGGGAACCTCTGTTTGGCTTCAGTTCCCGTTGGGGCACCTGGACTCATTCATTCCTTTTTTCTTATGGCTACTCAGTCATGGCTGCTAATGACTTTGGTCCTCATTTCCAGGGTCATCCCGGCATCTGTGCTGGGACAACTATGTCCCTGGTAGATTTGTGGCACAGAGGTGACATTCAGCAGCTGCTCTGCTTTCCAGATAGTGCAAGGAGTGGGTATGACTTGTTGAGCTCTGAGCTCCTGTTGCCTGGTCATCCTGTAAGCAGGTCAGAGTGCTGGATGAGGGCCCTGGAACTAGGTCTCTGGCCCTTCTTTAATGCTGTTCCACCCCCCCCACCCGTGGTGCTGTTATTCCCTGGGGCCCAGTGGAGAGCCTCACATTACGGGTGATTTGTGGGCTGACTTTTGTTGATGCCTTCTGATGGAGGGGCCATCCCTTTGCGTTTCACTCGCCCAGGCCATCATCGGGGCCCATGGACATGGGTGATCTCGCAGCACTTGCCTCAATTGTCTGCTGGAACTCGGTCTACCTGGTGGCCGCCCCAGCAGGCCATATCAGCTGGAGGGGCCTTCAGATGCCAAGCTCAGGGCTTTATAGAATATGTGGACTCGCCCTGACATGCAGGTGGGTCTGGCCTTTGGGGATCCTTTCGAGCTGTATTACCTGGTTGANTCTTATACACATCTAGATGTGTCCTTTCGAGCTGTATTACCTGGTTGAGTACGTATGGGGGAGCTGGGCTACCGGAAGGGTGTGTTCCAGTGGCCATCTTATGTGGAGCGTGTCTGACTGCCATCACCCCTCCCCACCATGCACAGCCTCCATGGAACTGACAGCTGGTAGACTTGGCAGAAGTGCACTCCATGGTGATGGGCCAGATGGGACCCGATCAGGTCCCCTAATACGGTGACTCTGGACACTGGGGCCCCCCTCTATAACCGTGGATTTGTTGAGATGTGGATCCGTGTACAAGCCATTTTGTTGCCTGACTGATATTTGGAGGTGATCGCTTCTTTACCCAACTGTGCCTTTAAATAATGTTTCTACTATCCATATGTCAGGTTTGATGTGAGCTTAGATGTGCCCAGGGCTGGACTTAGGAATTTTGCACCCCTAGATCCTTTTTAGGCTGTTGCCCCCAAACCAAGCCCTGCCCCCACAGTGCATATTCATGGGTGGGGTAGCTCCGTGTGAATAATACGGCACGCATGCCTGCAGTGACTGGGGGTGCGTGCACGTGCCTGCGTATCACACATCCCCACTCACCCCACGCTTGTCCCCAGGCACGGAGCAACCAGAGAAAATGGAGGTTGCTCCGTGGGTGCGGATGAGTGGAGATGCATGTGCGGCCATGTGCACGCCCCACCCATGCATCAGCACGCCCATAGACACCCCCGAGCCTGGTGGAGGCGGAGCCATGTAAAAAGGGCATGTGAGGAGCCACTTGAAGAAGAACAGAAGGTTGCTGCCTTGTAAACAAGATTCTTTGAGATGGCTCCAAACATTCTCACAACACCCACCCTTCCAGCCCTGCATGGAATTTTTTTCTTATATTCTTAGAAAGGGTTGGAAGGAACTGTCATTCTGAGGGGAAGAGTGCTTTTTATAGTAGAGGAGCTCGAGACCATCACGTGGTCTATTATTTGAATAGGGTGAGCATGCAGAACCCAGTTGGAGAATGTTGGAAGCCATCTCGAAGAACCTTCTTTACAAGGCAACAACCTTCTGATCACTCAGGTGGGGAGGAGCCGTTTGTAAACAACAGCCCGATCCTCTGCTGCTGCTGCTCCTCCTGCAGCACTACTAGCAGACAGACAGCAGAGGCAGATGAGGGATGGGGACCCAGGCAGCAGGCTTCGGCTGCGGTCAGCAGCCTCGGCTGTGCAGGGAAAAAACAAAAACAGTGCGGGGCAGAGCCGGCGCCAGGAGTGCCACCCCCCCAGAAAATGCTGCCCAAGGCCCAGGCCTAGGGGGCCTGCCCCTAAGTCCGGACCTGGATGTGCCTAATGATTCCTCCCACAGGGACTTGGTTTGTATGCTTTGCTAGCTGCACTGTATACATGGCTTTCAAATAAACCGCCCCTTGCTCTAGAGGCTTCCATCTTTGTGCGTACATTACAGGGTAATTATCAGTATCCTGAAAGATCAGCCACTCTCTGCCTTCTGCTGTTTGGTAACGGCTCTCCCAGCCGCCTTATGCCTGGCTGTGGCTGTGAGCCGGTCAGGCTTCATTTGCCCTCGGGACGCCATGACTGCACGCCGGCATGGCTTGGGGATGGGTTCACCACAGCATGGGGACAGCGTCACGTATGTTACGCTGCCACTGACCGGGGGTAATCACCAATGTCAAGTACCAGCGTTAGGGCCCCGTCATGTTTTGTTTGGTCTCACGCACTGCCCTGCCCTGTGGGCTCAGTCACACCCCAGAACAGGATGATGTGTGGTGGCGTCACGTATGAAAACACCCTACACTCTGCTCCCTTCCTTGTAACATTCAAATCCCGCCTAAAAACCTACTTCTTTCCATCAGGCCTTCCCCAGCTCCTCAACCTGGCTGTTCGCCCAGGCCTTTGGGGTGGGTGGGGGTGGGTTAGGGTTTTGGTTTTTTCTCCCCTACCCTATTTTATTGTTTTTAATGCTTAAGCTGTATCCCGGGGCCCTGTTTTAACTTGTTGGATTGTTTTAAATTGTTTTATGCTTGTTTATACTGTTTTTATTGTTGTTGGAAGCCGCCCCGAGCTGTTTTCAGGAGGGGCGGGGTATAAATGCTATAAATAAATAAACAAACCCCACATATGGCTCCTTTATGCTTCCCTTTATACCATTTCATCCTTCAGGATTTCCCCTCATAACTAAGCTAAGCATGTGAACCTGCAACTGCTTAGCTTCATGAATGTATCTTTGTCCCATTTGTAAACCATTTGGGGCAGGAACTTGTCTCTATAATCAGAATTGTTTAGTACCAGGCACATTGCTGGGGCTATTAATAATAATAATAATAATAATAATAATAAATTAATCAGGCCAGAAAAGGATGAGGAGTTAGCATAAAGATAGGCTTTCATGCTCCAGGACTTTAAAGCCGCATTCTTCACAAGCACCAAACAGACTATATGAAATGAAATAGTGTTTTATTTAAAAAAATACAAATGCATGTCTAATTATTACCATGCTTGAACAGAGTAGAATTACTACTGAAGGCCCAATCCTTCTTTCCTCCCTTGTTCTCATTATTGATCAACAAGTAATTAAAGAAGCACCAATTATTATGCCCGTAGAAAGAAGAACTCTTTGTCAAGCTCCACAAGTATTAAATCTAGGGTTGACACCTTTTGCTATTTGACCCTGAGACTGCCATAGGCCAAAATGAGAGTCTTGGGGGTCAAATTGCAAAAGGTGGCAATCCTAATTAAATCTGGCCTTGAAATAGTATAAAGGTTAAAATTACTGCACCACAACACCTCATGAGCAGCTCAAGGATTTGCAGTCATTACCCTCAGTTAGAGGTTAACTTTCAACTATCCAGACAGAATTGTGAGCCACCCCTGGGTCTTCTGTTCCTCATATGCCTGCTGATTGGCTATCTCTAGTGTAACTATATAGGTCCACCCAACAGGAACAGGAAGCTGGATGGAACAATACTTCGTGTTCCTGACCTTGCTCCCCTCTTCCTGATCTGACTCAGATTTCTCCTGAACCTGATCCTGCTGCTACTCTGCCTTGGATCTGATCCTGCACATCAACTAAGGACTGTTAGACAGTGGAATAAACTTCCAAGAGAGGTTGTGGAGGCCCCCTCACTGGAAGCCTTTAAAAACAGATTAGAGAGAAATCTCTTAGGGGTGGCGTAGCAGTATTGTGGATCTGGCTTGTGCCAGAGGGCGGAGACTAGATAACTGAGAGGGTTTCTTCCAGTTCTGTGATTCTATGTCCTGGACTCCTGGATTCAGATCTTGATATCTAAGGCCACTTTTAAACAAGGTGCTTAGAAGTCTCTCCTGAGCCCCGCGTTCAGAGGAAAGCCGTGCAGGGAGCGTTTACATGCTCTTTGCGCTGCCGGAAGTGACATGCTGCCTGTTGTCAGCGGCGGCTGGAAATGCAGGGCTTTGAAGAGGTGCGTTCTGAAAGCCTCACTTTTCAGGCTTTCCGAATGCCCCTCTTCAAAGCCCTGCATTTCCAGCCGCCACTGCTGCCGAAAATGGGCAGCACGTCACTTCCGACAGCGCGGGGAGCGTGTAAACATTCCCTGCATGGCTTTCCGCTGAACGCAGGTTCAGGAGGCACTTCTAAGCTCCACGTTTAAAAGTGGCCTAAATCTGACCAGCCAAACCTATACTTGCACTGAACACTCACCTGATCTCCCATGCCTACTTCTAAACCCTTCTCTGTTCTGAACTACCTTGCTCATGATGCTTGTCTTGCCCATCAGCAGTGATTTTCTGACCCCAAGGTTCTGACCTGTCCAATGGATACTGATTTCCCACAGCTCCTGCTTGCTTGCAGCACGGCTTTTATACTCGTGAAACTCAAAAGCTTGCACACACTAACAGAATTTGGACCATAAAAAGTATCCTATTTACTATGTTATGTTTTGTCTCTCTCGTATTTTGGACCAACACAACAACTACATTCTAAAAACAAACAGCATGCAAACACCAAGAAGCAAATCAGATTTGCCATCTCTCATGATCTTAGGGGGTTCTTTAAAATGTAAATTGTGAGGCTTAGAATGAGTCATTGTTATTACAATAGCCACAACTTCACATAGTTCTTCCTATCTTGTTTCTTTCACCTCCTTTTTGTAATCCAGCCTTGTTACTTTATCAGAGTTGAAACCACAGTTCATAGCAATGCAATAAATCATCTCTTTAAAGCACAGAGGAGACTTATGGAAATCACACTGTACCACGATAAGGGGGTGGTGGATCATATTTTTACAGTATTTCTTTTCCCACAGATTGTTTTAGATACTTGTGCTGGGTGAGAGTGGCTCCCAGAAAACTTCCCATTCCACAGACAGCTGGGATGTTCTGAGAGCTGCGTAATGTTAGATGCAGCATGATTTGTATTAGAATTCCTAGAAACCTGATACTCCAGATACCCTGAGTTCAAGAGACTGCACTTGTATTTGAATGTCCCAGAATAGCATTATGAACCATACATTAGATGACGTTCTAAGGCTATTTATAGCAACAGCAGGATTATCTGTGACTGATATTAGCTATGGCTTATTTTAAGAACAGAATCATATTCATGTGTGGCCTGTCCTAGTGATTTGCAGGGTATGCCACAGTAAACAAGGCATGAGGAACCTGGACGTAAACCAGGATATAACAGACAGGCAATATAAAAATACTTCTGCCTGAATGTTAAATCTGTATATCATGACAGTTACGAGGAGGAGAAGGGGCTACTTAATCTGCTAGATCAGGGGTGGGGAACCTTTTCCCTCCCAGAGGCCAGATAGGAGTTGGGGGTGGGAGGCTCAAGGTGCGTACTCAGGATGAGGGAAGAAAAAGGTCCAAATTATAGACTTATGCCGTGGATTCACCTCCTTCTTGAGTGCATGCTCTCATCTCTTCTCCCTTCCCCTAAATTTGCTCTTTTGCTACTTGAGGGTAGGGGCTGGATTTGTGGACCAGATCTGGGAACTGAAAAGGGACCAAATAAAAAACAGTCATGGGCCAGTTTTGACCTCGGGCCACAGATTTCCCAGTCAAAATTTATGAAATTCTTAGGTGAATTCACAAAGATTTTGAAAGTACAGAATGAAGTAAATAGGGAACTCAAATATACTGAAGAACCAATAATGCACACCAGTAGAAAATAGGGCATCAATACAGCCCTGCAACATGCATAAATAACCACCAAGGGTGGTTAAAGGGTGGTTAGCGTCATGTCTGTTTTCACCCAAAATAAATAACAAAGGTTTGACAAATAAATAACAACGGATGTATTGTAGAAGGTCCCTGATGTGAACAGGATGGGAATGTTAGGACTGATAATAGCAGAGGATAATTGGAGGGGGTAAGATGTATTTATTTATTATTATATGGGGGGGTTGTTTGATTGTGTATTGTTTTTGAAACGCTGGGTCCCCCTGTGTGGGATATAGACCGTAGCGCTGCTGTATTTGTGTGTTGCTCTGATTGTTGGGTTCCCCTGCGTGGGAAAAAAACCCAATTATTGTATTTATTTGCTGTTGTGAGCCGCCTCGAGCCGCCTTTGGGGGAGAGAATGCAGGATACAAATTAAAAATGAAATTAAATGAAACTAGAAAGTAATTAAGACATTATTAGCACAGCTATTGATGGAAAGCAGGAAAAGGCAAACTTGGAAAACGAGAACACAAACAAACCAGGGAATACTGCCTCAGGTACTCTAATGTTATGGAAATTATAGTCCATGGGCCAGGGGTCAAAAAATGGGGTGGTTGGTACCATCAGAAGGGATTAAACCAGGTAGCAATTTTTTGACAGACTACGACCCTAGTAAAATTATTAGCCATGATGGCTGTTGGCAAAGAGTAGCTTTCACCAAAAAACTACCTCAGTTAGGTAAAAAATAGTCAAAGACATGTAATACTCAAATGTGTAAGAGTTTGGGACTATAACTTTCCCACATTTCGCCCAATATTGGCCAAAGAGGGCTCAAAATCACCGGAAAAGATCCATAATGTATTGAAATAATTTTTGGGAGCATCACTGAAGAGATGCAGAACAGACAGTGCAAAATCTGTATAACGTACGTGGAAAAAAATCTTGTTTTTCAGATTTCACTTACGGATAAAATCGTTCATAGAGCCCGAGGTTTGGTCTGTCTTCTGCATATTATACACCAAAATTTTCCTCATTTAGTCTGCTATCAGACTCAGCCATCTCACTATTGGGGTAAAATTTCTGGTGCAAAACAATACCTGCCCTCCCCTTCAGCTGTCAGCACGGCTCCTTCCAAATATGTGGGTGTAAAATTGGGGTGGTCGGAACCATCTGCAGGAATGAATGAAGTCGCCTTTTTTTTTTTTAATAGCCTATGACCCTAGTAAAATTATTAGCCATGATGGCGGTCAGTAAAAAGTTGCTTTCACACCCCACCCCACCCCACCCCGTAATTG
Source organism: Sphenodon punctatus (assembly GCA_003113815.1). NCBI lineage: Eukaryota > Metazoa > Chordata > Lepidosauria > Sphenodontia > Sphenodontidae > Sphenodon > Sphenodon punctatus. Next base: position 805,751 of record QEPC01010167.1, read on the forward strand.
CGTAAAAATAGCCCGAAACACATAATACTCAAAAGTGAGCATAAGGTGACTAAACAACATGACCAATGCAACTTAGCAGTGGTGTATGGGTTGGTGGCCATATAAAGTTGAATTGAATGTTGAACCCACCAAATTTACCCCCTACACACAAAGGAAGTGGGGATGGTCCACAATAGTTGCATTAGGAATGAATAGTTCTTCCTTGTGGTCTCTATGCAGTCACACATATGGCATCTGCTCCTGCGCAGAGCAACATTTAGAAATTTCTAGAGCTAAAAGGCTAAGATTTGAGTTGGACTGGGTTTAACATACAGGTGAGAAGTGATGTTAACGTGATGACAGACAATGTAGGGTACCTTCCAACAATTGGTGCTCCAGCTACGTCGATGTCTACCGTGTATGAAGTGCTATGTCAGGCTGTCCAAATTAAGGATGCACTGTGTCTGGGTGCAATACCTGTTGCCTTCAATCAAGCAATGTACACTAAAGGTGTAGAAATAGTCTGGAAGCACACAAAGCAGTTTAAAGATATAATATTATGACGGGGGGAATTTCACACAACATGCGCCCTCTTAAGTATTATAGCATTATAGGCAAGCGCTTTGTAGATGTCAACCTAAGAGACATCTGCATTGAATCAGGAGTTTTTGCAGAGGGATCACTAAATGCAATACTGGAAGGCCAGCAATACAATAGTGGAGTGCGTCTGCACAAGTTGATGTATGAAGCCTTCATGCAATTACTGTGGGATGGATTTCTCATTTGGGTTCAGGAAACCCGAAGTCAAGACATGGAAGCTGTTGAAGACTTAATAGCAATGATCAAAACCCTAAAGGACGACATTTCTGAAAAGCAGTACAAAAGTATAATGTGCAGCAACACATAGCATGTGTGGACAGTTTGTCTGAACAGTACATGCAGCATATGTGAGAAAGCAACGGTAACATGTCTTCATTTTGGGTATCATACATTGACTTGGTGAACCTTCTGTTACATTTCATTTGTGCATCAAGAGAAGGGAATTGGAAACTGCACCTTGGAACCATAAAAGCTGTAATTCCCTGGTGTTTTACATATGACAGGACCAACTACTTTCATTACCTTCCATGGCACTTGAAACATTTGCTCAACTTGATATACAAGAGGGACTGGAGGTTATTAAAGCCCCGCCTTGTCTGATTGTATGGGATCAATTTCAGTTGGTGACACCCACCGATGCGGCTGGTATTCTTGGGGCGGTTAGGGCCACCTCTTGTGAATTAGATCCGTGCCCGTCTTGGCTAGTTAAATCTTGCTGGGAGACAATGGGGCCGTTGCTAACTGGGGTGGTCAACGCCTCCCTTCGGGAGGGCAGAGTGCCGGGCTGTCTCAAGGAGGCAGTGGTGCAGCCTCTGCTCAAGAAACCATCGCTTGATGCTGACTCCCTTGCCAGCTACTGGCCTGTCTCTAACCTCCCCTTTTTAGGGAAGGTTACTGAACGGGCTGTGGCCCAGCACCTGTGGGGGCATCTTGATCGCGTTGGTTTTCTTGGTCTATCACAGTCAGGATTTCGGCCAGGTCATGGCACCGAGACTGCGCTCGTGGCTTTGGTGGATGTTCTGTGCTGGGAATGGGATCATTCACCCCTGCTGATCCTATTAGATCTTTCGGTTGCATTTGAAACCATTGATCACGAGATGTGATCAATGGTATCCATGGCCTGTGGGATGGTGCAGGGGTGGGCAGGACTGTTCTTGAATGGGTCTGCTCCTTCCTGACCAGAAGAACCCAGCGAGTGATGCTTGGGGAGTATTTTTCATCACACCAAGACCTGTGGATTCCCACAGCTTGTTTTGTCCCCTCTCCTGTTCAACGTTTAAATGCAGCCACTTGGCAAAGTGATCAAAGTGATCACTGCAAGGGTTCGATGCTGATGACACCCAGCTGTACTTCTCTTTTTCAAATGACCCAGGCCCGGCAGTCTCGGTGCTTACCCAGTGTCTAACAGCTGCGGGGGACTGGATGAGGGCTGACCGACTGAGGCTGAATCCTGACAAGACGGAGGCGATGTTGGTGGGTAAGCAGATGGAGATGGCGGCCCACATCATTCATGGGGTCTATCCTCTGTTGGTTTCCCAGGTCCGGAGTCTGGGGATGGACCTCGATGCGCAACTCTGCCTGGATATCCAAGTGGAAGCTGTAGCGAGGAGTGCCTTTCGCCAATTACATCTGGTGCGACGGCTTTGGCCGTATGTTTCAGATTCTGACCTGGCCACCATCATCCATGCTTTCATCACCTCTAGATTGGACTATTGTAACGCGCTCTATGTGGGACTACCTGTGGTGACAGCTCGGAAACTGCAGCTGGTGCAGAATGCGACAGCCTGTCTTCTGGTAGGGCTGGGCCGCCGACAGCACATTACATCAGTGTTCTGTTCTCTGCAATGGCTGCCAGTGGTTTTCCAGGCCTGATTCAAGGTGTTGGTTTTGGCCTATAAAGCCCTAAACGGCCTAGGCCCTGCCTATCTGCGGGACCGCCTCACCCCCACAGATGTTGGATCGGCCCCTACAGTCATCCGGGGGTGCCCTGCTCAAGGTCCCCCAAGTCTTCTGTGGGCCACATGGGAGAGGGTGTTCTCGGTGGCCGCATCATGGCTGTGGAACTCTCTGCTGGTGGGGGCCCAGCTGGCCCCTGACCTCCCCTCATTTCAAAGATGTTGTAAGATCTGGCTGTTCCACCAGACATTTGGTGGGGGAGATGGGTAATGGGTGGGGGGCTTGGGAGGGGCAGGTAGGGGGAAGTTGGGTGTTTGTTACTTCCTTTGAATGTTGTTCAAAGCTGATTAAAATTGTTTTAAATGCTGTTTTTATGTTTTCTATATGACTGTGAGCCGTCCCGAGCTGCATGTGGCAGGAGGGGCAGAATAGTAAATTTTAAAATAAATAAACTTATTAGCAAGCCACCCAAACATTTATGAGTACATTGAAAATGGTGGATTCTCTGCATAGATTGGACAACATAATACCTTTGGAAGGATATCAATGGACCAAGTCATTGAAGAAACAGACACACACACCAGGTGGGACAAAAGGCTTCAGTACTCGTAAAGGAGCAGTTACCAGGTATTACATTACAGCAGACTACAGAAGTATTACATTACAGCAGACTTACAGAAAGTTTCAGGCAGAAAGATTGTCAGAGAGCCCCACACATAAATGGAATGACAGGATTCCCAAGTTACAATTAAAATAATTTTCTACCCTCAACAGAACAGTACAAGTTGTAGCTAAGGTAAAGGAAGTTATGCTGACAGAGCTCTATTTGGACAGATGGTTTTGATTGCACAAAGTCGTAAGTTGTCAATGAGATATCCTGGACCATCCACTTGGGCCAACTCCTTGATCATTAGCAACATGTGATGGTTCACTCAGGAAAAACAATGAAATCAACCTTAGCTGCTGAGCTTGAGAAAGTAGCACAACCTGCTGAAATTATTCCAGAAGGTTCAGCATGTTTACTCGATGGCATGAGCATCATACAAAGAACAAAGAGTGACCATGTCACATTTTGTGATGTAGTAGAAAACGTGTTCAGAAGACTTCTGTTAGAAGGTCATCAAAGCAAAAGGGTGGATGTTGTGTTTGACGTATACTGGACTATATGAATAACAAATGCAGAAAGAACGCATAGAGGTGATAATGATGCTCCTCAGTACAAGAACAGGAGGCCACAAGATAAAGCAGTGGTGAAGATTCTTAACAGGATCATCTAATAAAACAAATCTTGTAGTCTTTCTGCGTGGCGAATGGAAACAGAAAAAATGCAGGGAAAAGCTCCAGGGGTAAATCTTATTGGTTGCATATGAGGACTACTGCTACAAAATTACTCAGAACGATGTAGAAGAAGTCACAGAACTTCTATCAAATCAGGAAGAAGCAGATACTAGATTGTTGCTGTATGCCCAACATGCAGCCAAGGAAGGGTACAAGGTAATCATTATTGTCTGTGAGGACACAGATGTAACGGTGCTAGCACTGCTCAGTGTCACAACATAGCTGCACCTATGTTTCAGAAGCATGGATTACAACGATCAAGGTACACTGCCCTTAGACAAATTGCTTCTGCTACAGGGCACGGTGTATGTAATACGCTTCCTGGACTACATACCGTCACTGGCTGTGTGACACGGTAAGTCCTTTTGCTGGTCATGGCAAACTTGCTGCACTAAAACTTGTACAGGCTTGCCCAGAATTTCAGATGACCTTTGCACAACTTGGAGAAACACTCAGTGTACCATCAGAACTCTTACAACATCTTGAAGTTTTTACATGTCGTCTGTATGGCTCTAAGAACACAGCAGATGTAAATGAGTTACGTTACATCATTTTCTGCACAAAAAAGGGTGTAGTAGAATCACTTCAACTGCCACCTTGCCATGACTCCCTTCAACAGTAAATAAGTCGTGCTAACTACCAAGCCTTTGTTTGGAAAAACTGCCTGTCCCAGTTTTCACACATTCCCAGTCCAGATGGCTATGGATGGAGGATGACAGAGGTACTTACCATACAGCAGATGACTGGGAAACCAACACCAGAGTCAGTTCTGGAACTGTTGTCCTGCAGGTGTAAGCAGTCTTGTGCGGTGTTCACATGCACCTGTATGAAGAATGGTTTGACGTGTACGGCACTATGTCATGTCCAACATTGTGACAACCAAGCTGACAAAGACGAAGATGACTTTGAATCTGTCCTTGAAGCAGATAATGATGACAATTATTTTTATGATTAGTAAAAACGTTTTCAAGAAAACTTTGTACTTCAACTTTGGTGTTTTTGTGGATTTGTGTATGCAGTTCTGATAGCAACATACTGGCATAATAAAAAGTATTATCATGGAATCAAGTTCTCTTTCATTTTCATCTCTCTGACTTTCATTTCACATAGAATACATTGCATGTGTCATGTTTAGTCACCTTATGCTTACTTTTGAGTATTACATGTTTTTGGCTATTTTTTTACACAATTCCAGTTGGGGTTTTTTGGTGAAAGTTACTCTTTTATCAATGGCCATCATGGCTAATCATTTGACTAGGGTCATAGGCTATTAAAAAATGCTACCTCATTTAATCCCCCCAGATGGTACTGACCACCCCATTTTTAGACCCACGTGTTTGGAAGGAACTGTGCTGACAGATGAAGGGGGGTGAGTATTGTTCTGCACCAGGAATGTTACCCCAATAGAGATATGACTGATTACTGAACAGTGAATGATAGCAGGCTAAATGAGGAAAATGTTGGTGTATAATATGCAGAAGACAGACCAAACCTCGGGCTCTATGAATAATTTTATCCGTAAGTGAAATCTGAAAAACAAGATTTTTTCCATGCATGTTATATAGATTTTGCACTGTCTGTTCTGCATCTCTTCCGTGATGCTCCCAAAAATTATTTCAATACATTATGGATCTTTTCCAGTCATTTTGAGCCCTCTTGGGCCAAAATTGGGGGAAAGGTGTGAAAGTTATAGCCCCAAACTCTTACACTTTTGAGTATTATGTGTCTTGGCTATTTTTTACCTAATTGAGGTGGTAAAAGAGTGCAGTTAGGGCTAACAGTAAACTCTACTTTCAAGGTTACTCCATTCTTTTGATTCCTCCCCTCCCCACTATGTAATTATTTGTCTTCATTTTATCTAGAAACAAACTTGAATTCTACACATTAAAGCAGATTCTGTTCTCCATTCTAGTTCCATAATCCCACTTTTATGGGCTGCGTGCTAGCCCATAAGCAGGGACCCGTGTTGACTGCGTTGCTGCAATTCGCAGTGATTTTTGCAGAATCAGTCAATCTTTGCAGTGCCAGGCTGAAATTGCAGCGAAACTACAGTGAGGGCTGTCTGCATGATCTTTAAATCCTGGCTCAGGCATAAACTTGTCACCTGACCCAAAACTAAAACTGCTGCTGCAGCTGCCATCTGTCAAGGAGGTGTGACCATGACCTGAGGGTAAATAGGCGCCTGGGTAGGGTCTGAAGGCCCTATGTTTGGGTGAGGGAGGTCTGCGGATTTAATATGAGGTGGGAATTCTGGGGTGCTGAAATTCCAGAGGATTTGAGTCGTTTGATTAACAAAGTTGTGATTCTATGTCAAACCTGTTGCAAATTGCATAGTTATGCAAATCAAGTTAATTATGCAAATATTAATGCTTGCGGTAAATTTGCAGAATTTGGCTTCACTGGCTGCAGAATTTAAGATTTTTTGGTGCAGTGAACTCGGGTCCCTGCCCATAAGCAGCCATCTAAAAGACTCCTAAGATAGAGTGGCCACAAGGTTGATTGGCACAAAGCTACGTACTTCAGTCAGGGACTAATTTATCTAAAAGTGTTTCTTTGAGGCATCTAAAGATTAAAGCCATCAAAATTCGACAACCTATTGAAAATATTAGCTTTAGCCTTTGTGTGCTTCATTTTGACCTTTTATAAAATTTGTATAATGATGGCTCACCAAAGGAACATTCTTAAAGAAACTTGAGGTTGTTGGTTAATAATCATTTTACAATGAATTACTAGAATAAAATCATTTATACAATAATATCCTGAGGATGTTAAATGTGCAGACTATTGTCCAGATGAGGTCCATTTGGCATGCTACTTCACTAACTTATCAAAGCTGCCACACACATATGCTCCATTTTTGACCTCGCCACTGAAAATAAACCAAGCAAAACAGCAACATATGATCTAAATAAATAAATTATAAAAATTCTTTGCAAATTAGAAAATATTCCACCAGCATTGATTAAATCCTAGTTGTTTCCTTATGGTGTGTATATTAAATTCTATATATTAATTTTACAGTTTGGCCATATAGCTTCAATTTTTCAAAAAATAAAAAATTTCACAAAATAAAAATAGATTCGTTTCGTAGGGGAAAGGCAAAAAACTACCATTCCTGAAATAAATAATTATCTAAGGAGGTAAAAATTGTAACCTCTCAGTTAATAGTAAATTAAACATTTGTTTTTACATAGAAACAGCTGATCTGGAGTTTGGGATCATTATTTTTTCATGGTTTATGTGAATTTTGGAGTGTGCGCAGATTTCCCCCCAGATACAACTGCTTCTCTGGCTGCTCATTTCCTGGCAGAGGGTGAGCAAGTCACATGCAAAAAAACAGGTGCTGGGAGGCTGTCATAGCTTCAAGTACATTGGAGTGAACACCCCAGTGACATAAGTCTGTCGTAACACCCCACCCATCTGCTGGCATGGATTCTCATTTTCAAAATGAAAGTGGGAGGGGAGGAGGGAGCGCGAGAGGGGGAAGAGAAAAGGAATTCTTGATGTGTTTACTTTATATGTGTCTATAACACATGCTTTGCTACTTACTGCAGTGCTTACAGACACCGAGACGCAGGGTGAAACCAGACATGCTCAAAAATAAAGCCAAAGCAGTATAAGCATCATAGCTCAGTCCAGGGTCTATAATCAGGGAGCCTGTATCTTCAGGCATCAGAATCAGAGGCCAGGGCACAAGCTGGTAGCCAGGTGAGTCATTCCAAGGGGAAAGACAAGCAGGTGGAAGAACAAGGGAAGGGAAGGGAAGCAGGAGCATAGCTGTAATAGGTGTAGCTACAAGGCTCACAATGAGCCTGGGAACGAGGCCCACATGTATGTGGTGTATACACCCCCCACACACACACACATGTGGTTAGTGCCGACTTCCTGCTGCTGTTTCCACTGTTAAAGTGCCCAGAGTTTGTGAGGAGTGGAAATATCTACCTATGTGGCAGGCAGGGCATGCCAAGAGGTAAAGGAGGTAATGGCAGCCAAAAGGAGTGCTGAACACCTGTAAAGCACTCAGGCAACTGTCAGGCCCCACCTCCCTGCCCCAGCATACATCATCACCCCCATCAGGTAAGCCTTGCATGCCATCTCCAGTGACACCCCCAACCTCTCTGCTCTCCCCTGACCCAGAGACCAGACCTTAGTCTTCCTACCCTAGAAACCCCCACTTCTGCTTCCACCTCCCTCAGGGGTGTGGGCAGAGCAGCCCATTCCATGACAGGCAAGGCAGTCCTGAAGGCTGAAACTCTGATCTTCAGGACTGAAGGCTAGAATTGACAGGGGCCCTCAGATATCTACACTCAACCAGAACTGTTAGGATTCTGGTTAATGCAGGTCCTCAAAGAGCTGTTGTTTCATTGTTCAATGGCTACAGTATTTCTCCACTTGGATTGGCTGAGTTCCACACCCATAGGTGCCAGTTCCTGACAGTATACTCCATTCAGGTACCCAGTGAAATCTCAGACAGTTAAGGCATAGTTAGCACAAAGGGTCTAGGCAATGCCAATTATCAAAGTGCTTCTTCCACTGGGTAACCCCAATATGGCAGTGTGAAACTGATCATTAAATAACAGTACTTGTAATTGCTTTCATCTGCACCTTTCAAAATAATTTTATACTGTGTACACAGAGTCCTTCCTCAGGTACGTAGTGCAGCCAGACAGAAACGTATAAACTGAGAATATATATTTCTGACCGGCTATGCTTGCTACATGAACGAGGAAGGGCTGTGTGTGGCCTGAAAGCTTGCATATATTCACCAACAGAAGTTGGTCCATTAAAAGATATCATTTGATTTGTCTCCCTCTCTTACATTTGGGACAAACACAGCATCCACACTCTCTCTAAGGTCCTTTTCAAACGGGCTGGCAGTGTGTGTAGATGGGTGGAGGCCACGGTGAGCGTGTAGCGCACGGATGGCCCGTTACACAGATGCCCACCCACGGAGGCATCTTCGATTTCTCCAATGTCTCTGTGCGTGGGGGATTGGTGGAGGTGGGTGGAGTGCAGATGCACCCCCACCTACCCGTATTGGCGGTCACACGAAGGGCTCCCATTCACACAATTGCCCGCGGGGTGGGTGTGTGTGTGAAAAGGCCCTAAATGACAGGACAATTAAGCTGTGTGTTGTCGGATTCCTGGCTGGCTGAGTTACGCTACTACTTACCCTAAGAGACACCTCAGAGACTTGACAGCCCTCTCTTTCGTCTTGGCACCATCTATCCGCGCAGCTTGCGCTGCCAATAAAGTACCCCCCAACTCAGCCGAGCTGTGGGAGACGGAGGAGGAGATGGGCTTGCGTGAAGGGACTCGGGGTGCAAAATCCTTTATCTAGTGAAGTCAGTGGCTCAGTTCCCATTCTCCCATTGTCTTTAATGGTAGAGGGCTCTTCGCCCAAAGTCTCTGGTATTTATGTATTTATTAAAATGTATACCCCACCCTTCCCCGAAGGCTCAAGGCCACTGACAGAAATAAAAACAGGGAAAGGGGGGGGGGGGAGGTGTTTTTAAAAAACAAAACAAACCAATAAACTGACTCTCTTTCCCAACCTCACCCACCCCAACCTTCGCTGTATGAGGATGCAGCGGGTGATGAGGAGAGAGGGCAGGCGCTGCTGTAGGAAGACAGGGGGGGCTTTGTGAACAGGGCTGAGGACGCAGCTTTGCTCAAGTTGCCCGAGCGGGCCCTGTACATTAAAAAAGAAAGAAAAGGGCTGGCGAGAGGCAGGAGCGGGGGGAGGGGAATAAGGGAAAAGGGGCTGACGTCTGAGAGGAAGAGGGAGGAGTTAGGCGCGGGGAGCAAATGGAAAGATATGCTCTAAGCATGCGCAGTAATTACTTGGCCTCGTGCCGTTCGGGAGACCCCTTACTGCTTTTCTCACCCCGCCTCCTTGATGATGCACGGGCGTGGCGTGGGGAAAGCAAGTGAGCGCCTTTCGGGACTCTCGCGAGAGACTTCTCTTCCGCCTCCCCCTCCTGGCGGAACGCGAACTTTCGAGATCTCCCTTCCCCCTCCCCCTCGCGAGGAGGCAGCAGGAGCCGAAGCCGCACGAGCCGCTGCTCATTTAAACGGGCTGAGCCGGCTGTGTCCGCTCTAGGGAGGCGCAGGCGCCGGACGGGATTCCCGGGACGCTCTTTGCCCTGCGCTGCACTGCGAGACCCTTCCCACGGCGGCAACATGTCGGTGGTGGGGATCGATCTGGGCTTCCAGAGCTGCTATGTGGCCGTAGCCCGAGCGGGGGGCATCGAGACCATCGCCAACGAGTACAGCGACCGCTGCACCCCGTGAGTGGGGGCTGGAGGAGGAGGGGGGGGCGGCGGCAGGGTTCAGGCGGCTCCTGCTAGGCCTGGGGCCTAGGGGAAGGCAGCGCTGTTCCCCCCCGCCGGGTGATTTATGAGGCGATTCTCCAGTGGGTGGGAAAGCGTCGTAAAATGGAGCGGCTGCAGGTTTGGGGAATGAGTAATGAGAGCCGCTGCGCAGCCAAACGCCGCACACGCCCAGCCCTCGGGCGGCAAAGCATCGCCTGGCTCAGGGCTTTCTGCCCTGCTACAAAGGCAGCTCGTCTCCCTCCCTGCTAGTGCTGGAAGCTGCTGGCCCTTGAGCACAGATAGGGTGGCTGGGGGATCTACTGCGGGGCAGTAGTCTCACCACATGCGCCCCTGGCGCGGAAAGGGGAATGGGTACGGCGAGCAAGGCGTGGGCTCCCCTGCTGCGGTAACAGGGTGTAGTGGAGTCAGGCTAGTTTTAAAGCGTAACACACTCTGAGGGAGGCAGGTGCAGATTTGCCTCCCTCTTACAGAATAAACACAAATCCAGTGACAACGATCTAAGATCACGTCTTCTAAATAAATTTGAAACACAAATCCAATGAAGCTGACGTCTTTCATGCTCATGAATTTTGTCGGCTTGTTTGGCCAGCTCAGATCTTTATGGCCTTATATATTCTTTTTACTCTGTTTTTAATGCAGGGGCCGTTGGACATTGTTTTACAAATAAAAATAGTTACCTTGGAACAAGGGGGCACATGTTCCAACTACACCAAGGTTGCTGCTGTTTGCAAATTGGAGTCTTAAATGTTGACCTGCTACTAGTTGTAATAACCTGGAGGAAGAGGTTGGCAATCGTTGGAGTTAATGGGAGGGTTCTTATTTTATTTGTGTGTGTGTGTGTGCACGCGCGTGCAGAGTGGCTTGAGAGAAAAATAGGAGGAAGGAAGCAGATAAAGTGATGTAAGTTGGCACAGGTAGTCATGGTACTGTTTGGAAATAGTAGTTGAAAGTTTCATATTCTCAGGCCTATGGTAGGCTTTTGGTTAGAGGACTGGTCTTTATAAAACTACTGGTGTTCAACTTGGCATTGTACCTCATGCTGCTTTGTTCCACCAGTAAGGTTAAAGTGACTAATTCCAGTGTAATCTGGACATATAGTTGAAAAGAGATAGGAAGAGATAGTAAAGGATAACTTCCTTTTCATTGATTCTGACTTGTTTCATGCCTGAGGAAGGACCTAGTGTGGCCCAAAAGCTTGCGCATACTCAACAGACGCTAGTCCAATCTGAACTTAGTTTCCATCATTTCACTGTTAGTCATACATCTCTCCAGTTCTCCTAGGATAGTGCTACCACCAAAGAGTATTCTGTTTAAGTATGTGTTTAAATGGTATTGGTGACAGATGTTAAAATTGATTTTAGAATTGATGATAAAATTGATTAATCAGTTCAGAAGACTCAAGGCATTGAGCAGTATATACAAACATTTAGTCAAACGCATCAGAGCAAGGGATTTCTCGCATTAAGAGTAACAGCTGAGGTATTGTAAACATGGCCTTGTATCTCTTGAACACCAGAAATATTCTCTGTTTCAGAAAAATAATTGCCTTGGTTCATATTAACATGAAATGCTTTTTTACCCATGTACCTGCATAATTTACTCTTGGATAAGGCTATATCCAGATTATTTTGCTTGTGGGGAAAGCTGTTTTGCATGACTGCTTCTACCTGTTTGTGAATGATCATCACCTAGTAAATGTTGCAATGAAAGTGATCATGACTACTTCAAAGAGGTAATGGAACCTTAGTAGGAACTGCCAAATTAATTTTGCATAAACTAGCCTGACCAATTTTGTTTAGTATGAACAGGCCAGTGAGTCAAGTGCAAGTCTGTCCATTTTGCTATGCTCTCATTGACTTCAATGGGCATATACATGTATTGGTCCTAAGCTGATTTTTCTCAAGGTATGGAGTTCCTTTCCACCTTGGTCTTGTTCTGACCAGCCCTGCTGAAATAAGGTGGGAAAGGGAGGGGGGGGGGGGAAACGGGAATAATGTGGGATGGAATGGGGATGATAAAGTGCTGAAAGTTGGGACAGCAGAGGACTGCATGGAAGAGAGAATTTTTCAGAGCAGTATACTTAAGCATTCTCCTTCCTTCCCACTTATTTATTTAGTCAAATTAATATGCCTCCCTTCCCTCAGAGGCTCAGGGTGACTTATAATTATAAAAACAGTAATAAAAAATCAATACAATCAATTTTAAAAATCCCTTTAATGTCCCATCAACCCCCTATCCCTGCTTCCCAAATGCCTTGCCAAATAGAAAAGTTTTTTATTGTTTCCAGAAGATGAACAGGCTGGGGCTTCGGTGGACCCTGAGTGGGAGGGAGTTCAATAATTGTGGACAGCCACCAAGAACACCTCCCTGGGCTCTCTAGCTGTAAAAACATCTGAGAGATGGCACCTGCAAGAGGGTGCCCCAGCTGACCTCCGAGACCATGAGGGAGGAAGCAGTCTTTCAGATATTTGAGGCCCAGCTGTTAGGCCTTTATAGGTTAAAACTTCTTTGGAAAGATAAATATCCCACTTGATTTTTTTAAACCCCGTTGTGTTCAGATGAGTGCAGGGTTTAGTGAGTTAGGTGCTTGGCCCCCCAAAAGTGCCTGAGAAAACAAATCCCTTGTCCTCTTTCCCTCCAGTGTCTGTAGTTTTTTGACTATAAGCTGTTAGCATATAAATTGTACAGATGCACGGAATTATGGTGGTCTAAGTTTTTGGTTTTGAGCCTAATTCATTAGGCCACTGATGTCTTTACCTAGGCTCAATTTAATTTTTTTCTATTTTGAAAATAACTCTTCCTGAAGTGCCCATTTAAAAAGTAAGAATGAAACTGAATGATATAAATTAAAATTACTGAGACAGTACACTCACAATTATGCAGATGCAACTCCTAACCAAAACTGATGTACTGGATTGGTTTAAATTTTTTTTAAAAAATCCCATATAAAATTAGCTAAGTCAGTGCCATCTATTGTCTTGACACTTGAAACCAGCATGATTAGCTTATATCAATTTAGCTTAATAGGCTACTACATTGATTTCTTCGTCTTGTGTGTCATTTGTGGGACCAACATGGTTAGCTACTCTGAACAAATAGAGCTAATGCAGATTTAAGCCAACCAAAGGGCTCATTCACGTAACTGTTAAAGTGTTTAGTGCCACAGGTTTACACTCTGAATTTTGTAGAAAACTCTTACCTGAGCCTGTATTCTCTGCTACCCAATGTAAAGAGCTTGCTTGCAAGGATCTGACCTTCTCAAGTGAAAGGTGTCGTGTGAATGGATTTTCTTTGTATTAAGAAGTGATAAACAGAAAATATGAGAGAACTCCTGTTTGTTCAGAGTGGTCATATTTATTTATTTTATTTATACCAAGACTTATAACCCTGCTTGACAATTTAATAGAATAAAACCACACACAAAATATACATCCGTAAGACGACATAAAATCCACAATAAATAAGTAAAACAAAGCAGTCTCAAGATAAAACCCTTTCCCCTCCCCTTCTCCCTCACCAAATCTCCGGCGGACCCGCCGGATCTTGCATTTCTTATGGAAGGAGGGAAGATCTGGGGACAGACAGACAGATCTCTACCAGGGGAGAGTTCCACAGCCTCAGTGCAGCCACAGACGATGCCATCTTCATCGTGCCCACACGACAAACTCGAGGGACCTCATGAAGGGTGCTCCCAGCTCACCGCAAGGGCTAGTAGAGGACCCAGGGAATGAGGCGGTCCAGCAGGTAGGTGTGACCCAGGCCTTATAGGGCTTTATAAGTAAGTACCAACAGCTTGACCTGAGCCCAGAAAACTGTAGGCAGCCAGTGCAGCAAACAGAGCACCGGTGTTATGCTCACTGCAGCCTGTCCCTGTAAGGAGATGGGGTGCTGCATTCTGCACCAGCTGATCTCTCCAAACCGTCATCAAGGGTAGTTCCACATAGAGCATGTTACAGTAGTCTAATTTTGAGGTGATGAAGGCATGAATGATAGTGGCAAGGTCGGAGTCTGAGATATATGGCTGAAACCGCTGAACCAGGTGTAACTGGCAAAATGCACTCCCCACCACAGCTGCCACCTGGACATCCATGCAGAGCTGCGAGTTGAGGAACATCCAGACTACGAACCTGAGTGGACAGCCTTCTGTCTTGTCAGGATTCAACTTCAGGCAGCTCACCCTCCTCCAATCCCCCACAGCTGCCAAACACCGTGTAAACACCCAGACTGCAGGGCCTGGGTCAGCTGAAAACAAGAGGTAGAGTTGGGTGTCATCAGCATATTGATGACGCTGAACACCAAACCCCCTCATGACCTCACCCAAAGGCTGCATATACACGTTGAACAGGAGAGGGGACAAAATGGAACCTTGCAGAACTCTACATGTAAGATTTTGGGGAGACAAAGAATGGTCCCCCAACATCACTCGCTGAGTTCTTCCAGCTAGGAAAGAGCGCAAACTCTCCAAAACGATTCTGCCCACTCCAGCATGGTTCTACAAGTGAGGTACCAACGTCTCATAATCAACAGTGTTGAAAACAGCAGACAGATGTAACCGTATCAACCGAGTCGACCGACCTTGGTCCAACTCATGATGAACATTGTTGACCATGGCCACAAGTGCAGTCTTAGTGTCGTAACTCTGACAAAAGCTTGACTTCAGGGGGTCTAGAAAACTAATGTGGACCAGATCTGCCTGAAGCTGCTGAGCCGCCACCCACTCAATAACCTTCTGTAAAAAGGGAAGGTTAGAGACTGGTCAATAGCTGGCAAGGGAGTCAACATCAAGGGATTACTTCGAGAGCAGAGGCCGCATCATTGCCTCTTTGAGGAACTCTGCCCTCCCGAAACACATTGACCACCCCCACCAGCAATGGCCCCAACGTCTCCTGGCTGGCCTTAACCAGTCAGGACGGGCGCGGGTCCAATTCACAAGTTGTGGCTCTAACCACCCCAAGCACATCTCCCACATCAGCAGGTGACACCCACTGAAATTGATCCCACAAAATGTGGCCAGCATCCTATGGCAGGCACTCCTGTGTCCTATGCCTTTTGCATTGTGGAAAATATCACGAGAGGAAGGGACCATTGAAATGCAGGGAGATTGGCAGTTCCGTGTGAATCCATTGCTATGGGAAAAGACAAACTTACATTAGAGAACGCATGGCAAGATTGCAAAGGGAAAGGAATTTGTGTGAATGAGCCCTAAAATTGTCCCCATAAAGGGGGTTCCACTGATCAATTATTATTATTATTATTAACAAACATTTATATAGCGCCAGCAGTGTACCCGGCACTTTACAAAGTAATAAAATAGACACGGTCCCTGCCCCTAGGGCTTACAATCTGAGAGACAGGAGCTGGGGGAGAGACATAGGAAGGTTCTAAATTTATTTAGAACCAAATGTGGCAAAATGCACATTTGGTGCAAGTTGTGTGTAGACTAATCCACTGTCTTTTGTGACAGAAACTATTTTGAGGCCAAATGTTGTGGGTAAATGTAATCCAAAGCATCACGATCGGATATTAGAGGCACTAGTATGCAACTTTATTTTAACTTCTGGTATGGTGATTTCAAAGCATTCACTTCTTCAATTCCACGAGACTTACTGCTTTCATTGGAGGTTGTATCTACTTATGACTGAAGTGTAGAGGCATTTGCTAAATTGTTTGGTTGTACTAAATTTTTGTAGCCTAGTAGACTAAATTTCTAATTACCCAGTCTTAAACTTTTTTAGGATTACATAACATGTATACTTGTAACTTCATGGTATATTTGGTGTAAGGATTGGAGATCTGCTGTAAAGCAGCCAGGGATAAATAGCTCAATATCTAAAACATCAAAAAGTATTAAGATCTTGCTGGAAATACCACCTTGGTATTATATAAATGTGTGTAAATGCTAGAATGTGTTGCATAGATTCAAAATAAAATACCAAAGCATTAGGAGAGAATTAAAACATTACTCTTACACCATTTGAAGCTAGAATCTATAATAAATCTTTCTTGAGGCTTTCTTCAGATCTGAAGAAAAATATATAAAGAATGTGCCTGTAACATCAACAAGACTTGTACATGGGTGCTTACAAATGTATTGGGAAATCCTGCCCCAGTGTAGTCAAACGGCAGGACTCCATTTGACTTCAATAAGGGCAGGATTTCACCCTGTCCTTAGTTGGACCAAAACAGTGCAAACATGGTCTGTGCAGAAAATCCTGCAGCTTTGCTGGTTTTCTCTGTAGATGAAAAGAGATTTTTAGTTTCAGAGCTGTTAAACTGACACTTCTAGAAAGAACTACACTCATTACTAAATGAACTTTAGTGGCATGCCTATGAATTTTGGAAGTAGCTGGCTAAATATGTTTGTATAACCAGGAACAGAGCCTTCAATTACTGCTTCTATCTTAATTTTGTAGCAAAAGGCCATATTCAATTAGTAAAGTTTGGTTTCTTGGCACCCATGTGTGTATGTGTATGTATATTATTTGAGTAGGCTTGATCTCGTAGTAAAAAGCATGTTCGTTGATCAAGTCACTGAGTCACTCTGTGCATCAGACAGCAGTGTTTAATTTGTAACAAACCTAATTGCCGGGGCCCAAGCCTGACCCAGCAGCAACACCTCATGGCCCAGAGCTTGTCGGAGCAGGGGGAATGAACCCTAGTGTCCAGCCACCAACCCAACCGCTGGACTAACCTGCCTCTCTACAGCTGAGCCTAAAACACAGTTCTTGCAATCTAATCTGTATGACAGAACAGGGGGTGAGACAGGAAAGTCATTAATAAAAGCCAAATTATTCATGTGTTTTTCTGGCTTTCATTTCTTACCCTGTAATGGCTAATATCAGGCTTTTCATGGTCGGTCACATTTTTTTTGAGGAGTGGGAGGCAGGCAGGCAGTCACACTCGTACTGAAAACACTTCCTGGAGCTCAGCTACCCCATGAATTTAATTGGTGGGGCTGACCTGGCAAGCCCCCCCCCCCCCCCCAAATTAACACCAGACAGTATTCATAAATGGGTTGTTGGCTGAATCGAGCTACACTGTAAGATCACTACAAACTACCTTTTGTCCATGCACTCAACATGCCAGCATTAGCTCTGAAGCAGTCAGCACAGTCATGGTACTGTAAACTTCTCTTCATCATAACAGGTCCCCCTGTTACCCATGAGGCAATGAGTTTTTGTAAAACAACTTTTTTTGTGCTCTGCACTGGGATCAGTGTAATTTTGCCTCTTTACAGTGCTGCCTGAAATAAGTTCTTTGCTTATCGACATCTGTAAACCATGATGTAAGAAATCCTGGGTTGGAGAAACTATGTGGGAAGAATGCTAGATTGTATTAGAGATTACTTTGTGGTGGTTCTTGTTGTTTTTTTTACAGGGAGATGGCAAGGATGATTAGCAGAGTTTTGTTTAAACCTGAGAAAATGGCAACTTAAACCTGTATATTTGAATAACATTTATAATATTTATATCTAAATATAGGGGAAAGGTATAGTGAAACCACCTGTGTGACTACCTGTATTAAGGATTAGCAAATTAAGTCCTCTTGATTTTCTACAGCTTGTGTGTGACGGGGCTTGTGAAAACAGAACACATGTAACATACATGTTCCTCATGTGAATGCACCAGGTATCATCGGTATGTGTGATGCCAATCAATTCATAAGCGATAAATACATTCAGGATGAAAGTTTATATGTAAGAACTATGTAGAGAAAATAAACTTTAAGAAGTATATTGTGAGCCCCAAACCAGCAAGGTTGTATAAACAAAATAGAAATGTAAATAGAGTCTTAATGACAGACATGACCTATGAGACGAGCACAGATGCTCCTAGAAATATCTGGAAGGGCCGTCAGAAAAGTAGGCTGTTTGCCCACGTTACATACTCAGCGAATCTCCTTGTTCGGAATCTCGCCGTTGGGAATCTTGCACTGATCTGTTCACATGGGCGTGGATATGTGTTGATCTGCAACATTTTTTCTTAAGAATGACAGGGTTCAAAATCCAGCCCTGTCATTCCTAAGAAAAAATGCCACAGGACCCGACTGATAACCCCTGTGCCAGTGTGCAGAAATCATTTTAAGATTCCCAGCCGGGAGATTCGCTGGGCCAGGTAACATGGGCAAACTCTTATTTAAGCCATCAAAGACAAAGGCAGAGAGATTTTCCTCATTTACAAGACTCAAGCAAGGACATTGGTTGAAAAGATTGTCAACACAAAGATGATGACACCCAGCCTTAACATCTGGCTGAGATATATAGACATTAAACTATGATGGTAAGAACTAAGAAGGGTAAAATTTTAGCTTAGGGAATTCATTACTAAAGTAGGCTTTGCATTATCTTTATCTCTTATTTGACTTGCACTCTTGAATCAATCTTGCACTGTGCTTAATTTGGTTTACAAATATAAAGTTCTTTTAACTAAGCCTTGTGTGGTACTGACATTAGGTGGCACAGTTGAGTGGAGCCCCAAACTATAGACTTGGGCAAAGCATTTAATTTCTGTGCTTTGGGGAAACTCAAGGGTTATGGGTGGTGAGTAGAATGACCTCTTTATTGGCTGGGGCAGTTCTGGATGGAGCTGGGTCCAGTAGGGGCTGTAAGTGAGGAAACTAGGCCTGCTTACCCACATTACACATTATTGCGTTAATTCTTAACTAAGGTGAGATTGTGTAACGTGGGAATGCCTCCTTCTTGAACCGTCAGTGAAACTAATGGTAGTTTCCTCATGGATGACAGGACTGAAAATCCAGCCCTGTCAGTCACATGAGTTGAAATTAAAATTTTGTTTGAATGTGTGCATGCACATTTACATTAAGCTCACTGTGAACTTTTGGCAGGGGTGTGTGTCCTTTGCCGAGCACTGCTAGTGTTGGGTGGGAAGGGAAGGAGGATCCATGCTTCTAGCAGCATTCGGCAAAGGGGCTTTACCTGGGTGCTGCTTCCCTAGGGGGTTTCCTGGTGAAGAGACTGGGGTATGGATTCCCAACCCCACCACCAGGGAACCCCCTTGTGTCCCTCCCTAAGCAGGGGTTCCCTGGGGCAGGGGTAATGTGAGCATGGATCAGTTGCTTTGTTATAACTGATCCAAACCCCTGAAAGTAATTAACGTGGACATGCAGCCATGCTACAATTTCACATTAGTGCTCTTTAGTGGAAGATTGAATCTCATGCAAAAACCGAATGTGGACAAGCAGTCTAGGTCATGTCCGGCCTGTAGAGGGACAGAGGAGCTCTAATCCATCACACTGTTACACTAATTTACCTTGCTGTGAGCATCCAGCTCCTAAACCAGTTCCTACTCATTTGTGTAAATTGCGCAGTAACTCTTCAAAGAAGGAAGTTGCTTTGAGATTGTGGAGATAAAGTAATTTGGATGCTATCTTTTATTGGACCCGTTTCTGTTGGTGAGAGTATTCAAGCTTTCAAACCCCACATTTCCTCCGTCATAAAAATGCAGAACTCCAGACGGAGATTGGAGGTATTTGATAGTAATCACTTGGGAAGTGACTGTTTTAAGAAGAAAGGTCATTCATAACTGAATACATTTAAATGTTTTGAAATGAGATTTCTGAACCAATTTGTCTCCATCTTTTAAATTTTGGACCTGCACTCTGAGATTATGGACTCTCCTTCAAATGGAAGAATGCCAAAATTGTTCTTAATCAGTGTTTGCCCAAGGTGTGAGGCTACCCCTTTTGAGGGGGAATCCTAGGATTAACCAGATAAATAGGTTCAGAGTTGTGTAGTATTTCATGTTAAGAGTGTCTAGCTATGGCAGCAGAAGAGAGCTTTCAGAACATGGAACAGAGTAACTGGATGCTCACTCAGATGTCACGACTCACTGGTATGTCTTGCATCAATGTAATCTACATTTCTTATGTAATAATTTCTCTTCTGTCTTATAAAGATCAACTGTATATGACTGTTCATATTGTGCAACCTTTAGCAGTGCATGGTGGAGAATTGACGGGTTTGTCATTAAACCAGCTATCATAATGTCTGGAAAGTCTTGTCCAGCAGAGCTGTTCTGGGTGGTGAGGGGCCTGCTTAACCTGGCCTGTCGCTACCAGGAAATGAGGTCATCTGTTGCCCAATGTGACACTTTTATGAATTACTTTGCAAACAAAATTGCTTGTATTCGCCACCACTTGGGTGCTTCCATTTTAACTGCAGAGTGAGTTTGGAGTTATGGAAACTCAGTCTAGTCCTGTTTGTTTGGATCAGTTTCAATTGGTATTGCTCGCCGGTATGAGGGAGGTGCTTGGGGCAAAGAGGGCAACTGATTGTGAATTAGATCCTTGTCTGTCCTGGCTGGTGAAAGCCAGCCTGGAGATGCTGGGGTTTGTCAGTGCCTCTCTTTGGGAGGGGAGGATGTCAGACACCCTTAGAACTGCAGCGGTTCAGACCTGCTTACGAAACCATCTCTGGATGCTGATGCCCTAGCTATCGGCCTAAAAAGGGAAGGTGGCTGAATAGGTGGTTGCTCAACATTTCTAGGCACATCTTGATGCTGTTGGATTCCTGGACCTGTTTTCAGTTAGGTTTTCATCCTGGATATGACACAGAGACTGTGCTTTTGGCTTTTGTTGATGACCTGTGCCTGGAAATGGACAAGGGGAATTCTACTTGTTGATCTTGTTAGATCTTTCTGTGGCCTTTGATACAGTTGGTCACAAGGAGTTGCTGGCACAACCGCGGGACCCGGTGAGGGTGCACGGAATTGCTCTTGAGTGGTTCCGCTCTTTCCTGTCGGGAAGGTTCTTGTGGGTGGTGAATGGGTGATTGCTCATTGTGTCATTGGGACCGTCCCTGTGGTGTCCCACAGGGTTCCATTCTGTCCTTCCTCTTGCTCAATGTGTGTCTGAGGCCACTGGGCAAGATCATTTGGAGGTTTAGGGTGAGGTGTCATCAGCATATTGATGACAGCTCTATCTTTTTCATCCGACTCAGGTCCCACAGTCTCTGTGCTTACCCAGTGCCTAGCTGCTGTCGGGGACTGGATGAGGGTGAGCCAATTGAGGCTGAATCCTGACAAGACTAAGTCTTGTCAGATGGTTGACCTGTCCTAGGACTTAGAAGTGATGGGGACACCTGTCACTTATGGCATCTGACCCCCCCCCCTATGGTCACTCAGGTTCAGAGACTTGGAGTGCTTTTGGATCCCTCGCTGTGCCTGGATTGTTGGGTGGTGGCAGTGGCCAGGAGTGCTCTTCACCAACTCCCATCTGGTGAGGAGGATGCAGCCTTTTATTTCTGAATCAGATCTGGTCACTGTCATGCATGCTTTCATCACCTCGAGGCTAGATTACTGTAATGCGCTGTACATGGAACTTCCCTTAATCAGCGTTTGGAAGCTGCAGCTGGTGCCAGAACACTGTGGCTCTGCTCCTTTTGGGGAAAAGCCGCTGGGAGCACATTACGCCTGTGCTCCGAAGTCTGCACTGGCTTCCTATAGCTTTCTGGGCACAATTCAAGGTTCTGGTTTTGACCTTTAAAGCCTAAACAGTCTGGGTCCCATATATCTGAAAAAACGCCTGTCCTATCATGTCCCTTTGCGGCTCCTACAGTCGGCTGGAGGCGCATTCTGTTAGCCTTGTCTGTGGGGTGAGGGTGCGCAGGAGAGCATTCTTGGTTGTTGCCCCCTTGTTGTGGAACTCCCTTTCCCCAGGAGACTCATGAGCCCAAGCCTGGTTATCTTCCAGAGGCAGTGCAAAACTTCATTTGGGAAAGCATTTGGCAGGCACGGATTGATGGGGTTTGATTGGGGTTCTGGGTGGGGTTGCGGGGGAGGATGGGGGTTTGAGGGGAGGATGTTTTTATTAATTTTAACGTTTAACTGTTTTTTGTGTATTGTGAGCCGCCCTGACCCTTGTGGGAAGGGTGGCAGACATTTAATTAATAGAGTTCATTTTTCATTGTTGGGTATGGCCTAAGCATGGATAAACAGGTGAATGGCAAATAATGTACGTAGTCAGGATTTATTTGTCCATACTTAGTACTTCACAAAATGAAACTTACAGAAGTGCCCAAGTGATATGTTTGCTTTTTATCCTAATATAATCCATAGTCACGAAGTTTTAATGAAACAAAGATTTTGTAGTGGTAAAAGTATTTCCTGGGGTAAATATTAACAGGTTACACTGTACATAAGTTGAATTTTTCCTGATAAAACTACTTTGTTTTGAGTAGCATATTCACATAATAGAGCTATAATGGCAGAAGAGGTCCTTCACAAGTTCTTGTGTAATGAAAGAAAAAGCCTGGTTTTGGGGGATGGGGGTGGGGAATAATAGCTTTACAGATGCTGGAGTCAAATTAGCCCTATTTTGCAGAACCTGATAGTATTCTTTTTAAATAAATTAAATAAATACTTGGCTCATTGGCTTTTTGTATTTAAAATAGGAACCATTTCCCGTTTTGCATTGGATCTGAAATGTTTTCTCTCATTTTAGGTCATGTATATCCTTTGGACCCAAGAACCGTTCAATTGGTGCTGCGGCTAAAAGCCAGGTAAGGATTTCGTATGTTTAAACCTGTTTATAATCCAAAGCAAAACTGCAACCATTAACACAGCAGTAAGAAACTATAATTACTCCTTCACAGATAGACAACAAATGTTTTCTTTTAAACATAGTTGTTGTTAAATGTTTTATGAAGTATGGAATTTCAAGCTTCAACTCATTTTGAAGTATTCCATTAGCATTTTAGATTGGGGGAGAAGAGTTTCGGTGCCTTAACATGTAAGATCAGAGTCTTTCCAAATATTCTCTGTTCTGTGTAACCTAAGATCTTCTGTGCATTATGTGAATTCTTGGAGGCTTTGACATTGCCCTACTCTTGTGTACATGTACATGTGCTGTCTTGTTAATGCCTGTTTCAAGTCCACCTTCCTCACAATACTATGACCTGTAACTTTAGAAGGGACTTCATTTTGTGTCTAGTTCTTTCATGGTGGTATTTAGGCAGCTATGAGTTGAAACCAGGTGAAGACTAGGTTTAATTGATTATGACCCTGAGTTACGTGCCACATATGTGATCAAGTTACTGATTTAAAGTTAGTCACCTATAAAATGAGACTCAAAGCACTTGTCTATATTTAGACTTCAGAATTTTTTTGTCGAGAACTATTTTCTCCTAACAGACGTTTGAATGTATACTCCATTTTGTGCAAGAACCTTGTGTAGCCATGTTGATCTCTTGCTATTGAATATAAGCTTCTTGTGAAATACAGATGGTCTTTCACGTTTGGTTTGCGGTTCCCCTGATCTGCTTTTGTTATGAGAATACATGTTTGTGCATGACTGGGCCACCAAATGGTGGATGAAACTCTGTGTTGACAAGTGCAAAGAGAGGCACATAGGGAAAAATAATCATAATCCTTACATAAACCAATGCTAGGTTCTAGAATGGGTGTTAGCACTCAGGGGAAAAGATCTTGGAGTCATTGTGGATGATTCATTGGAAGCCTCCGTTCAGTATGTAGCAGTGGTCAAAAAGGCAAACAATAGATTATTCAGAAGGGGCTAGAGAATAAACCAGAAAATACCACGATGACACTAAATATGTGGTGTTACCACACCTCAGATATTGTGTGCGGTTCTGATAGTCCCATTTCAAAGATCTAGTAGAACTGGAAAAGGTGCAGAGAAGGGCAACAAAAATGATCTAGGTATGGAACTGCTTCCATGAGAGGAGATGCTCCATGGGTTTGGGACTCTTCATCTTGGAGAAGAGGCAACTGAGAGGGGATATGGTTATAAAATCATGAGTGGCAAAGATCAAGGAAATAGGGAGCTGTTATTTGCCCCCCCCCCCCTTCATATCCTAGAATAAAAACATGCCACAAAACTAACTAGCAACAGATTAAAACAAAGTACTTCTTCACTCAACATAAAATTAACTTGTTGCCAGAGGATGTTGTGAAGGCTGGTAGCATAGCTGGGTTTAAACAAGGATTGGGTAAGTTCTTTTGGCAGTAGATCCATAAATGGCTATTAGTCAGTTAGGTTGGGGGATGCAAGCTATGACCAATGGGAGCTGGTAGTGAACAGCAAGGAATCACTCCATTATGACCTTTGGGGGGGGGTATTTTGAAGCAACAGGGTGGCCAGGATTCTGGGCTTGAAGAATCACTGCGTTCACCCAATATTTGTGTTTATTTTGACTTATATCCAGCCCTTTCCTGTAGGCTCAGGGCGACTTACAATAGAAAAACATGAAATCCAGTCAATCCCCAATAAAATCCCATTTAAAACCATCTCCACCCCAGCCCTCTAAACCCTGCCAGCTAAAAGCCTTAACAAATAAAAAGGTCTTGCGTCACCTTCTGAAGATGCTCAGACTTTGGTGAGCCTCCAGGGGAAGGGAGATGTAAAGCTGTGGGGCAGCCACCAAGAATGCCTCTCTGCATGCCTGAGTTGTCTGGATCTGCTGCAGTGATAGTATTTGCACAAGGTCACTCCTGACTGACCTGAGGTAACATGATGGGGCATAGGGAGGAAGGTGATCTGCTAGTTATGCAGGGCCCAAGCCATTTAATTTAACTTCCCTCCAGCATACCTCAGGTAATAGGCGCTGTAGAGGGGGAACCTGTCTTTGAAAGTGACAGGTCCCAGCTAGAACTGCTGCAGAGCTGGGCTATGCAGCAGTCCTGGCTGGGGCCTGTCAATTTCAAAGGCAAGTCAGTGTGTTTGAGCAAGCCCGTTGGGTCCCGAATGGGGCTGGGTTGATTCTGGAATCCGAGATTTGTCAGGGGTGCCCAAATCTTCAGATGGCTGTCTGCAGCTCTAGTACAGACATGGCGTCGAAACTTGTAATGCGTTCAGCAACCAGCACAAACACTAAGCAAACCAGAGAAAAATTGCTTTATTTTCAGTCTTTTAAGTTGAAACCTGAATAAGTGAACAGTTCTCAGTGTGTTAAGCTTTTTCACAGGCTTCCTAATGTTTCTGGCCTCTCACTGCATCATCAGCTGCATGAGCCACTTTCCCCTCCAGTACCTGCATTCGAGCTTCCATCACTGCTGCTGCTTGGGCCATGCAGACTGCTTTGGCCAATGTTAGCTCACAGTCTTCAAGGAGTCTCTTTTGAAGGTTGCTGTCCCTTGTGCCCAGCACAATTTGATCTCTTATCAAAGACTGTTAGGGAACCAAAATTACAAGACTGACTCTTTATTTTAAGGTCAGTCAAAAACTCTTCTATGGATTCCCCCTCCTGTTGCACTCTTATGCGAAATGTATATTGTTCATAAGTCTCATTGTCTCTGGGCATGCAGTACTGTTCAAATTTATCCAGGACACTTCTAAGACTGTCTCTTTCCTCTTGGCTTACTTGCATGGCCTGGAAAACATTCACTGCCTCATGCCCAGCTACATGCAAGAAAATGGCTACCTTTTGTGGTCCTTCCTTGGCATCCAGTCCTGTAGCTTGCATATAGATCTGGAAGTTCTGTTTGAAGCGTTTCCAGACCTCTGCCACGTTCCCTGTGAGTCTCAACTTCTCGGGTGCCTTGAGTGCCTCCATTTTCTCTGCTCTGTTTTCTTTCAACACACCCCTCCTCTATTATCAGCCCCTTAGTTTGGTCTCTCTCTGTATTACCCCACTCCTGGTACCATGTTATGTTTGGGTATATAGAGACACAGGCTGTATTGGAGTCTTGATGTAAGGTTTATTAATTGTCTTTCTACAGACACGGTTCAGAGCTGTTGCTAGCAGGCCTCCATGCCAGACTCTGCCCAGCACCCACCCTGGACTGCCATTTCCTCCCCCTAGGGGAGGCCCCTGTCTTAAAGTCATAGTACATATCCTTAGTCTCCTCTGCCAAAACTCTCATTCATGCCCTAGTCATCTCACGCCTTGTCTATTGTAACCTCCTCCTCGCTGGCCTTCCCCGCTCTCACCTTTCTTCCCATATCTTTGTTCAAAACTCTGCTGCCAGAATCATCCACTTTGCCTGTTGCTTTGACCATGTGCAGCCTTGCCTCTCCTCTCTCCACTGGCTCCCTCTTCCCGAGCGTATTCTGCACAAGCTCCTCGTCTTCACCTACAAAGCCCTCCACAACCTCACTCCCCCTATCTCTCTGCCCTGATCTCCCTCTGAACCCATTCGAGCACTCCACTCCTCTTACATCCCACACCTCCCCTGCTCCCTCAACCGCCTTCATCCCTTCTCCCTCACTGCCCTACATGCCTGGAACTCCCTCCCTGCCCACATTCGCCTTGCCCCCTCCCTCCGTACCTTCAAGTCCCTCCTCAAAACCCACCTCTTCCGCTCCACCTTTCCGAACTCCTGCTAAGCATCCCCACCCAGGATTATCCCCCACCTGTTATCTGCAAACTCCCAATGTACTGTAACCAAGCCAAAAATGTGTACCTGTGTTCTCGCATCCTCATGAATGTCACATCTCTTGTCTCTCCCTCTGTTCCCCCTTCCCTGTCTCCCCTACCCCTGTCTTTAGTTTGTAAGCTCTCGGGCAGGGAGAGTCTATCTTATTTTCTGTAACGCGCCAGGTACATCGCTGGCGCTATATAAGTGCTTATAATAATAATGTAGGGAAGTCCTATGGTCTGCTGTGGCTGACCAACTCCAAAAATTTGATAGATGCGAAAGTGGCCTTTTGATTGATGTGCTGAATGTTCTTCCTAGCTTCATTAATGGGAGGCTGCGGAAGTTGAAGTGGCAAACAGGATAAAAAGTATACAGTATATATTACTAAAGGGATCAATTGTAGTTTACTCTTAATATATAAACTGTTTATCTCAGGGGAATGGCCAGATGTATGGTGCACTTGATCTAGGCATCAGCCTCAGGCCATCTAACAGGACCTCGTCTGCTGGTTCCTCTGCTCCATGCTGAGACCCCATCCTGCTGGCTTCTGAGATGAGACATTGAGGTGCCCCAGAGGTAGAAGTAAAGAGGGGCACTTCGCTTTAGAGCCTTCTTTGCTGCAGTGAAGGAGCTCTCCTCGCCCATCTTCTCCTGCAGACACTCCTGGTGCACCAGATCTGCTTTCTTCTGAGAGGAGATCTCTGAGTGTTTCCCCTTCCCACACCATGACCTAATGGAGGCTAGTTTGTGATCTACCAGTAGAACATGATCTACCTCTTGGCCAACCCTGATTTAGTTGTATCGGCATTGCGTCTTGACCAGGGTTTTAAGACGAAATTTTTAAAATCTAACGAACAATCTGAGTAGAATTAAGCAAGACGTTCTCTTGGTTTTTTGGTTATTTAGCAGCCATTGTGTTAACTACAAATTAACAACAGCAAAGCATGATTTAGATAGGATGAAGATGAAAGGAGTTTATCTGAAATTCTAAGGAAAAAGATACTTTCTCCTGCTTGTTCCTACTAAAAAAAATTCTCTTTCCTTTAGGTTATTTCAAATGCCAAGAATACGGTACAGGGTTTTAAAAGATTTAATGGCCGTGCATTCTCAGATCCCTATGTTCAGGATGAAAAAGCAAACCTTGCGTATGAACTTGTCCAACTACCAACAGGCTCAGCTGGGATAAAGGTAGGTCAGGCTGCACCAAGAAAAGGAAGCGCTCAGCAATTTGTTACAAGTTTCTGTTGTATCAGTATCTTTTTCTTTGCAATTGTTACACTGTTAAAATCTTAGCTGCTTGGCATACTAAATACAGTAGGAGTGTATTGCAGTATATAAAATACTTCACAACTACCTTTTATAAGAGCAACCAACATGGTTATTGAAATAAATGGCTTCAGAATAACAACCTAATTGATGAGCGATTCCTATGGGAATGATGATAACTTAGTCAAGTTGGGCAGTTTCCTTTCCTTGCAGTAATCTAGGAGGGCCTGCTGCAGCAGGCTCATACTAACAGCCTGCTACAGCAACCCATTCGTTAGATTTGGAATCTGGGGAAATAGCATGGAGACTCCTTAGCCTTTTCACATTGGCACTACTATCAGAACCTTCTGAAAGGGAAAACCTGTACCATTCATTCTGACACTTGCTTTGTGATCAGTGGCTCCCTAGTTGAGAGATAAGGACCTGAGAGGGGTTGAGGGCACAGAAGGTATCTTGGTGGGACACGAGAATGTTCACAGCTGCCAAAGCCATTGCTTGAGGAATTTACAAGTTGGTGATGCATGAAAGGGAAAGGAGAGAGACGGGAGGTGAAGGTGGAGCGGCACGGAGGAGAGATGTGGAGCAAGTTGTACATATGGGTGTGCATGTCAGGAGGCCTCTGCCACCAGCAAGCCAGAGGAATGGGGGGTGGGGACTAAATGGGCTAAAGTTTGAAAAACACTGGTTTAGTATTGAAATGAGGAAATTATACAAGACTTCTATAGTCCCTGAGTTTGACTTGGTTAAAGGACCACTTAGATTTCTTTCAGATTTAGATCAAATACTCAGTATCACTTGAGCATTGTTTTTCATAGATATTGCACTTAACAAATGCTTTGCATTAAAGGTTATGTATATGGAAGAAGAACGAAACTTCACCATTGAACAGGTGACAGGAATGCTCCTCACCAAACTAAAAGAAACTGCTGAGAGTGCGCTTAAGAAGCCTGTAGTGGACTGTGTTGTTTCCGTAAGTAGATGATAAGCTTTGTTTGTTAAGAGATGAGACACTAACCCACACTAGGTGGGTGTCCATGCTCAGATTGTAAGCCCTAGGGGCAGGGACCGTGTCTATTTTATTACTTTGTAAAGTGCCATGTACACTGCTGGCGCTATATAAATGTTTGTTAATAATAATAATAATAATAATATGCCCGTTTATTAGGTGTTCACCCCCAGTGGCCACGTGGCCTCTACCTACTGGACCTGTAGCCCCCATTGACGGTGGGGTCTCAGAGAACGTGGAGCCTGTCACGTGGGCTAATGTATCTGAGGAGCAACCGCGTCCTGCCCCTCTCCTCTCGCTGGTGCTGCCCACCACAAGCACATGAAATAAATGCAGAGGGCTGCCCATTAATTAGGATTTAGGTTGGACATGCTAAACATGCGAGTGGGGGTTTTGTGGACCAAACCCAGATTACAGCGGGCTGTCTCATTTGTTAACACCCTTAGTTGTTAAACTTGGCTATGTGGCTAAAGTGCATAAAGTAGTAGTAGCATGGTGGTGTAACCAGTTATTTCTGCAGCATAACCTAGAATATTCAGCCATATTTCTTTTACACAAAGTTCTTAAATTGTATCTATCAGCATCAACACACCTAACAAAATCTCACAATGTAGGATTATAAATTATATGAGTATTGACAAAACCATTATTCCTTTTGTACTGTTGTTGGCTCATTTTGACGAATGTGTGTGGTGGGTGAATGGGGAAAAGTCATGATTTTAATTGCTTATTCAGTCCTCTTTGGTGTCCTACATTATGGTGCTTATAAACTGTTTACAGCAAGTTTTAGAGTTGGGAGAGAATAGCCCTTTTAAGTACAGCTTTGCACATCTCTTTTAGGTTCCCTGTTTCTATACAGATGCAGAGAGAAGATCTGTGATGGATGCTACACAGATTGCTGGTCTCAATTGCTTGCGACTCATAAATGAAACAACTGCAGGTAATCTTGAACATACCTTATGTACGTGAGATGGTGTAGAATTTGTGTTATTCATATGGTAATACTTCCAAAACGTGCTCTTTGGAGAAAACTGGCTCTCTTCTGATAACAGATTCAAGGTACTGATCTGATCTTTGAACTTGTGTGGTGTACTTAACTTCTTGCTGATAGTCTTACATTCATTGTTGCTGATCATTGCATAACTACCTGTAAACCTCTGGATTTGTTTAATACTTTTAACACTATAGTCATTGCTTTATTAAGGATAGTGATTATTAGGGGGGGTGCAATTTTGTGTCATTACAGAAACAAATGGAGCCCCACTTGCATTCATAACATAGGTAATGAAAAAGAATGACTAAGCCAACTACATTCCTTCATTTTCATGTTTTATTTAAAATAATTTAAAAACTCTCTGCACATGCACAAAACGGCCACTGGGGTCGTTCTGCACCATGCACAGTCCTCTTCCAAAATGGTACTGAAAAAATCAATGAAAATGGTAGTCCTTTATGAAAACAAGTTTTTGGAAACAAAAATGATTGATGTGCCTTCTCCACATTTATCGAAGTAGCACAAGGTTGAAGTTGTGTGCGGTTCTTCTTTTTGCAGTTGCTCTTGCATATGGAATCTATAAACAAGACCTGCCTGCTCTAGAAGAGAAGCCAAGAAATGTGGTTTTTGTTGATATGGGACATTCAGCATATCAAGTTTCAGTATGTGCATTCAACAAAGGAAAACTGAAAGTAAGCAAGCATTATAGTCTTTTTAAATACTCGTAAAGAATATTCACTTTAACATTGAACTACAGGAAAGCTTGTCTAGCAAGCACAACAGATGCAACAGCAGTAAACCACCTCCCTGGCAAGGGTGGGAAACAGCAGCTGCCACTCAGACGTGACTGCGACCCAGCTGGCAGGGAGCGGGATCGGATGGTGGGTGGGGCGGGGCCAGGTGGTAGTCTCCTCAGCCTGTTCTGGGGCGTGGTGGGACTTGTGATGGCGGCCCGGTCTCCCCGGCAGACCAGTTGGTGTGCTCTCCCTGCTTGCCCAAAGTGTGGCAGCTGCATTTCCCCCAGGGCAGGTGGGGGATCTGCCCTGCCCTGTCTTGTGTGGGTTTACCCTATGTAGCAGTTTTCAACAGTATTAGTGTTGATAATCTAAAACTAACTTTGTCATTTCACAGCCCTAAGGCTATTACTCATTTAGCTGAAGGAACCTGTGCTGTTTGTATGGTACGAGGTTAAGAGCAGTACCTCAAGAGAACTAAATGGAACCCTAGTTCCTTTAGAATTTAGATTTTAACCACAGTTAGTTTACACTCTGAAAGCCCAAAAGGGCAGGTCATGAAAAGCTTGATGCTGACAGTCATTGAAACAGTAGAATTGGTATACGTTTTGAGGAGAGGGGATGTGTTTCAGCAAGTACTGGTGTGAAGAACTAGAGGACAGCGGACTCGTAGGCAGCATGGAAACTCTGAACTCATCCTTATTTTAGAAAGGGATAAAGTAAGCCATAATGATGCAGAAGCAAAGGACCAGTTTGGCAATGTAGCTTGAGGGCATAGCGAAAGCTCTGAGAGGTAGATGGGCTGGACTGTGATAATGAGGAAATTCTCAAGACTAGAGACTACTAACCACGTCCTGGTGACCTGGCTCCTTCATTGCACCTATGCTTTACAGTCTGCACTGGCTTTCTATAACTTTCTGAGCACTATTCAAGGTGCTGGTTTTGACCTTCTAAGCCCTAAACAGCCTAGGGCCCACATCTGAAAGACAGTCTTTCCTACCATGCTCCACTGCAACCCCTGCGGTCGCCTGGGAGCGTTCACTAGTGGGTACCATCTGCCACTCTTGTCCACACGACCAGGGCCCACGGAGAGGTGTTCTCAGTTGCTGTCCCAGTATTTTGGAACTCCCTTACGTCAGAGCCCAAGGTTGAGCATATTCCAGAAGACGTGTAAAACCTTCTTTTTGGCAAAGTATTTGGCAGGTGGGGATAGGGGCTGGGGTAGCTGGGTTTCTGGTGTTAAGGGTGGGGATTTGTGGGGAATTCTATTGTATTTTGTGTGTTCAAGCCACCTTGAACCTTCAGGGAAGGGTGGTGCATAAATTCTTTTTGAAGACAGCTTGAGGGACCACCATAGCCTAGCTCAAAATACAATTATGACTGTGTGAACTAAAAGCTATTTATCATTTCTAAAGCATCTTTAGTGTTCAAAATCCTAAATCACCCCAGATTACTCAAACTATTACAAAAGTACAGAAGCCATGTGGTCACTTTTGGTTACAGTTGTTGCAAAACATGTAGAAGAGACACCACTATATCCCTAAATATTAAAAGGCAACTGACTGCTACATATTCACATTAGAATGTGATAGTTAGCTGCCTATATCACAGGAATGGTCGTGTCCTGTTGCTCTGCAGAGCTTAATACTAGCACTTTGGAAACCACAGTTCAATAGATTCCAAGCGTAGTCGCTTGCTAAGTGAGACTGTGAAATGCTAAGGGAGATTTGACCAGCTACTAAAGTAGGAAACTCTGTAATAAGGGGCAATTTCATTTACCCTCCTATTGACTGGGTGAATGTCTCCTCGAGGTGAGATGCAGAGATAAAATTTCTAGATGTCCTAAATGACTGCTTCCTGGAGCAGCTCGTCCTGGAACCAACAGGAGAAGGAGCCACTTTGGATCTAGTCCTAAGTGGAGTGCAGGATTTAGTGTGAGGGGTAATGGTGCTGGAGCCGCTGGGCAACAGAGATCATAATATAATCAAATTTGACGTACACCCAAAAGGCAAAATGCCAAATAAAACCGCTGAGGTAACATATAACTTTAGAAAGGGGAACTATGTAAAAATGAGGAAAGTAGTTAGAAGGAAACTTAGAGGAGCAGTTGCAAGAATGAAATGTCTACAGGCAGCGTGGAGACTATTTAAAAACACTATCTTGAAAGTTCAGATTAAATGTATTCCACAAACTAAAAAAGGTAGGAAGAGCACCAAATGTTTGCCTGTGCGGCTAAATGGTAAGGTGTAGGAGGCTATTGGAGCCAAAAAGGCATCCTTTTAAAAAAATGGAAAAAGAGTTCCAGTGAGGTAAATAAGCAGGAGCATACACGTTGCCAAAGTAGATGTAAAAAGTTAATAAGACAGGCCAAAAAGGAATTCGAGGAGCAACTTGCTAAAGATGCTAATACTACTAATAAAAACTTTTTCAAGTACATCAGAAGCAGGAAGCCTGCTAAAGAGTGAGTTGAGCCGTTAGATGACCAGGGGCTGAAAAGGGTGCTTAGGGAGGAAAAGGTCATTGCAGAGAAGCTGAATGAGTTCTTCAGTCTTCATTGCAGAGGATGTTGGGGAGATACCCACGCTGGAACCTTACTTTGTAAGTGATGAATTGAAAGAGCTGTCACAAATCAATGTGACTCTGGAGGAGGTCTTAGAGCAAACTGACAAAGTAAATACTAAGAAATCATCAGGACCAGATGGTATTCATCTCAGAGTTCTGAAGGAACTGAAATACGAAATTGCAGATCTACTGTTAGTAATTTGTAGCCTATTGCTAAATTCTGCCACTGAACCTGAGGACTCGAGGGTGGCAAATGTAACCCCAATATTTAAAAAGGGATCCAGAGGTGATCCTGAAAACTACAGACCAGTAAACTTAATGTCTGTGCTGTGCAAAATGGCAGAAAGTATCATTAAGAACCAAATTGCTGGACATGTTGATGAACGTGGCTTAATGGGAAGGAGTCAACATGGATTTAGCAAAGGTAAGTCATGCCTCACTAATCTGCTGGAATTCTTTGAGGTTGTAAGTAAGTATGTGGACAAAGGAGACCCGGTAGATATAGTGTACCTGGATTTCCAGAAAGCATTTGATAAGGTCTCACATAAGACTCTTGAGAAAATTATAATCATGGAATAGAAGGTAGTGTTACTATGGATCGGTAACTGGCTGAAAGGTAGGAAGCAAAGAGTAGGACTAAATGGTCACTTTTCACAATGGAAAGATGTAAAAAGTGGTGTGTCCCAGGGATCTGTATTGGGACCGGTGCTGTTGAATGTATTCATTGATGATCTGGAAAAGGGCGTTGAGAGTGAGGTGATTGAATTTGCGGATGACACCAAGTTATTCAAGGTAGTTAAAACACGAGCAGACTGTGAAGAACCGCAACAGGATCTTACGAGACTGGGTGCCTGGGCATCTGAATGGCAGATGAGATTTAATGTGGGCGAGTGCAAAGTGATGCACATAGGGAAAAATAACCCAAACTATGAGTACACAATGGTGGGTACTAAGCTAGGAGTTACCACTCAGGAAAAGGATCTGGGAGTGAATGATTGTGGACAATACACTGAAATCCTCGGTGTGCAGCAGCAGTCAAAAAATCAAACAATGTTAGGAGTTATTCACAAAGGGATAGAGAATAAAACTGAGGATGTTATAATGCCTCTATACAAATCCATGGTGTGACCACACCTCGAATATTGTGGGCAGTTCTGGTCACCCCATCTCAAAACAGACATGGCTGGACTAGAAAAGGTACAGAGAAGGGCAACGCGAATGGTAAAGGGTATGGAATGACTTCCATACAGAGAGAGGCTTGACAAGCTGGGTCTCTTCAGCTTAGAGAAGAGAAGACTGAGAGGGGACATGATAGAGGTTTATAAAATCTTGAGTGGTATTGAATGAGTCGATAGGGAATGGTTATTTACCCTCTCAAATAGTACTGGAACTAGGGGACACTCCATGGAACTAGCTGCCGGCAGATTTAAAACAAATAAAAGGAAGTACTTTTTCACTTAATGCATAATTAGCTTATGGAAGTTGCTGCCAGAGGACGTTGTCAGGGTCAGTAGTATAGCTGGGTTTAAAAAAAGGCCTGGATAAGTTCTTGGCGAGTAGGTCCATTAATGGCTATTAACCAAATAGCTTATGGGATGAACTTCTTATTGTCAGGAGCTGGGAGTGAACAACGGAATGGATTGCCCATTGTGACTGTTGGTTCTTCTCCCATGCGATCGAGATTGGCCACTGTCAGAGGACAGGATGCTGGGCTTGATGGATCATTGGGCTGACCCAGTATGGCACTACTTATGTTTATTTATTTATATTTACATTTATATCCTGACCCCTCCCGTCAACAGACGGCTTGGGGTGGCTTACAAAATACATTTTAAAACCATAAAAACAATAAATACAATAAAAATATAAACAGAGAAGGAACTAAAACCAACATAAATAAGGGTAAAACTTACGCCTGTATAAGTACACATCACTCGATTGCCGAGTCGTCCTTTTCTATTTTATTTATTCATTTATTTTTATTTGCACTTTACCTTGCCTCCCTCACAAAGCAACTTGGGACGGCTTACAATATCAAATAAAACATAAAGCAATACAAATATAAATACAAATCTTATAGTAAAAACATTATAAAATTATACTAAAACTCTAGCTGTGCATACATAGCTATACCTAAAAAATACCCTCCCCATCCCATCCCCACCGTGCCACCAAATGCCTGGCGGAAGAGCTCGGTCTTACAACTTCGTCAAAAGGCGAGGAGATTCGGGCTAAGGTGAACCTCCGCAGGGAGGGAATTCCAGAGCGACGGCGCAGCTGACGAGTACGCCCTCCTGTCTGTCTGAACTCGCCGATAGCTTGAGACTTCCAGGAGGGTGCCTCCGTGCGACTGCAGCTCAGGGGGTGAGGCAATCACTTGGATAAGCAGGGCCTAGGCCATGAAGGGTCTATCAATTTACCCAACTGCAAGAAAGCATACTTGAACTGTGGCTTCCCAAGTGTTAGTATTGAGTTATGCAAAGCAATAGAATATGACCATTCCTGTGATATAGGCAGCTAACTCTATCATATTCTAATGTGAATGTGTAGTATTCAGTGTCTTAATATTTAGTGGTTCAGTGGTGTCTCTTCTATATGTTTTGTAACAACTGTACCCAAAAGTGACTACACGGTTTCTTTACTTTTTGTAATAGTTTGACTAATTTGAGGTGATTTAGGATTTTGAACACTAAAAATGCTCTAGAAATGATAACTCCGCTCTGCTCTCTTCATCCAACCCCTCCACCTGCCCCCTTGACCCGATCCCCTCCCGCCTCCTGACCTCTGTTGCTCCCACTATCGCTCCCCCACTTCTGCACGTCATTAATCTCTCCCTTTCCACAGGCTCCTTCCCCTCTGCCTTCAAGCATGCCAGTGTCTCCCCCATCCTCAAAAAGCCCACCCTGGACCCATCTGACCCCTCTAGTTACCGGCCAGTCTCCCTCCTTCCCTTTGCCTCAAAGCTTCTGGAACGTGTCGTCTACTCCCGCTGCCTGGACCTCCTCTCTGCCAACTCCTCCCTGGACCCTCTCCAATCCGGCTTCCGCCCCCTCCACTCTACTGAAACTGCCCTGGCCAAGATCACCAATGATCTACTTGTCGCTAAATCTAAGCGCCTCTACTCCATTCTTGTCCTCCTTGACCTCTCTGCTGCCTTTGACACTGTCGACCACTTGCTTCTATTGGACTCGCTTTACTCTTTGGGCTTCCGTGGCTCTGTCCTTGACTGGTTCTCCTCCTACCTCTCTGACCGCTCCTTTAAAGTCTCGCTCCCCGAGTCAAACTCCTCCTCCCTCCCCCTTTCGGTTGGGGTCCCCCAAGGCTCTGTCCTTGGCCCTCTCCTCTTCTCTATTTACACCCTGTCCCTTGGCAAAATTATTGCCTCCCACGGATTCCAATATCATCTCTACGCTGATGACACCCAACTCTATCTTTCTACCCCCTCTCTCTCCTCTTCTGTCCACTCACGCCTCGTCAACTGCCTCTCTGATATCTCCGCCTGGATGTCCCGACGTCAACTCAAGCTCAACATGGCCAAGACCGAACTCCTCATTTTTCCTCCCTCCTCTTCCTCTCCCTCTAACCTGCCCATCTGCATCGATGGAGTCACCATCCATCCTGTTCTCCAAGCCCGTAGCTTGGGCTTCATCTTTGACACGCACCTCTCTTTTAAACCTTACATTGACTCTGTTGCCAAATCCTGCCGATTCGCCCTCCATAACATTGCTCGGATCCGCCCCTTTCTCTCTACCTCCTCGGCCAAAACCCTTGTTCATGCCATGGTTATCTCTCGCCTCGATTACTGCAACCTCCTCCTTGCTGGCCTCCCTCGCTCTCACCTGTCCCCCCTTATCGCAATCCAAAACTCCGCTGCCAAGGTCATTCACTCTGCCCGTCGCTTCGACCATGTGCAGCCTCTCCTCCTCTCCCTTCACTGGCTCCCCCTTCCTGAACGTATCCTGTTTAAACTCCTGGTTTTCACGTTCAAATCACTCCACGACCAAGCTCCCCCTTACCTCTCGGACCTAATCTCCCTACGCACTCCTGCACGCGCTCTCCGCTCTTCCTCTGTCCCCTCCCTCACTCTCCCTCGTTTCTCCTGCTCGCCTAACCGCCTTCGACCCTTCTCCCTCGCTGCCCCCCATGCCTGGAACTCCCTCCCTGCCCACATCCGCCTTGCCTCCTCCCTCCGCTCCTTCAAATCCCTCCTCAAGACCCACCTTTTCCTTGCTGCCTTTCCCAATGCCTGCTAGTCTTTCCCCTTACTCTTACTGTCTGCCCTCCTCTGCTGACTGCTGCTACCAACCTCTTTGTAACCAAGCCAAGCATACGCACCTAAGACTTCGCATCCGCTTGAATGTTTGTTTGTCTTCTCCCCTGTCTCTCCCACTGTCCCCTCTCCCTGTTTTCCCCTTTGTCTTTTAGATTGTAAGCCACAGGCAGGAACCGTGTCTAATTCTATGTTCTGTACAGCACCAGGTCGCACGACTGGCGCTATATAAATGTCTAATAATAATAATAATAACTAACTTAGTTCATACAGCCATAATTGTATTTTGAGCTAGGATAGGTGGTCCTTAAGCTGTCTTCAAAACACCATTATATTGGAAAACTCAATAGGTTTGATTGCGTGTTCTGTTGGGATGAACCAAAACGCGGAGACAAATACATGTGCCTAAACATTGTAGTGCCTGCAGGAAGCAGCAGATTGAAGTGTGTGGGACTTGCTGTTCAGTAGATTTGGTGGAATATTAACGTAATTGTGTTAGGAAACCATTTTTTTACTCCAACAAGGTATCCCATTCAAGGTTTCAAGTTTCAAAGTTTATTAATAACCGGGCGTAGCCATAGGCCATAACCCATAAAAAGTTTTAAAAGGAAGAACAAAAAGGAGAAAAAACTACTATGTCCAACAATACTCATGACCTCAATGAAAAAAAATAATTTAAACATAAAATAAATAAGATTAACAGAAGAGAAAAAGATCTCAAATTCCACAATTTTCCTGTATTATAGAAAACAGTTGGTTTAAAATTCAGAGAACTTTCACGAACTATACAGGCCTCTAACAGGAAATTTGCTACAGTCTGAGACACATCAGCAGCTTGGTTAGCTAATAAAATCACTGCAAGTTCTGAGCTTGATCTACCTGGATATCTGATGAGGATTGGGTCCAGGTATTGCATTCTGATTCTGAACTAAGGTTCTATCAGAATGTGACAGGTATCCCATTTGATACAAACTATTTATATAGTACAAGTAATGTTATCTGGCACCAAACAATCCTACATCTAGAGATGTTCTTCAAAAGATGTGATTCTGCGTTAGTAACTTTGGATGAAAACAGATGTGACACTAATGCCACTTTAACATTTCTTATGCATGTTGCAGGGTTGCATAGGGCACCAATACAGCACTACAACATGCATAAAAAATGTTAAAACGGTGTTAAAGTGGGAGTTAGCATCATGTCTGTTTTCACTCTGTCTATCTTAGATAAGCCATGAACGTGGTAACTAAAAACAAATCTTAACATTAGTTGTTTTTATAGTATTCTATTTTCTCAGTCTATGTTGTCCCAGGAAGAAAAGCTAAATCTATCCCAAACAAATAGCAGCTGCTTTTAGATAAGATTTCAGCCAGGGTCATTTGTTCCTGATCTGCATAGCCCTTTCACAGCCACACAGAAGAGCACGGGAGTGAAATAGATTTGCTTCTGCCAAAAGTCTGATGTGATGCAATGTGTCATAGCAGCACTTTATTACTGCTCATGGGTAGTGAAACAAGCCACTTGGCAGCGCTGAGTGGGAAGTGAGAAGCTTAGTTTCCTTATTCCTCCTTAGCAGGCAGCTGCAGACGTGCTGCTCTGGCACATGGCATCTTCTCACCATGAATGGGAGAAGCAAAATAAAACTGAATAGTCATTGCTCCTGCGATTGTCACTGAGGAAATCTTATGGAAAGAACCAGGTGTCCTTGTTTCCTTGACAAGCAGTAAGCAGGAATTTAATGTCTAATGTAAGCTAGTAACTTACATGGGAATTCTTTAGCAGTTGCACTTTACTGATAGGCTTTAGCAAGCTGCATAATATTCCATGTTTGCTCTTTTTAAAAAAAATTGAAATGTTTTGCTCATTTTGTAGGTTCTGGCTACAGCATTTGATACCACTCTTGGTGGCAGGAAATTTGATGAGGTGTTAGTAAATTATTTTTGTGAAGAATTTGGGAAGAAGTAAAAACTAGACATCAAGGCAAAGATTCGTGCGTTGCTGAGACTACATCAGGAGTGTGAAAAGCTGAAGAAGCTGATGAGTGCAAATGCCTCTGATCTCCCAATGAACATAGAATGCTTCATGAATGATATTGATGTTTCCGGCACTATGAACAGGTATCTTCCTGTTCCTTTACAAACTACAGGAGGAGGAAATTAACTTGTAAACACAATTTCGTCTTACTCCTCTGTTTCAAAACAGTGACCGTGTTAATGTAACTTTACTAACAATGTGGTCCTAGTGCAGTTCATGATTTTTAAAATTTGGATGCTACAATCTAATTAAGACATTGGCTGTAGGCCAAGTGGAATGGGGGTAAAATGCTCCTCTTATTTCTCCCCATGTCCTCTTGGCTAACAGCCCCAATCACAGGTGTTTGCTAAAAATAAGAGAAGAGAAATTGTGTTTGCAATAGTTTTACTGACCTTAACTGTATTTTACTGAATTTCACTATTCCGTGTTTGGTTCGTAGAAGGATCTAAACTGATGTGTGGCTTCTTCCAACAGGGGCAAATTTTTAGAGATGTGTGACGATCTCTTAAGTAGAGTAGAACCGCCTCTTCGCAGTGTTCTGGAACAAGCTAGTAAGTGTACATTCATTTGTCAACAGTTGTTAATGGAGTACATCAGTGGTAGATCTGGGGGGCCAAATGTTGCCTGGGTCGTTTTTTATTGACCATTTTCCAATGCTTGGATTTGGTCCCTAGATTCAGTTCCTGCCATCAAGCACTGAAAGCCAGCTCAGGCTAAGGGGGCAGAGATGAGGACTTGCATACAAGATGGGGAACAGATCCATAATCTGTACCCACCTTTCCCTGATCACACCCCTACCCCCAACTTCTGTGCAGCCCTCAGACCTTGTACTAATTTTCCACATGACCCGTAGGAGGGGAAACATTCCCCACCCTGGTATACATACAGGATAAAAGTGCCATCCTTAAATGTTTACCAAATAACAGACACTTAGATATTCAGCAGATATTAATCAAGTGTCTTTTTGCAACTGCTAATTTGCCTTTTGGTGGTTGTTGTTTTAAAAAAAACCTATACATTATAGAGGGTATTGCTAGTAAAACAGTGTTTCATATTAGCTCAAACTTGTTCTAAAATCTCTAGAATTTTTAGTAGACCCAGGCTTGTATTTTGGGAATTGCTGGGGAAGATGCAGGATAGTTCATACAAGTTACTAATACAGTCTAATGTTAACTCTAAATACAGAGTTAAAGAAGGAGGACATTTATGCAGTAGAAATAGTTGGTGCTGCTACAAGAAGCCCTGCTGTAAAGGAGAGGATCAGTAAATTCTTTGGTAAAGAAGTCAGTACAACTTTGAATGCAGATGAGGCTGTCACGCGAGGCTGTGCATTGCAGGTAACTGACTTTCTCATATACCAGAGGCATGGTAATTATCCTTGAATATCAGCAGTTTGAGATGTGCAAGCTGATTTGCTGTGGTTTAACTTGGAAAGAGGGATAGGGACTTCTGCAAACTGAAGGATGCTGGTAGGGACAGAGACTTTTCATAGTGGTGTGTTAATTACAGAAATCTTCTGGAGCAGGTTGGACTAAGTTTAAAAATTTTTTTTAAAATGCAAGATCAAAGTTAAGCTTTTTCCTAAAGTCTCTACTGGTAACTTGGCATATAGTTAAATCATCTTGTGTAGCGGTCATTCAAATAACTAATTAGGCCAAACAAGCCTATAGTACTTAAAAGAGCAAGAGTAAGAGAGAGGTAAAAAGGTGAAGACATTGCCCTGACACTTGCTGTATTGTCTGGAGTGGTGCCAAAAGGCTTTGCTAGACTGACTCATTTGAAGATCTGATGGCTTGTTCACAACCTGCACTAGAAG
Source organism: Sphenodon punctatus (assembly GCA_003113815.1). Lineage (NCBI taxonomy): Eukaryota > Metazoa > Chordata > Lepidosauria > Sphenodontia > Sphenodontidae > Sphenodon > Sphenodon punctatus. Next base: position 846,915 of record QEPC01010167.1, read on the forward strand.
TGAATATTGTATACTTATTAAGCTCTGGTTGATGGAGTATACCCTGTAGTTGCTTTTCTCATGATCATGCTTCCCTTTTCCCATTTTTACTCTATAGTGAGTTTAGTGCCTGATTTTTCAGGTGGTTAGATTTGGAGAGTTGCTTTTTATCGCTAGTTGGGTATGACAGATTTAGTTCTTGAAATTCTCAAGAAAAGGCCTTTCGGTTGTTCTCTGGCACCTGGTTATCATACTGATATTCTCCTCGAAAGAGCCTAAACTAAAGCAAAACTTGGCACTTTTTTTATGCCTTCTCAGCATTTTAAGCACTTCATTGGCCTAGTAAAATCATGCAGGATCTTGTCAGTGCATGGTCCTGAACCAGTGACTACAGAAACAGAGATTTGAGAATGAAAACAAAATTGTTTAATAGATTTATAGCATACAAGTCACAGATATAAAAATGGAAATCAGGAGATTTTAAAAAGTTCAAGTGTTAAAATATATGTAAAATTATGCCAAAGTGCTGTGCTAGATGTTCATTTGCAGTGAGCTGTGGTGGTATGCAGCATAACCACAGCCAGACTGCTGGTATGTGATGATGTAGAGTGCACCTCTGTGGCAGGGGCATACCTGTGCTGACCCTGTGGAGTTGCTGTACTTGGCTCTGGGGGATGACACTGCATATGCAAGTGAGAGTACACAGCTGTACTTGCTGTGAAGAAGGTGCCTGCTTAAATCTGTTGTAGCAGTTTGGCCTGCAAATTGTGTGCACGTGGGTGAATGAGGATTGCACCCCTAACTTTTTTTTCTTCTTCTCCTTAGTGTGCTATTTTATCCCCGGCATTCAAAGTCAGGGAATTTTCTATCACAGATCTCGTACCATATCCTATTTCTTTAAGATGGAACTCACCAGCAGAGGAGGGATTAAGGTAAATATATAACGTTAACACTTGTGCATGTGGCTGAAAGAGGTTAATGCAACCTAGGATCCTATCAATTTGGATATGAAAAATGCTATCTCAAAATCCAGGTTTCAAAGCTTTGATCTTTTGTGATAGTAACATACAAGGCAATTTTATTTTTCAAATGTGTGTTGCTTCTTAATTTGCACTCTCTTTTCTGTAGTATAAAGCAGTGTTTTTGCCTACCAGATCTTTCTTGTATATCCATTCCATCAAATACTTAAGCATTTCAAAGTGTAAGTTAACAAATTCTCTCTCCTCTCCTCCTTCAACAGCGATTGTGAAGTCTTTCCCAAGAATCATGCAGCTCCATTCTCCAAGGTCCTCACATTCTACAGAAAGGAGCCTTTCACTCTTGAAGCTTACTACAGTTATCCCAAGGAATTGCCTTACCCAGATCCAGCTATAGGTATTTAAGAAAGGAAAATGAGACTCTGATCATAACATCTTAACTACTTTGTCTTGGTTATCTTTTACTGGACCCACTCCTGTTGAGTGCATGCAAGCTTTTGGGCCACATGGGGCCCTTTCTCAGACATGTAGAGTCATAACTATGGACTGCTGACTCTGCATGCCTGAGGCAGGGCTTTTTGTTGCTCAAAAGCTTACATATGCTCAACAGTAGTTGTTTGAATAAGCTATCACAACCATGCTTCTGATTATGACCAAGTTCTTTGGAGGTTGGACTTTCCCAACCAGTGGCAACAACCACTGGGTATTGGTGTATTTTAGTATCTGTAGCTTTAAAAAAGTTAGTTTTTAAAGTAACATGGAGGAAGAAAGAATCCAAACCTTCAAAACACCACCTGTGCACAGAGAAATACAAAACCTAGTATTGCAGAAAGATGAAACTCAGCATTTATTTAATAAAACCTTACTAAGTTTCATGTGATGATGTAGGGCATTTGGACTTCCATTATTGAAATTTGATTTTTAGTCATCACTTCCTTGAACATTTTATACTCTACAGCATTTACTTTACTTTTCAATCAAAGTAACCTGTCTTCTTTCCTCTGGTGTTAGCACACTTTTTGGTTCAGAAGGTAACAGCACAAACAGATGGATCCAGTTCCAAAGTTAAAGTCAAAGTCAGAGTAAACATCCATGGTATTTTCAGCGTTTCAAGTGCATCTCTTGTGGAGGTTCACAAATCAGATGAGAATGAAGAGCCTATGGAAACAGATCAGCATGGGAAAGAGGAAGAGGTAATTGACTTTATTGCCACTATTTTGAGCTACTAAAATACAATACTGCATCTTGCTCTATGCATAAAGGCATTGAGTTTGTCTGCCCCCAGCTGCAGCAATAACTCATTGCTAATAGAAATCTTGAGTAAAGCAGGTCAAGATCAAATCTGTGCTTGCTTTTAAAATGTAATAACCATAGCTAAGTTGCATAGTACTAGTGTAATTGCTCTGCCACTGTTTTTCAGTTTACATTTCTGATGTTAGTGGTTTAAATTAATTTACATAGGCTGTGGGATGCATTTGGTCCAAACGCCTGCCCCAAGGCAGGATGCCCTATACCCAGAGGTGAAGCTACATTGGAATGGGTCCTGGTGCAAGAAATGGAGTTAGAAGATGTGGGGGGAGCAAGCCCTTCAGTCCATTGAGTCTGCTGTTCCGACTCCAGAGACATTCCTCGCACTGCAGCACCTTCCTTCCCACCCATTCCCATTATAGAGGGTGCTTGCTGCACTGCCTGCCTGCCGCTGGTGCCTGCTCCATCCTGTGGTGCCTGCTGGGTGGGTCCCACACGTGCTACAGGCACTTCCACTCAGCTCAGTCTCTGCCCAGCTGTGCCACAACACGACAGGAATTGAATCCCTACACACACACCCCCTGCTTTTTGGATCCCAAGACTAATGTCCCACCTGTCCATATGATAGCTATGCCCCTGCCTATACCCACAGCATTGCAGACAGATGTTTGTCCAACGAGTCTTTAAAAACACAAGCTTTCAAGGAGAAATTCCACAACCTAGCCAGAACAAGCAGAGGAAATATACTGCCAATATGTATTAAAGTCAGCGCCATATTTAGCTATGTGGGTTAGATGCAAAAGTTCAGATAGATGATCTCTTAAATTGCTGGAACCTCTTGTGTGGAGTCCCGCAAGGTTCTATTCTGTCCCCTCTCCTGTTCAAGGTGTATATACAGCCGCTTCGCAAGATCGTGAGAGGGTTTGATCTTCGGTGTCATCAATATGCTGATGACACCCAATTCTACCTCTCATTTTCATCTGACCCAGACCTGGCAGTCTTGGTGCTTACCTGATGTCTGGCGGCTCTGGGGGACTGGATGAGGGTGAGCTGTCTGAAGCTGAATCCTGACAAGACAGAGGTGATGCTAGTGGGGAGGGTGGTGGGGGTGGAGTCTCCCATCATTGATGGGTGCACCCTCCCCTGGTTTGTCAGGTCCGCAGCCTGGGAGTGATCCTTGACTCTCCGCTCCGCCGGGATGCCCAGGTGGGGGCTGTGGCGAGGAGCGTGTTTTGCCAGCTACAGCTGGTGAGGCGGCTTAGGCTGTATGTCTCTGATTCTGACCTGGCTACTATCATTTATGCTTTCATCACCTCAACACTAGACTATTGTAATGTGCTCTACGTGGGGCTACCCATGGTGACGGTTCAGAGGCTGCAGCTGGTGCAGAATGCGGCGGTCTGTTTCTTTATGGGGATGGGTTGCAGTGAGCACATTACACCAATGCTCTGTTCTTTGCACTGGCTGCCTATCAAGGTGTTGTTGCTTACCTGTTAAAGCCCTATGCAGCCTGGGCCCTACCTATCTGTGGGACCACCTCACTCCCTGGGCTCAGGATCGACCCCTGCGGTCAACTGGGAGCACCCTTCTCGAAGTCCCTCAAGTATCTGGGGAGGGGTGGGGAGTGTGGAACTCGCTTCCAGCTGAGGCCAGGGTGACCCCCGGATCTCTCCTCCTTTTGACGGCAACATAAGACCTTGCTGTTCTGCCAGGCTATTGGTGAGGGAGATAGGTAAGGGGCGGGGGGTTGAGAGAGAGGGAGGGTTTTCGTATTTTCTGGCACTCCACCAGTTGATTTCTTTTATAGTGTTTTATTTATAGTATGTATTTATCTTACTGTATATTATATTTTTTTAACTATATATTGTTAACTGCCCCGAGCTGCTATTAGCAGGAGGGGTGGGGTATAAATGTGTTAAATAAATAAATGGTAGTTTACTTGAACTAAATCTAGATTTTTCCAGTAAATCCTTAGGACTTAAATATCCTATTTTTAAACACAATTAAAAAGTCAAACGTTGGTGATGTGCAATTTTGGTCATGGTTAACCAGATGTTTCTGTACTTGAAACTTAGTTTCTCCTCTAATTTCAGAAAATGCAAGTAGACCAGGAAGAGCAACAAAAGCCTGAGGAGCATCAGCAGCAAGCACAAGCTGAAAATAAGACTGAATCTGAAGAAACTATGGAGGTGCTGATTTTAGTTACACTGAAGTAACTCATTTAGAAAACAAAATTCATTATGGCAGCACGTTCGTTGTATGTTGTAGAAGAATGGGAAGGACATGCACAGGAGTACTGAATTGGGGCATTAGACAATGGAAACTGTTCTAGGCTTTACCCTTTGGTTCTTAGACTTTTTGCATGAGACCTCGGCCCCATGAGGATATGGAAGGGTATATTCAGTTGTTGTTTGGGATTGCGGCACTATCCACAGATAGCACAACCCTACTTAGGGTCACAACCCATAGTTAGAAATCTCTGGCTTGGAACAAGGAAGCAAAATGTGCGACTAATACAAGTGTAACAGACAAAACCTAAAGTAAATAAGCTGAAATTCACATTTGTTCAAAATGTTATTACTTAGCTTGTGGCTTTCTAGAAATAGTAATGTTGTTTAGGTCTCATTATCCTGAATGATGTTGTTTTTTAATGCAGACATCTCAAGGTGGATCAAAAGACAAGAAAACTGATCAACCTCCTCAAGCCAAGAAGGCGAAAGTGAAGACGACTATAGTTGACCTTCCCATTGAGAATCATTTGGTGTGGCAGATAGGGAGGGATATACTGAACTTATTTATCGAGAATGAGGTAACTAACTTTAAAAGTGTTTGTCTTGGTTTGGTAAACTCTGCTCTGCATACCCTACTGGATGCATAATGCCAACTCATTCTCAACTGAAGAGAGCATGGATGGCAAGCCAGTGCGGTGTATGGATACGGTGCTGGACTTGGATCTGGGAAGCCAGGGTTCAACTCCTGCCCTAGTCATAAGAACATAAATAGTGCCATACTGAGTCAGACCGATGGTCCATCAAGCACAGCATCCTGTCCTCCGACAGTGGCCAATGTCGATCCCACAGTCACATTGGGCAGTCCATTCCCCATTGTTCATTCCAAGCTCCCGACAGTAAGAAGTTCATCCCGTAAGCTACTTGGTTAATAGCAATTAATGGACCTACTCTCTAAGAACTTACCTAGTCCTTTTTAAAACCCAGCTATAATACTGGCCTTGACAACGTCCTTGGGCAACAAATTCCATAAGTTAATTATGCGTTGAGTGAGAAAGTACTTTTTATTTTTTAAAATCTGCCAGAAGCTAGTTTCATGGAGTGTCCCCTAGTTCCAGTACTATTTGAGAAGGTAAATAACGGTTCCCTATCGACTCGTTCCACACTACTCAAGATTTTATAAACCTCGATCATATCCCCTCTGTCTTCTCTTCTCTAAGCTGAAGATACCCAGCTTGTCAAGCCTCTCTGAACAGAAGCTGTTCCATACCCTTTATCATTCTTGTTGCCATTCTCTGTACATTTTCTAGTTCAGCTATGTCTTTTTTTGAGATGGGGCAACCAGAACTGCCCACAATATTCCAGGTGCAGTCACACCATCGATAAGTATAGAGGCATTATGACATCCTCAGTTTTATTCTCTATCCCTTTGTGAATAACTCCCAACGTTCTGTTTGCTTTTTTTAGTATTGCTGCATATTGGGCTGAGGATTTCAGCGTATTGTCCACCATCGCTCCCAAATCCTTTTCCTGAGTGGGTGGCCTTGGACAAGTCACAACCTCTCAGCCTCAGTTCCCCTGTAAAATGGAAGTGTGTGTCTGTGTTCCCCTCACCCTTATCCATCTTGTATTGTAAGCCCACTGGGCAGTGACCCATCCTTGAAAATCTGTGACTGTAAAGTGCTGCGTATGCCTAAGAGCACTATAGAAACGATAAGCAGTAAAAACTGCAGTGGCATAACGAGCCAAGAGACTTTGATTATGCCCAAGGAGGATAACATGTCACCATTTTTTGTGGGGGATGATTATTAGGTATTTATATAGTGTTAGCAATGTATTTGGTGCTTTACAATCATCCATTTTAGAGCATTTCCTGTCTGAGTGGGCTTATAATCTAAGATAAGTAGGATACACGAGTAAAATGTGCCTAAGCAACTGTTGCTTCTTGCCACAGAAATATTGTGGCTGCATTCACAGGAGATCTCAGGAGACTTCTTCCAGGTGTATTCTTTGTTGCAGGAGTTAGTATTCCTGTATCTTAATTGTTCACATGATCCTGCAAATGTTTCCCCTGCTTTGAAACTTACCATGGGTAGTGTCAGGACAGATAATACGTATCCGACTATTAGATTATCTTGGTTTTTGTTAGCAGCAATACACTGTCCCCTCCAGATAGGCAGTGGAGGTTCATTCTGTGAGGAGGAAAAGGGCTCTTCCCTTGCTCAGCAATTAAGGATTACTGATAATGAGGATTAATCGCTTCACATGGTAAGGAAAATATGGGTGAGGAATTTAGCTTGATTGTCAACCTTTACTTGTCCAGTTTAATTTTCCCACCCCATAAAACTTCCACACAATCACAATAAGGTGGGGGCAGTGTTTTCTGCTGAACTTATATTGTCTGAATGCACCCTATGACTTGCAGATAGGATGGCAGGTTACTAACAAGGCAATCTCTACATTCTGCACGTTGTGGAACTATAATAGAGCTATATGTATTATATGCTTTAAAGTGTTTGCAAAATGATTACGTGTGTCTTGGAAGATGCAAAAATACTACTTTCTGAAGATGTTATGAAAGGGACCCATGTTTGCTGCATTTTCCCCACTGCCTTCAATGGAAAAAAATGCAGGAAACATGGGTCCGTTGGTAGGATTTAATTACACGATAGAAAACACAACAAAAAGACTGTAGAAAACACAACAAAAAGATGGTCAACATAATGCTTCAGTTAACATACAGAACATTTTAAATTCCTGGATCAGATGGTATCTGGGGAGCCATTTACAGCAATTCAACCTTTCAAATTTCTTTGCTCCTCTATGGTTTGAGCCCTGTTCATCAGCTTGGTGGGAACAAATGAAGTTTTTTCTACCATTCTTTCCTGTGCTAGTTTATCAAGGGTTAAACCTCTGTTCCATGTCATTCTTCAGTGTCTTTCTCTTCAGTGTATCTGTTTAATGTGTGTTTTGCATGTCTCAAATCTTCTGTCTCATCATCACGACTTGTCCTAGCCGTTCACTTATCACTTCATTTTTTTATTTTCTGCAGAAAAAAATTAAGTGATAAAATGGCTAGGACAAGAAATTACGTTGTTACAGAAGATTCAAGCAAGGTGCTGTGATGACTTGGACATATGTCAAGAATGGATCCGTAAAGGATACACTGTGGTGTTTTGCCTACCAGAGTGCAAGGAACAAAAAGGATGCCTTGGATAGACAAGTGAAGAATGACATGGAACAAAACAAGGTTTTTATAGATTAACAAAGCTGTGAAATCTGGTACAAGATAGAAAGGTTCTGTGGGTTAGTACAAATTAGTTTTAAATGCCGTTTAACAGAGGTTCCCTGTACATGATTTCCTTCTACCTCTCAACACTGCTACCAGGAAAGGTGGAAGTGTGGACAAGAAACCTCAAGTGCCATTTCTCTGTCCTCAAATTCCTTGAGCATTGTCCTCCTGCAAACATTGCTCTTGCAGCACAGTGACCTTCCCCAGCAGGCAGGGGTACTTGAGAGTGGAGGAGTCACTGCTGAAACAGCACAGAGACACCACCCCCTTGCAGCACTGTCTCCCTCTTCTTGCTTCCCTCCTCCCCCAGCTCATTATGCACTCATAGAACTGGTAAATGGGGCCATCTTGATGTAAGAATGGCAGCTGATGGGGAGTGGTACAGCATTGGAAGCTCCTCCAATCCCCAGTAGTGTCACAATACTTCCCTCTCCAACCTCGTAGCTGCTATGCTTCAGCTGGGGGAAGGGGATGTAGGGAATGAAGCTGGGCTTCTGGCATTGTGACTCCAGTTCAGTCTTAACAATTTGCCATACAGGGACTGCTTCTACATATTGCAGGAGCACCATGCTCCTGCCAGACGTTATCTTGATATTAAACCGTTCTCTCCCCACTACAACTCTGGACCAGTTGCCAGTCTCTGTTTTCTGGGTGCCAGTGGCTCCCAGGCATCTGCATATTTCGTGCCCTGGTCTTGTTGTACCTGAAAATGGAAACTCTTTTCCTTCTGCTTCCAGGGTTTCAGCTTGATGCTGGAGGCAGAGGCACATTGTATTGGCTGGCAGGCTTACTGCGCTAGTTGTAATTGGCCCAGGGAGCACTTTGAACATCTGAAGAGCAGAGAAGATCTTGATGTCAACAGCTGCTTGGGAGGCCGAGTCTTGACAATTTAAACACTTCCCTTTACCTGTTTGTAACTATGCTCTGCAAGAGCCACTGCTAGCATCCTTCATTAGCAGAGGAAACTGAGCAGGATAATGAAAGTTCTGGAAGCCAAAAAGTCACTTTCTGAAATAGTTTTGTTTAACTCGGAGTAAAGCTACGTGAGATGGGGCCAGCCAGATCCCCCACCCAGCCCAGGGAGGGCAAATGTAGCTGCTGCACTTTGGGCTGGCAGGGAAAACAGTCCAAACGAGCTGCCTCTCTGTGGGGAAACTGTGCAGGTGGACTACTGTCATGTCTTGCCATGTCCTGGGGTGGGCTGAGGAGCCATCCACAAAGGCAGGCTCCATCCACTATCCCACCCCCTGCCATGATGGAGATGCACAGGAATGACAAACTAGGCTCATAGCTCTGTGGTGCTGGCAGATCTTGCCACGGCTGGGCTGCACAAGACTGGTCTGGCAGGAGGCAGCCCCCTTACCACACATTGGCCCAGGTGGGGCAACACTAGCCCACGATGTCACCAGCCTTCTCTGGCAGATGTGTCATATAGCAAGCAGTCAACCAGCCACCCAGCTTGGGGTGGATGTGGGCAAACATCTGGCAGTTGCTGGATGGATGGACTGACAGCTGTGTCGTGGGGTGCAAAGGCATTCCTGTGGAAGATGAATTTCTGCTCAAAACTGAGATGGAGACGTTGCTTCTATCCCTTTAGGTCCACTTGTTTTGGGTTTTTTGTAGTTTGTTCAGGATAACAAGGCAAACTGGCAGCTTGCTCCTGGAATGGATATTCTAGGTGGATTCTGGTGGATAGCCTCATTAATCTTAGAATGCTTCTGTGTATTTGCTTAGTTTTGCTCTTCTGACATTATTTCCCTTATAAAAACAGTAATCTTTTTAAGAAAGTTGATTCTCGAGTCTATTTGGGAAAGGCATAGCAATTAAAGTTGCTAATTAGTTAACTTCTTACCTGAAGCAAAAGAGTATGACTGCTTAACTGTTTTCTGCAGGGTAAAATGATCATGCAGGATAAACTAGAGAAGGAACGGAATGATGCCAAGAATGCCGTGGAGGAATATGTATATGAAATGAGAGACAAACTCTGTGGCATATATGAGAAGTTTGTTTGTGAAGATGTAAGTATTGCTGATTTTGACAGGTCACTTAATGACCATTAAACTGGGCTATCAAGTACTTGATTTGTGACCTATGACAAACTGAATGTGTGGAAGCTAAGCATTAACTTTATAAACAAGTGTCCTGGTCTTTATGGCTGTGAAGCTGACATTCCAGATGAGAACAAATCGTGAACTAATGTCTCCTTGAGCTTCAAGACAACCTAAAATTGTGCCACAACTGGGAGCTCTCCCTCCTCCATTAATCTGACTAAAGTCATTAATGTTTTTAGTTTCAGCATTAAGTATTTAACTGCAGATCTTTAACAAATGGAAGGGGTGGTAAAACCTATGGAGGAGGGAATTGGGATATGTAGGAAGGAAAACATACTCCCTTGATGATTATTTTTATTTTGTATTATTCATAGCACCAGCAATGTACCTGTGCTTTGCAGTAATCTATTAGACGGGTCCCTTCTCCACAATCGCGTGAGACGCAGAGGAAGGAACGTAAAAGGGAGGGGAACAGAAGGAGAGACAGGAATACATCAGCAAAGCTGCACATGCTTGGCTTGTCACAGGGTGAAAGGGGAACCCTAAGAAAATCTGAAAGGAGACTAAGGGGAGGGAGAGCTAGGGAAAGCCTGATGGAAGAGTTAAATTTTCAAGACCGATTTAAAGGTTGAGGGAAGAAAAAGCATAATGTACTCGGGAAGCGAGTTTCAGGTATGGGGGAAGTTGTGAGCAGGCAAAGGTGGTAGCAGAGGAGTGTAACTCATGGACAGGAGTGTGGTGGAAAACAAGCGAAGAGAGATAGGAGGCAAGGCCTTGAAAGCAAGGTCAAGCTTATGCTGAATGTTTTTGGGCAGAGGGAGCCAGGGGAGAGATGCGAGGAAGGGATGACCACGATTGAAGCAGCAGACAAGATGGATGAACTTGCCAGCTGAGTGTTGAGCAGAAATGAAGGGTAGGGTGGGGTGAGATGAGAGCAAGGAAGGCCAGTAAGGTAGAGGCTGCAGCGTGGACTAGAGACCTTTAGGACCTCTGTTCTTCTTGCACTTGTTTGTTGAGAACTCATGTTGATTTGTGGCAATGGGAGTTGTATTCTTTTCATTGGGACTTATGCCTGTTCTAACTACTAGGAAGAGTGCTATCCCTGCATAGGACTGTTGACAGTGAAAATGGTTATTTAAAACTGTTTGAATTTATAACCCACCCCATAATTTAAAACAAAAAGTCAATGAATTTGGCAAGCCTCTGCTATAAATCTGTCCTAAGTAGAATCTGTTAATCCTTTAAAATCACAATTATGAAATTCTAACAGATTAACATTGTGCATGTCTTTTGGGGGGGAACTTACAAATGGTCTGAGGTTTTCCCCTATGGAGTTAATAATCTGGAATTAGCATTTCAAATATCATATTGGCTTGCTTCTGTTTCAGGATCGAAATAGCTTTGTTCTAAAGCTGGAAGACACAGAAATTTGGCTGTATGAAGATGGTGAAGACCAACCCAAACAAGTTTACATTGATAAGTTAGCAGAACTGAAGGTAAAAGTTACTGCATTGCTGGAACGGTCATGCTTGGCAGGGACCGTGTCTATCTTATTCTCTGTAAAGCGCCAGGTACATCACTGGCGCTGTATAAATGCTTATAATAATAATAATTAATTGAAATTAATTACGCTCTAATATATTACAGTTCAAATTCAAAAATGTTCCAAGTACATGGAGTAGTTGTTTGCAACCACCACTTAAAAGCTGGACTAAGTGAAGAGTCAAAATTCTCAAATGATCGTAAACTTAAAACAGCTATGGTTGGGCTGATGGCTAATTCACACAACCAGCTGAGAATGTGGGAGGTAATGTGGCACACAACCCATGCTGTCTTCCACATTCACACAGCAAGCTGACCTTGGGGGTTGATTTCCTGTCCCGTTGGGTTTGCTCGCGCTGCAAATCCCCTTCAAAGTACGTTAACTGCTCTCAACCAGTTTCATGATGAGACCTGAGAGCACTGGGATTATGCGCATTGCAATTAGAGTTCAGTAGGTTCACCGGTATCTACCTAGGTTTGCAGAGAGCCTTATTATTATTATTATTATTATTATTATAATAAACATTTATATAGCACCAGCCATGTGCCTGGCGCTGTACAGAACATAGAAATAGACGCGGTCCCTGCCTGTGGCTTGCGTGAGCAATAATTTTGTGGTGCTAATTGCTGTTAATATTTGCTGCAATATAATCCCTCCATTCGAGAACTCTTATCCAGATCTTTTTAAATATCAGACAAAAATCGTCCTCCAACTCTGAAATGTCTTAAGAGCTCAGCAAATACTAGACAACTTGCTTATCTCAATTTTAGTGTTACAAGTAACCTTTGATACTTTGTTTTTTCACTTGTAATCAATTTATTGCTAATTACAAAGGTAACCGGTCCATTATCAAAGTACATTAAATAGGCTAATTTCTACTTCCTGCTTGCCTGTAACTGAAACAGCCCAGCAAAGATTTTTAGGAGGAGGTGTTTGATTCTAAAAGTTAACTATGCTTGTAATCACTTAAATCAAGATTTGATTACAAATAGTGCTTTGTATTGATGACATTTGCTGTTGGGACATGTTTGAACACTACTTAATTTCTTACTAAACTGTTGGGGGAAAAGGGGGTGGGAGAGAGGTCCTGTAAAAACCATAAAATTTGGATGGGTATTGAGCAGGATAGTGTTGAAAGGGTCATAACTTCATAAGTGTAATACAATGCCATAACTATCTAATCTCTTCAGGCTCTAGGTCAGCCTATTCAGGCACGGTTTCAAGAATCCGAGGATAGACCAAAAGTATTTGAGGAGCTGGGGAAGCAAATTCAACAGTATATGAAATCGGTTCATGCATTTAAAACAAAGGTATAGTATGTGTTCTGCTCCTTTCTGGTTAGTGTCAAAATAGTAATAAGCTACAGTGAGGATGGTGGCTTCCTGGTTTGGGGTGGCTGTGGGAGGAAATAAGATAACGCTTTGTGTTTCACAATCTTCAGCTATAACCCCCATTATTAAAAACAAGGATTACAGTGTTTGGACAGTTGTCAAGGATGCCTGAAAATGTCTTTCTCCCAATTGTGGTCTTGTTGAGGGAGAATGTGGAGTTTGACCATATTTATTATTCAAAGCTATATATGATGAGCTGCTCAGCAATAGAGCTTACCTTGCTAATTAAAAACAAGCTTCCCTTTGATCAAGTCCTATCTGATCTGTTTTGACAATGAGACTAAGGTTTGGGTGGTCTAAAAAAAACAAATGGGCTTTGATCTTTAAAAACAGTTGCTTTACATAACCTTGTTTAAATTTTATACCTTAGGATGAACAGTATGACCATTTAGATGCAGAAGATGTAGCAAAAATGGAGCAGAGTGTAAATGAAGCTATGGAATGGATGAACAATAAGCTCAATCTTCAAAACAAGAGAAGTCTTACTTTGGATCCAGTTATAAAGACTAAGGAGATTGAAGCTAAAATTAAAGTAAATACTTGGTTTTGTATTTCCCTGCAATATCAAATTCACCGTCATTTTGCATAGCTCTTGTGCTAGCTACCAATGTTTAACAGTTGGAAATACTGTCAGACTCCAAAATGGGAAGTTGTTCCAGTGGGGAAAAGGGGAAGTGCTATTTTAAAAAATAATAAAATAAATATCTGGAAGTGGGGGGCCAGTTGTACCTTCGGCATACAATTATTATAAGCTACTTTGGACAAAGGGCTAACTGGAGGCATAAAACATAATTACCTTGTTCTCGCACTCTTACCTTTCATTTTAGGAACTGATGAGTATCTGTAATCCTATAATCACAAAACCCAAACCCAAAGTGGAACTCCCAAAAGAGGATCAAAAACCAGCTGAACAGAATGGACCAGTAGAAGGCCAGGGAGATGCCAACGGAGGGTCCCAGGCTGCTGAACCAAGGCCTGAGGCAACTGACCCAACTACAGGAAAGAAACTTCCTGAAATGGACATTGACTGAATTCCGGCACTTTTTTCTGTTACAAACTACAATAAAGCTTTAAGTTGTCAACTTCGTATGTTCTGAATACAAATTGGAGCAAGTGAATGCTGCAGCTTTCTCATAGTAGTTTTTGGAGGGGGTTGGTCAGTGTATGAAGTATTTTGACTCTTAGGTAGCAAACTACTCAGTCAAGTAAGGTGCATCTCTTGCCATAAAGATTGTATTTAGAAGCCCCTGGTGTAACGATTGGATTAATTGAAACAGCTGTAGCTGGTCCTCCATTTTTAATCATATGCATACTGAGTCAATCAATTTATAAAGTGAAACAAAAATTAGAAGCCTTTAATTTACCACTGAGTTGCTGTTGTAATCAATACTGACAACATTGTGTCCATTGATAGTATTTCAAAATGTATGAGAGAATGGCAGAGAGGTTTTGGCTCGGTTCTTTCTAGAGCGTAGAAGAGCATAAGCAAAACAAAATACCATTTAGAATTATTTCTTCTCATTGTCACACAATACTGAAATGTTTCCAGTCTGTGCAAGTTCCATTTCATGTTTGTGCTTGTGCCATTGATTGTTATGCGAGGTATATAGAGCCATGGGTTGGGTGATGTGTATTTTGCTGGATGTGTTCATAAGAATAGAGCTCAGACTCTTTTCAGCTCATGGCCACGCTCCATTTAGGGGTAGAGTACTAATGCTCTGAACCTGAAAGTCAAACTTATATCTGATACTTTTTATAGTTCAGACTTTACTAAACTTGCCAATAGATAATGCAAGTTTTGTATATTCATGGTAAACTTTCCCTAACTAAAATATTCTGTAAATATTTGTCCCTAGTTAAATTAGTTGCTTTGTAGAAGAATGAGGCCATACTCCTAGCTGCTTGCACTGATGGATGATTCTGACTAGTTAACCTTTCTTAAGGGAATATACTTGCTTCCATGAGACCTGCATTTCAAATGCTTGGTTTAATTCTCTTCCAGCAAAGGGACAGATTTGGCAGTTTTTTCATGAGCTCCTCTACACCATGGCTTATTTGCTTCTAGTATTGATAATTGTCATAAACATAAAAACATTAATTTGTATGTGTTTAAATCAAAAGTTGAAACATCCATACACATTGCAAGAAATAAATGCACTGGATTGTACTGGATTACTTTTTTAAATTGTTGATTATGGTCGAGGAAACAGTTGGGACTGATGGGAATAGACTAAATGTCACCAGCCTTGATTTTTATTTGCTGCTGTGGTTCTTAAAGGAACCAGTTGTTCGTTTGAACTGGGCATGCAATGCTGTTCAACTCCAATTGCATTTTAAAAACTGTTAGGTTTTTGCTTTTCTTTAGAAAGAACAAAGTTGCCTACTTCTAAATAGTTCACTCAAATCCATTCATGATCTATCAGCAGTAAGTAAACACTAGAAAGAAACAGGCTGATTGTGTGATTAGCTTTTACATGACATGTGGAGTATACATTATGTCTGCTAGATAGTACCTATTAGTTTAGGACTCACCTGGCCTTTTGTCTACAGCAAAGTGTGTTGTATTTGAACTGGTATTGTAAACGTTTTCAAAGTACTGTTAACATACAAGTTCATGAAATTCTTCATAAGTATTCAAAGTACTGCTATAGCATGTTCACTGCATTTTCCCCATTGGTGGCAATGGAGAAAATGCAGTGAACATAGGTCCCTATGGCCCAGCATCCCGTGGCATCACCTCCAGTGGCTATTCTTGTTGCTTCCGAAAAGTATCCAGCGGGTCATAATGGAGTGATTCATTCCCTGCAGTGCATCCAGGGTGCTGTGTCTTAGGGTGTTCTCAGACAAGTGCTTTCCCATCCCTCATGTATGTTTGCAGGGCTGCATTGGTGCCTTATGCAGCCCTGCAACATGCATGATGGGTGGGTGATTATTAGGTAATGTGTGGAACTGCTTATCTAAAAACAGCCTTAACCCATTCATTGAAAGGAGGTTTTCTGTCCTCAGTAGCTCCCAATCTGGTAAAAGGACATGGATAAACATGACCAGCAAAGCAAGTAAATGCTGCAACAGTTCCATTGATTTCAATAGGACTACTCATGAATATGTGGGCTAGGGGATTATGGCCAAGGGAGAGGAATGGGAATGAATTGGTGTCACACAATTGAAGATGCTGGAGATGGGGATTTAGCTAAACCTGCATGTGATCTGGCCTGAAGAAGTCAGTTTCTGGTCTGGAATGAAAGAAATCTACTCTTTAGCAAAATCTGAGATGAGGAGCTGAAAGGTTGGCCTGAGGATGCAGTTAGATAAAACTCTGCAAAGCTTCTACCCGTAGTTCTGTAAGAACTGCATTTTTCTTCAGTGGTCATTTCTGAAGTCAACACCCACCATTACTAAAAGACTGTCAAGTACTATCTTCTTGATAGTAGATTTAATTATACACTTGGCAAGAGTATCTTTTAACATTAGTTGTCAAAAGTTTTTGTGATGGATTCCATATTCACATTTAATTATAATCCTATAACTCTAGTTGGCAACAGCATGCAAAGCATGTCAAATTACCAGGGCTGGTTCTAAGCCAGGCTGTTCTAAGATGACTGCCCTGGTCTTCTAGGGGTCTGAGTGACCCCCCAATTTCACCAGGACAAGGTCCATTGGCCCCATTCCCACCAGGGCCCTGAACACAACCATCTCTAGGGCTGTGTAGGGGACTGCAGTGAGAGAGTTGAGCCACTATGGCCCTGCAAATAACAGATTGTGACCCTATCTGCAGATTTGTAACCCCATTTGAGGTTGTGATTCCCAAACTTACTGCCTTCCACAATTATAAGTACAGCTGAGAATCAACTCTGAATATTAACAAATTACTGATTAGGCTACCTTTACTGAGGGGTTTATGTATGAAACTTAAAATGCAGGGAAAGGTTGACCATTGGACTACTTGGCCAAAGCCTTCTGGTGGTGGCACTGAGTGTGTCCCCTGTGTGTGCTATCCTAAAGGCCCAGAGCAAGTGGTAATATAAAATGGATATTAAATAATAAAATATAGTATAAAACTGATTTCAGAACTTATCCCTCCTTATACAATGCCTCCTAAAGCCTTTGCATTGCTTTTGAAAAATGCTTGGGCTCTGATCATCAACCTCCAGGGCAAGGAAGTTACAAAGGTTTGGAGTAGCCAGCCAGCATGTGCTTTTAAAAAAAAAAAAAAAAAAGTTGGCTGTATAAAACTGCTCCAAGATGGAATTACTTAGAGCTCCTTCTCAATCAACCCTTGCTATGCTGCTCCTTGGAAGGCTAGGCTAGACTTCTGGTCTGACGGGGAGCATAAGTCTCACATGGGTGTAGCTTGATAAGAATGAGTTCTATTGCAGAAGGGGGAATGCTCCTTGTGTGCTCTCCCAGTGGCAGAAGACAGCTGCACCAGGAATTGTGACAC
>QEPC01010167.1:891309-934937 GCA_003113815.1 Sphenodon punctatus
CCCCTTGTCTCTCCCTCTGTTCCCCTTCCTAAGTCTCTCCCCCAGCTCCTGTCTCTCAGATTGTAAGCCCTAGGGGCAGGGACCGTGTCTATTTTATTACTTTTTAAAGTGCCAGGTACACTGCTGGCGCTATATAAATGTTTGTTAATAATAATAATAATAATAATAATAATACTCCTCATATGGTTGCTTATACATCATCTTAATCTCTGCATACTGAGTAAGTGTTTTTAAATAGTGCAAGGAATGTTGTACTTAAATCTTTCATCTAAGGCTGTCAAATTTACAAGATTAAAAAGTGTAAAGTCTCGGGTGTTTTACATACCTTGTTTTGGTTGGCCTTGGAATTTCTACTGACGAGATGGATTATGCCAGGGTCAGCATTCCAAGTAGTGTGGAATTTTGGGTGGTGCCTAAATTACTAGAATCCTTGTGATTCTTGTAATCTTTGCAATCTTGTGGATTGTGTCTGCAAAGGGTTTAACTCACCTAAACGCATAGGGGCACCCTAATATTGCCTTCAAGTCAGAAAAAACCTGCATAGGATAAAGGCCTGCTGCTAACTTGTGATGGTATTGCTCTGTTGGAGAAATGCTTTAAATAGTAATTAGTTAGAAATATTCACAGTGTGTGCTTCAGCTTAATGCTGTCTACTCTTTCACTCCCTAGAGAAATTAACGGATTTGCGTAATGAATACCTAGAAGCAGATGAGGCCTCCAAGAGATTTTTGGAGCAACGCTATGGGAAAAGGGTGATTCAGAAAGCCCTAGAGGAAATGGAAAGTAAAGAATGGCTAGAAAAGAACTCCAAGGCCTGCCCTCGTTGTGGCACTCCTATAGAGGTGAGGTTTGGGGGTGGGGGGGCAAACCTGAAGAATCCAAGTTGTATTTTCTTGGAACTCTTTTAAGATACTATGATAGTTCCCACAGGAGCAAGAAGTAATTGGCTTTAGTTTCTAGAATTCATATTAACAAGTGGACTGATGTTATTTTTATACTGAATATGTTAATTCTTCACAAATTTTAATTATTAGTGCTGTGTGTTGGCAAGTGCAAAGCTTGAAATATATGCTATAAGACATGGCTGACTCTTACTGCTTTCTTGTA
Source organism: Sphenodon punctatus (assembly GCA_003113815.1). Taxonomy (NCBI): domain Eukaryota; kingdom Metazoa; phylum Chordata; class Lepidosauria; order Sphenodontia; family Sphenodontidae; genus Sphenodon; species Sphenodon punctatus. Next base: position 892,417 of record QEPC01010167.1, read on the forward strand.
TTTTTTTTTCTTTTTTCCACTACTAGAAACTAGATGGTTGTAACAAGATGACTTGCACTGGCTGCACGCAGTACTTCTGCTGGCTTTGTATGGGTTCTTTATCAAGGGTGAACCCATATAGGCACTTTAGCGATCCAGCCTCCCTATGCTTTAACCGGTATGTATCCGTGACCGTTAAACACAAGACGGCTTCCATTTACTTGTGTAGCCTTTTTCCTTGAAGCTGTCCCGAAATACTTTATGCACTTGACAACGTAGTTACAAGGTTAAGATAAAAATTAAAGCGGGGGTGTGGAAGATAAATTATAATAGTTCAGCAAAAAGATTATATAATCTGAGAAAGAGTAACCTTACTACGTTAAGGATTTTGTTTTTTTCCTGTGGTAAGAAATGCCAATATTCTTCTCTGCTGCTGTTTGCGATGGAAGGAGTCAAGCTGTACTGAACTCTTTTGTTTTCATGTAAGGTGTTCTGATGCTGTAATGATGAGTAACGTACATGCAGTATTGAAATCTAGCAGAAGGACCATGCCCAGCAGTGATAAAATTATGCGTAGGGACCGAGGAGGCCATTTCTGGCTGGGTAGATGAAAAGGGAACAAGTGAGAGAGATGTAGCAGTGTGTTGTAAAGTGAAAGCTTAGTTCTTGGGTTTGTTTTTTTCTAGTGATGTGTCACTTACTCAACAGGATCAAGAGATATTTTGAGAATAGATTCCTCTCAGAGTATTTGTAACATGCCCATTACCATGGTATAAATGTGCCACCTTATACATAATGAAGGATAGAATGTCTTTTTCCATTAGGACATCTTCGTTCTCTAGTGGGCATGTAAAAGCATGCTTGTCTTTGGAGGAAACGTGCTGGTTCGGAGGGAAAGTCCATGTGGAAAATGATATCTTGTATTATGTTCCAGTGGCTCTTTATATCTGGTGGCAAGCACTTCTCGGGAACAAACCCTTGGCTGTTGAACTCACGAGCCCGTTTCTGAAATGCTAGCCCAGGGCATCGTTAGTGATAATCCCTTTAACTGCAGTGGATCTTGGAGAGTCTATGTAGTAGTAGTAATAGTATATTGTTTTAACCATAGGTTATGACAAAATAATAGTGTCTATGAAGATCCAGTCCCTGCCCATTGTGAACTTTCAGAATTAGCTAGAGGCCCTCAAATCTGTGGTTTGGGGTGTCTTTTGACTGCTGAAGGGCCCTTTGGCGTTGCCCATTACGTGGCTGTAGACTATTACATTTTATCCTTTATTGAATGATATTGATCAGGGTGGGGAACCTCGGGCCAAGGGACCAAATGTTGCCCATGAGAAGTTTTTATGTGACCCCTTTCCAGTTTCTGGATCTGACCCAGGCATCCAGTTCCTACTCCCAAGCACTGCAAAACTTAGCTCTGGATGAGGGCCTGCATACAAGGCTAGGAGACAGATCCATGGCACATATCTTATGATCTGGACCCTTCTCTTCCTGAGTGCTCCCCCTGTGTGCTTCCCTGCTTCTGTGTAGCCCTTAGAGCTTGTGCTTGTACTAATTTTCAAAGTAACCCCTGGGGGTCGGGGTGGGGAGGTTCCCCATTCAATGTTGATTTTATGGTAAGGACGGAGTTTGTTTTTCATTGTAATTGTGTGTGTGTGTGCGTGTGTGCGCTGGGCAGGGGGGAGAGAATCTTTGTAAGATGATGATGTACCTAGGGCTTGTTATTTGTATTGAGAGAAGGGGGAGAATGGGAGGGCATGCATTGGGGACAGCTATGGTCCTTCTTGGTGGTGGTGGTGGGGAAGGAGTATGGGTCTGGGGGGATGCTTAGAGTTGGGGGAACAGTATGGGCTGTGTGGCAGTATTAGCAGAGGTGGGGACTTCTCCAAGTTGAAGGAAGAGCTGGGGGACTAGGAGTGGTGTGGGAGGTTTGTGGGTATTGGTGGTTATATATGCAATTTTATTTATACTTGTTTATTTTTCTATTATGTTTCAACATTTAACCTTTTACATGCCTCTGCTTGCCTATCTTGAATAATGGGGGAGTATCACCTTGAGCCTCTTTTGAGTCTTAATATTAAGAGTGGTGCTGTTTATATTACATTACTATAAAGTGGTGGTGTTCTCGGATGTAAATTATTGTGGCCCATGTAAGATGCTTTACGCTTGTTACAAAGGTGGAACTCCTCTGAGGTTGAGCCCATGGCTTTTCAGTAGAATGACAGATACGCAATTTGAAACGTGCTCCTGCTGTAACAACCCTTCCATGGTTCATGGAGAAATGCTTAGGGAATACTTGGCATATAAGCTCTCGCAGAGTGGGGTCAAGCACTTCATGTGTGGAGCTGAGAACAAATATTAAAATACAATCCAAAATGTGCCCATTATTGGAGCTTTGTAGGAAGAGAATTGGGGTTCAGGTCCTGGCCTCTTGAGACTGGGGAGGATTGCAGAAACGGTGTGCCCCTTACATCATTTTCAACCAGTGCCATGTAGTTGCAAGAGAGTCTGTAATGATTGAATGTGAGTAAAACTGGCTTGTTGTGATGATAGTGTTCAATGAAATTGAATCTCTGCTGGTTCCTAATCCAGATTCTTGCCCGGCTCAGGTTATTTCAAGCTATGCACATTGATGGTGACTTCTGGAATGAAGAAGATGAGGACTAGTTTCTTCTCTATCATCGGAAGCTGAAGAAGCTAGAAATTAAGTTTTTCACATCCTAACAGGCTTGTTTGTTTTCGGCTTTGCTGTCTGATAGAAGCGAACAAACACACAATACTGCAGGACACTTAACACAATAATGCTGTTGCCAGAAACAAGAGACACCATTTCCCCCTTCTGTGCCAATCTAAGGTCCTTGTATATAATTTGTGCTACACAACATGAACAATCTAGAAAAGTCTCAAAACCAAAATGTGCCCTTTTACAAAATAGCTTTGTTGGGGGGAGGGGGGTGCGTTATCAAGGAGTCTAACTTATCAAAGACCTTATCCTTCAAGCTTGGCAGCAATTTCTGTGGCTGAGAAGAGCTGAATTTACTCACTTTAGAACACTTCTGTAATGCTGTTTTGCCATTCAGTCAAAGGTTAACAGTAACACTGCACAAAATCCTCTCCCAGTGTTTAGTAGCTGAACCTGCTGCCTCTGCAGCATTCCTTGACCTGGATTTTACGGTTAGCTTACTGCTCTGGCATTGACACAGCTTAACTAGGATGGCAGAGTTTTTTAATTGCTGCATGCTTTTTTCCTTTTCCTGGATGTATTGCATGGGTTCTCCGTCTCATGTTGCTGATTACTGCTGACAGTAATTATCCCTTCACTTGTCGTGTTTCCTTGAGGGGAAGGGATTTTTCTAATGTAGCTATTAAAGCAAAGTCTATATTTTATTTGGGCCTTAGGTATGAAGTTCAGTACAGTTTCTTTACTCAATTAGCATTGACATATCCAAATAAAGTTTTAAAGAAAGGACAATGAATGTTGGCCAGTGAACTGAATTTTTACAGGGTAAAAATACATAGTTCAGGGTAACTTGGAATCTCTTATGTAATTGAGAAATGTTTATTTTTCTTCCCCAAGTTCTGAAGAAAACTCAGTGATCAATCATGTTTTCTGTCAAAAGAGCTTTTCTGGACTTACATGCAGCCCAGTTAGGAACAAGATTATTGCCACTAAACCTTTGGAACAACAAAACTTCTTCCTCTGATCTGCGGTTTCACAGCCATGCTCTCATGCAGAATAGTAATACTTAGAAGGAACCGTTCAGTGTTTAGAGGTGCTTAATTTTGCTGCTGCTGGTATAGGGGAAAAGGAGTCGTGTCCCCCCCCCCGATCCCCCCATGAAAATTATACCTGTAATTCATTGTTAAAAGAGATGGCAAGGGTTGGATACCTCAGAATCGAAGTAGTGATGCAGATCTTATTCATCAGTAAATATCCTAATCAGATTATTATAAATTAACACTTGACTCTACATTGAGTGGGCTTTCCCAGTCTATTTGGAGATGCCTGTTATTTAAGTCACATAGCTGAGCAGTTTTACCCAAAGGGGTTGAAGATTAATGTGGCATGGTGATTCTCTTGTCATTAAGGTGAACCTGCATAGTCTCAGTTTACAGTGTAGGGAAAGTTCACTATATAAAGAGTTTGGTTTCTAGTACTGTCAGTTGCCTCTTTTCACATATACTAGCTTAAAAAGTAAATAAAAAATAGATGCGTCTACAGCTGTCAATCAGGGCAGAAAAACAAAGCACCTGGAACAGAACAGTAGTCCTTATTCTAGGCTGCTACTGGGGGGGGGGTGTCTCCTTACATGTATAGTATTCCACATGACTGATTGGCTTTCCTCACTAATTATGTATAGAAAATGTTAATGCACAGCCAATGCCCTAACTACGTAGGGGGCCATTCAAAGCTTGATTAGCCTCTAAAATTCCACCCAACAAACTCTCAGCAGATAGCACTACCCCTTAGCACAGACATAAGACCCAGGAATTTCACTGACACTTGTACCTATGTCAAGTGCTAGTGCCAGTAGTATCCACTCAGAGGAATATGTTCTGTGTTTAAAGCCACGTGGCAATTTGTTTTTAACTGCAAAGTTGGCTGTACTTATTGCAAGCATTGAAATTTTTCACTCTGGCATGTATAATCAACCCTTTCTATAAAAGCATGAAGTTTTCATCAGTTTACTTAGACTGACTTCAGTTTCTATCTTACTTAGGCACTGTTTTTAAGGGTTTAAAAAACTGGTGGATTAATTTTGTTATTTTTGGGGGTGGAGGGGAGAGAATCAGCTGCAGCTCACGTGCTTTCCAGAAAGGCTTATACACAAATTTATTTAACAGTTCACCCTATTCGTTTTTAATGTATTATTTGTATAGAGGTTTCAGTCCTAAATAGCCTCTGTGGAACTCTAGTTCGCACTGCGAGTGGTGTGTGTTTGGTTCTAACGCTGTAGGATTGAATTCTCTAATGAGGTCTTGTGATGGAGGAGTAAGGCACTGAGATTTGTGCTGTAATGATTCAGAAAAGCTCTGTTCTCTCCTTTAATTTTTTGGGAGGGTTGGGGGAAGAATGGTGTAAATCTTTCTCTGTGAATGTAAACTGAAGAGGAATAAACTTTATTTATTTGAATAAAGCAATGTTATGTGGTTGTCTGCTCCTTTAATTGTAAAACGTGCATCAAATCTTTTTGTAGCTGGCTGCTGTTTGTGCTTCTTTAAACAGTAACTTTTCATTGGTGGAAGTGAGTGGTTCTCCATAGCAGCCACAAATTCTTGGGTGTTTCATGGTGTACCTGGATGAGTCTTTGGTTGTCAGCCCATAAGGGCCACATCCTCTCCTTAGGTTATACATGCCATAGCTTAACTCAGCATTTTGGTTTTTAACAGGCAACTCGCAGGAACCAAAATAATTACAGATGCTACCAGTATGAGCCTGCCACGATAGACCAAGCCTAAAGACTTGCCCACACGTGCCCGATGGCCCAACTCGTGGGCTCAAGCAAAATGTTTTTCTGCAGATCTGCATAGACCTAAGGAACCCGACTTCAGAATTAAGGCCTCTTATTTCTGTGGGTGTAACTCTTTCATACAGATTGCAGACATAAATATTGCCTTCCAAAGTGAAAACCATCTTGAAAAGCTGGACCTGGAATTGTACATGTTTTTTTTGTGCCTGCCCCTTTACAAACTGCTTTTTGAAAATCACAGCAGGGACAGTAAGATCAGTCAATGCAGAAAGCCAACTTCGGTATCCAGGTTTCTCTGAGCACTGCTTTTCTGCTGTTAACCTGGGTGAGATTTTCCCTGATGAATCCTTTCTGCTGGCAGCAGCTCATGAAAAACTTTGACTATTAAACGATCAGCTTTTGTGCTAACTTTTCCAGAAGTCCTTTGCAAAGTCAGGTTCCTTCTTAATTTTCAAATAAAACTTCCTGACTGTGAAGGAGTAGAGACAGATCTGGCTCAATCTATGAGGGGGGGGGGGGGGGTGTTACTGTCTTTAATGTAGAAAGCTGTAATATGAAGAAAAGCTGACATGATTTGTCACTATAGACAAAAATACACATCAACAAACTCATCATTAAGCACTTGACAAAAGCCCTCTTGTCAACAAAGTCTGCAGCCTAGTCAAGTCTTGAAAGTAGCACAATAATGTAGTCTTAAAACTCCATTTTAGTTTGAAGACTTGAATCCTAGCCAAGGCCTGAAAGTAGCACATGGTAGGGAAAAAACACTCATGTTTAAGGAATGGGGAACGTGGCTACGTGAGTATCATTCAAGGGCACTTTAAAAGAACTTCACCTTTAAACTGAGGGGCAGCCATTCCTCATTCTTTACATTTATTTTTTTGCTTTGTTAGTTTTAATAACTGGGAGAATGAGATATGAATTGGTTTTTACACACAGTGCTGAGAGACGGCTAGCATATACAGTACAACCAAGTGGAAGCTTCACCTGATTACTAGTCCAAAGTAAACACTAGCTGTTTTTCAATAAAGGAGACAATGAATGAGCACATCTCTCTGCTGGCTTAAATTCAGGAAGAATACCTTTTTGCCTAAGCTGGCTTCCAAGAGAAGATCTGTTTAGTCAATCCCACTCAGCCCAATGAGACTAGTCACTGTACGGCTTCTTCAACTGGCTTTTTGCTGCTTCTTTCTCCTTTATACTTTACAAGGGCTCCACAAGTTTGTTATGAACAAGCATTAAACCTGGCATAAGGGGAAGAAGAAGAAGAAAAAGTAAGTGCAATAAAGAGCAGAGGGGCTTTTTTTAAGCACACCAGCAGCTAAACCTTAACCCAGGGGAGCTGATGCACCTGTTAACTAGTAGGTAACAGCAGTGTGAGGCCCCAGGGTAAGTGTCCCACTGAGGCCAGTCCAAGCAGGATCTCATCAAGAGTCTCTAATTTACAGTGTCCACTCATCATTCATCCAGGGGGCTCTCCCTCTGGCCAGGCACAATCCCTCCTGAAGCCAGGCATTCCGAAATAGGGTGCTGCTGGCCTGCCCAGCCCATGGATGCACTGGGTCATCTCTTTCCAGGCTGCCAGATGTGGGCCCACTGTTGCCTCAGCCTGGGCCACCGGTTGGCCTGGAATGAGTTCTTTGGGTGCTCAGTCCGGGTCAAGGGCTGCCCAGGCAGGCCAATGTGGGCGAGCATGTCTGGGTTTGGCCCCATCCCCCTGGGGGTTGGGGGCCGTCGTGGCTGTCCATGATTGGCTACCATAGCTGCCCATCATCGGGGGGGGGAGTACGCCAAGGGTGGGAGTGCCCAGCCACGCATTTGTTCTGTTCCCCAGCAGGGGCGGCTCGCTGTCCAGGTGTATGTGCATATACTGTGTGCCCTGCCACGGCTCTAAAGGTGGCGGCTGCCATCTTCCACAACCCCCCCACACCCTCCCAGCGGGAGAGCAGCCTCATGTTTATTTTCACCCGATATCCCTGGTACCTTTAATACTCGGGTCTCCCTGGCCAGGCACAGTCCCTCCTGCAGTCAGGTAGCCAGCTAGGTGATCAAGCCCTCCCTGGCTCCTGCCTTACCCCCCAGCCATCCCTCTACTGAGCCCCCCAGGCTCAGCCTCCTGGTTGCCTGGTCCTGAAGACTTGCCCTGCTGAGGCATATTAAGGCGCTGTCCCGCACCACCTCAGTGCCTACATTAGACCAGCACTAATCCTCAAAGAGCCACGGTCAGGCACGCAGCCTGACCCCACTATATAGTACTAATGCCCCTCATTTCTGTAGAGAAATATTATTAATGAAACTGTCAGCCTTGAAGACAACTTCTTCAACTGTCACACGGTTTGGCTGTTGATCCTTGTTCTCTGCATTTTCCCTATTGCTGCCAATGGAGAAAACGCAGTGAACATGGGGCCCTGGTCACTGACCAATTTTAAAAATCCAGAAGACAGATCACAACTTATTTCAGGTTGGAGAACGACGTTGCTTTCACTTATGGCACTGATCATAAACGCTTTAGTTATCATTGACTGACATGGTGTGGAGAACTTTCCACACTACTGCAAACAGGATTGTATTCAGTGGAAATTCTGTAGGATCATTTTTAAAATAATTAGGAGCCCAGAATTAATCATTATCTTTCCCTTTAAGTGCCATGTACTCCTCTGACGAAAGTTTATGAAATGCACTGTCTGACACCATCACTTACCCTGAAAATATTTCACAGTTTTCACTTTAAGTTCTAGAGTAGCATCCTCGTCGCACACAAAGACAGTGCAGGGGTGCTGCTGAAAGGCAGAAACTGTCCACATATGATTTACCCCTTCCTCAATGGCTTTGTACAGGGCAAATGCTTTATGGGCTCCTGTGATTAGGATCATAACCTGTATTCCAAGAGACACATTATTAGGCTTTGGATTACACATGTAAAACAAACAAAAAAAGGCAGACATCTTACTATGGCTGAATTTAAGGTGACTCATAGTAGCTTCATAGGACTGTGGCTGAATATCACTCTACCAAGAGTTTATTTCATTCAGTGAACTAATAATTGTTCGCACTTTAAATTAATTCACCTGTTACTTACAACTTGCTTTTCAGCATTCATGCAAGATAGATTTTACGCAAGAGAAGACTAGAGAATTGCAGAGAGCAACTGGAGAGGATTTTAAGAACTCCAATAAACTAGTACACCTCTGAGAAAGCCAGAACAGTGTGAGATTCTCACACTATTCTTTTGTTAGCTGAGAGACTGTAGCAGTCTTCCAGTTCTACAAATGCAGTATTTAGTTACATTAGAAGCCTAAAGGCGAAGATCCTTGCTCGCTATGTTTCCCCCATTGACTGCCTTTCATGATCTAGTCTAAGCTACATTATTAATGAAATATTTGTCATCTACAGATCTGATTGTGGCTGGGTTTACAGTTAAGACAGGTCCAAAAAAGAACCACCACAAAGCAGTTCAGGATAGGAGGAGGAGGAGTTTGGGTTTGTTTAGTTAAACGCACACATGCATCTAACAGACTTTGCAACTAATCAGGAAGTGTCACTAGCCCATGATGCACTGCAAAACACCGTTTAAGTCACTACGTTGTTAGATTTACCTCTCTGGCATCCATGACCGTACCTACTCCAACTGTCAGAGCCATTGTTGGGACTTTGGAGAGGTCACCATCAAAAAATCTAGCATTAGCCAATATAGTATCCATAGCCAATGTCTTCACTCTGGTTCTGGATACCAAACTGGAACCAGGCTCATTGAAGGCAATGTGACCATCTGGACCAATACCTGTGTTGGAGAAAGTTTAACAGTAGTTCAGTGGCTTAGCAACACCTGGGAAAGTCAACATCACCTCATCACACATTAGGAGCTTCCAGAAAGCATTTAGAGAACAGGGCACTCTCTGAACTTGTAGTTTAGCTCTAGCGCCGAGGTTCCCAAGCTCTGGGTCAGGTCCCCACAGGAATATGGCATTTATGGCTGGAATCTTGAATTAAATATCCTTTGAAGGCCTTTGTTTTTGTCTGGTGTCGCAGGATTCTATATAAGTCTCAAATTGGGGTCATGGGGGCAAAAAGCTTGGGAACCACTGCTTTATCTCAAAGTGCCTGCTGTTACTCAGTTCAATGAAAGGTTTGCCATTAATTTAAATGGGAGCAGAAAGAGCCAGACTCTTCTCTTGCATTTTCACAACTGCAATCTGAATGCAAAATCAAGTCAACTGGAAATGCTTCATATCAGAAACCCCAGCTCTCTGGACATGAAACCTATGTGCCATGGGAAAAGGTTGCAAGACAGTTTGGTTTAGAGCTCACACCCCTCTCCCATGTTTGACTGGCTAATGATCTTCTGAATTTGTAATAATTTTTGTAATAGTCTTTGGGCTCCACAATAAACCAAACTGATCTTCTGAAGAATTTGTCTATTGCGGTCAAGTTTTCCCTTTTGGTTCTTTGAGGTAAAGCTGCTTTTCCTTAATAGAAGCACAATCCATTTTAAATTGGAAGAAGGAATAAGTACTAACCAATAGAGAAAAATTCTCAGGCATACTCCTGAGGAAGAATAACCCACATATAAAAGTGCAAATCCTCAACCCACTGGAGTCAATTGCAAAACTCCCATGGTTTTTAATGGGGGGAGATCGTGCATGTAGATGGGCAAATCTGATGGGAAGGGACTGGTGCACACATGCTATGCTTGCTTTACTTAGTATGAATGTGTATTAAGTGGCTTTAAAAAAAAAACCTCCCCCAGGTACAATGAACTAGGATTATGGTAAATCCACACCATCAATGCCATGTTTCATCTGTATATTACATGTCTCGTTCCTGCAGATGTTCACCTCCAACAAAGAGTTCAATCCCTCCAGCTGCTTTGATTTTTTCCTCAAAAGCATTGCACTCTGCCTGAAGGTCAGCTGCATTTCCATCCAGAACGTGGGTGTTTTCAGGAGCAATGTCAATATGCTTGAAAAAGTTGTTCCACATGAAGGAGTGATAGCTTTCTGGATGATCCCTTGGAAGACCTGGGGGAAATAAGGAAATTGTTTCATGTTCGTATTGTTCTCATGCTGACTGTGGTCTGGTTCAGGAGCCCTAGTGTGTACTGCACTAAGTCACCGCCCTCCCTGCCCCACTAATCTTAAGCGAGGTTTGGCTTGGCAAGCTGCTCAGGGGCGGGAGACCCATGCACCCAGGTTCACTGCATTTTCTCCATTGCCGCGAATGGGGAAAAAACCCAATAAACATGGCTCCCTGCCTTTACCCGTGTGAAGCTCCATAGATTTCAATGGAGGCCATCCATGAAGAGCAGCTGGTAGAGGTTGGAACCCAAGGACAAAATGGCGAGGGTTGTGGTGGTGAACACAGAGATACGCTTCCTAATAGAGAGGTTCCCAAATGATGGGGTTGTAGCTGCAAGTGAGGTCAAGCAATCTGCAAATGAAATCATCATCCCAACTGATATTTCATATGCCTTTCATATCTGTGTGCCCAGCTTGGGTCATGAGAATATATTTACGTCTCAAAATGGTGTCATATTGCTAATTTTGGGGAACTATTGTACCACCCTAATGGAAGGATGCAGTCACACGAGATGCCTACTCTGCCTTGGGCAGCCTTACCCAACTCTGGGCAGCCTTAGCAATCCAGTGTGTGGCTGGCGGCCAGATGTTCTCCCCACCGTGTGGCAGGGGAGGCATCTGGCCGCTACATGCTGCACCCTCAGAAAAAGGCCGAGGACGCAGCGCGTAGCAACCTTGCCCAAAATGGGATAAGGCTGACCAAGGCACAGCCGCTTGTCTGTCTGGCTGCTGTCTGCACCACTGCAGGGCTTTAAGTGGCAGCCATTTGCTCCCGTCCCACATGGCCATATCACAAATGGGATAGTGGTCAGGCAGGGGTGGGGAAGAGAGGTAGGGTAGGGCCGGACACCCATTTGTGTGGCCAGTGCCTCGGCCCGCTCTGTGCCATGAGGTCCGACAGTAGCCCGGCTTCCCCGCAGGGGCAACCAATAAACCTTATTTGCCTTAACTAAAAAGTTATTGGCAATGCATAAAAAAGGAACATTATCCTGCAATTACATACATACAAGTATAATTATTTACAACAGGAGGTAAAAACTTTATTAATATTCCCCAAACAGCTTATACCCACCAAATCCAGCCTCACCAAGCATAACAAATACTCCGGGGGGGGGGGAGGCTACTTATCCCTCCTCATGCCTTATTCCTTACCCACCTCCCTCGGGCGTCTCTCGTACACAACTAAATTGGCAAAGGTGGCCACTGCCCGTGTTAGTTCGGAATGATCCCTATGATCCAAACATAATTTGTAAGGGTCAGCCAGAGGGGACCTTGCCTGAAGTTGCCCAAGCACCGACAAAAGTTTACCCCTAAGACTAGCGCATTTAGGGCAAACAAAAAGTATATGCTTGACCGTGTCCGGCTCTTGCACAGAACAGGACAAGCATCTCCTTTCTTGGAATGGTAGGCCCATATATAGCCCAGCCAAAATGGCTGAAGGGAAAACTCCGCAACGGAGGGATGTAAAAGCCCGCCTTAAGGGAAATTTAGACCAAGCTATCAGGTAATTGGAGTCACACAAGGGTTCAACGGGAGGCTTATATAAGGGATTTACCCTTTGAAAATGGAAGATATCGGTATCAATCTGGAGTTGGTGATCCACAAGCCGCTGTTTTACCAGAATCATAGCGTGTTTGAGACCCACAGACAGCAAACAACCAGAAGAGAAACCAAGCCTCCCAATAATCACCTCCAAATTGCCCAGCCAGGGGAGCAGCAAGCCCTCGTCCCTAGCTCTGCCCAGGAGGCAGCTGTCCCCTTGTGGAAGAAGTTCCACCTTTAGCCATAAACGAATAAGGGCTTTAAGAGCAGAGACCCTGATAGGGAGGCAGTCCGTCTCAGCTCGGAGGAATACCTGCGGAGTTCCTTGAGGGACCCCCAGGATAGCCCTCAAAAACCCATTTTGGACTGGTTCCAGCTGCTCCAAAAAGTCCAACCCCCATACGGGGAAGGCATATAGCAACTGGGTTATTACCTTGGCTTGAAACAACCGAAGCGCCGGCAGTATCAGCTGACACACACCCCTGCCAAAATAAAACCCACGTATAGCGCTCACTGTTTGTAGGGCCTGATTTTTAGCCATGAGCCAGTGATCCCGCCAACGAGGGGAGTTAGAAAAAGTCACTCCCAGATATTTGAACTTGTCGACCTGGGAGATCTGGTGGGCCCCGATCTGCCACTTGTGAGACTCGCAATGCTTCCTTCAGCCTGCTCCCTGCATTGGCCCCGCAATGTGGCTGCTGTGCTTGCCCGCCATGGGGCTGCACAGGGAATTGGGCCCTCCACAGCTCGTATGGCTGCACCTTAAGACTCCAATAAACATTTGAGATGGTTAGCCAGGGACCACGAAATATCATTCACATATATAATTTCAGCCCTTAGTTTTGCATTTTGTAGGACTCGCAGAAGCTCCACTGAGGTTGCACTGCAATGCAACCTGGGTAGATCCAATGTAGGATCATATGTAGAAAGATCCTACATAAAAGGCTTCTCTAAGTGGGATGGTAAGCAACTGTTCTCTGCAGCCAGCCAATGAAGATAGCACAAGAAGCAATGGGCTTAAACTGAAGGAGAAAAGATGCACATTGAATTTCAATTAAATTTCTTAACAGAGTTAACAGCCAGGCAATGGAATCGATTATTAAAAAGGAGGCTGTGGAATCACTGGGAGTTTTAAAGATAGTTCACCATTCCTGACAATGGTAGGTACAGCTGTCCTGCATAAGGCAAGGAGATGGACCATGTGATTTTTCTTCTTCTAAAAAGATCCCTTCCAACTCTACAATCCATCTTAGGGTGTTTTCAGTCAAGCGCCTCCCCACCCATCCATAATACATGTTGCAGGACCCCGTTGGTGCCCTATACAGCCCTGCAACATGCATGATGAGCGGGTAATGGGCGTGGAGGCACTTGTCTAAAAACACCCTTAGTTAGGGTGCATTTGTATTCTAAACACGGCAAAACAGGCCTACGCCATGAGCCACAACTGCTGGAGTAGTCCGATTAAAGCCTAGAGGGCTTCAATGGAACTACTCTGGAGTTATGGCCCTAACATTTTATTCTCTTTCCAATACTCCTAGGGTTCGTCATTAACCACAAGCCTATCAACATTAAGCTGAAGCCAAGGAAACCATACCACAAAGAGCATCAGCCTGAGTAGTGTATTAAGTATTTATATAGCACCAGCAACATGTCTGGCACTGAGCAATCATTAGAGAGGGCGTCCTGTCTTGAGGGGCTTACAGTCTAGGATAGATAACAGAGGGAGGCACGGGAGAGGGGAACAGAGGAAGAGTCAGGGATGCATTAAAGAAGCTGAGAAGTCGCAGGTGCATGTGCTTAGATTTAGTTACGGGGGGGAGACGTGAACCCTGAATGAGAGGACATCAATGAGCAGTCTGTGCAGGTAAAGAGCTAGAGAAATCCTGATGGAAGAGGCAGGTTTTTAGAAGGGAGTTGAGTGTTCAGGAACCAACTTCTTCCAGGCATAGACAGCAGCCTGGGAGAAGATGATTTAGGGAGCAGCAGGGGAGGGTGGTGGCAGAGGAGTACAGGTCCAGAGTGCCAGGAATGTAGCAGGAAACAAGGGCAGAAAGACAGGGAGCAAGGCCATGAGGAGCCTTGAAGCTGAAAATGAGGAGTTTGTGCTGGATTCAGAAGGAGGAGAGGAAGGCCTGAACATGACATTGGCAGTGGAGAACATGAAGGCCAGTAAGGGGGAAGTTACAGTAGTCAGGATGAGAGCTGACTAGGGTAGAAAGGGATTCCCCCCGCCCCCCCTTTCCCCAGAAGAGTTTTATATCCTATAGAGCTGCCCTTAACGTGGTCTGGCTAGTCTGATTCACAGAAACCCAATTCAGTCTCCACTTAATCAGGAGGGGAATTCTACTACAGGGTTAAAGACTGCTAAAAAGTAAACAAAGCATGCACATTGATCAACTCAAAGAATCTGTTTCACTAGTCTAAGAAGAGAACACTGCATCGCTCCTTTGCAAACACCCCAGTCCTCATCTCGCAGGAGCAAGTTTCAATGAGTCTAAAGGGCATTCTGGCTGGAGCCACTGCCAGCCTTGGAACCTGGGGTCCAAAGAGGGCTGCAGCAAAGCCAAGGAAACAGCAGAGTCAGCACACTTGTTTGGGGGTTTCCAAATGAGAGCAAAGCAGGAGGAAGTGGAATGGGAAAGTCCGAGACGTTGCATTCTGCTGGCAGAATCTTTAGGAAGGGTTACTTTACTAGCAGAAGCAAGCAATACACCAAGTATCGCCGAGTTACACAGCTCAAGGGATCCCACCTATCACAGGACAAAGGACATGCAGCTTGTTAATGTTTACAACTGGCTAGTCATACCCGGCTGCCCCTTCTCAAGTGGTTCATCTCAGCCCTTATTCACACAACACTCCTGTAGAGGAAGTAGTGGCACAAGCCCATGCTCAGGAGTGTGGTGTGAAAGCCGTACCACTTCCTGTGCTCTCTGCCACCTGATCCGACGGGTGGGCCCTGGAAATGCAGGGAAATCAGCAGCTGTCTGAATACATTGTTACTGGAGAAGGCAAACACACATTAAGAAAGAAGTGGTGAGTTTGCAAAGGGGAAGGGTATTGTGTAAACAAGCACTGAAGATTGTGTCTAATTTCCATCTATTATTATTGCGTATTTGTATAGCACCAGCAATGTACCTGGTGTTTTACAATTGTTAATTATAGCCCCCATGGGGCTTACAACCTAGGAGAGAAGAAGGAGGGTGGGGAATTAAATTTATCCAGGTCAAGAATCAATACATTCCATAAGACCTGGGGCTGGAGAAAACAAATTAATTCCACTTATCCAGAAATTCATGTTATACAAGTTCTACTAAAGCAGAACCCACTGTAGGGCGTTATCCTGAGGGTTGTTAAAAAATGCACTCATCTGCTTTCTGCTGGCAAGTGGATTTTTATAGCACTAAGCCCACTTTTCCACTACAAATTCCAGTCTGGGGAGTAGTCTTTTTTGCTTGGCTAACAATTTAAAAAAATATATTTTGTACAGTTATGAATATACAATCAGTCTTTTCCTTTCTCCATCTGGTTTTCTGATCATTTTACACTGAGCTCTGTACAAATGGTTATCCTTGTATTATAGTGATTTTTTTAAAAGGCCATTTATATTGCATTAATCAAAATAAGTAAAGCTGAGGGGGAAAGATCTTGACTGTGTTCTTTCCACAATACTTCATTAAACGAGATGACTCACCAACATATTCGTCCATATTAAAGGTTTCCACATATTTGAAGGACAGGTCGCCATTCTTGCAATATTCAATCAGCTTTTTGTAACAGCCTAATGGAGTGCTTCCTGCGGGGGTGAGAGAAAAGAAAACACAGTTAGCAGAATAAGAACTTGCCCAGCTTAGTGCTCAAACAGCGCTGATTCCTCAGACCATTTCATGTTACCGAAGGAGTGCACTGTTGTCTTGTTACTTCAGAACATTGCCTCAAACACGCTCCCAGAGAAACCCAACAGAGCAACTTCAATACTAGCTCTAGCTGTTTAATCTTTCATTCTAAGCCAGACCTTCACAATGACTGACTGTTTCAAGTTACTTAATTTAGCAAGTGAATGAACACAAGAGCTAGATTGCAGAGCCTCACTTTCACTGGGCATAAAATGGGGATAATACTGGGATCGTAAAGGGGCTGTGAACACAAGCTGCTTTGAAGAGGTTAAGGAATCCACTGGGCCGTAAAACTAGCCATGGACACCAAACGTTGTTTGGATCAACACTGTCCTCTCTACAGTCAAAGCTGCATTATTGTGATTAGGAACAGCAAAAATATTCCAATCAAGCGGCTGATGCATTTAAAGGAGAAGTGACAATAGGCACAATTAATGACCTGCATAAGAGATCTTTTTTCTTTCTAAATGAGAGACTAAAATCACATCATGAATCAATGTTACATAGCTCATTTGAACAACAGGTCAATAGTGCATGTTTCTTTTCTGTGACTGGGCAGCTTTGCCTTCCACCATTCTTCAAAGGGGCAGCACAGCTTGCTTCCCGTGCACCACGTGTCTAAGGCTATCCCACCATTTATAGCAGTTCAGCAGAGCATTGTTCATCATTTGAAAACATTGCATCCCAGTTAAACCCAGTAAGTAGTAGTGGGAAGAACTGTCCCCAAAGTTCCATTCCAATTAAGCAGAAATTCCAGTTATCAGCATCCCAATTTAACAGCACTGGCTGTATTAGGAAACTCACTACCTGGGAAAGGCCAAAACTAGTTTCTAAGCAGTACAGTGGTAGAGGCAACGCACTGGACAGTGCTGCCTAGGCCACCTCCTCCAGAAAATAACAATGCAACACAAATATTAATGAGTCAAATATTTCTATTGTACCAAATCTATGGTGACTTGTAACTGGAAGAGTATAAAGTCCCATTCCACTCAGCTGCCTGTTTTCAAGGCCCCTTCCACTTGAAATTAAGATCAACCCACCACCTCAGTCCAGAGCCGATGACTCTCTTAAACAGCAGCACCGAGTCTAGCCAGTTGAGGGCAGGGGCGTATCTATCTGCCAGCCATGTTAAGGCATTTTAGAGCACTGCCACATTTTAAATACTTTATTACATGGAATCGTATTTGGTTTTTAATGTACACAGATGATCCCTAAGTAACAAAAGAACAGTAGGCAACCACGTTGATTCAGTACGTATCCCTTTCTATAAAGGGAATGGAATAAATATTCTGCCAGCTGAGGAACCCTCTCTGTGTGTGAGCGCGGCGCAACAGCTGCTGAATCAGGAAGCAACATCAATGCCCACAGCAAATCGCCTTTAGTTCAGGTTTGCAACCTACCAGTGGGAAGTCCAAGGGTAAAGTATTTGTCTGGACAAGGGTTAAACTGAATGATTCGATTCCTAATGTACTTTGCAGCCCACTCGCTGGCTTGTGCATAGTTTTCCAGAATGATGAGTTTCATTGTCTCCTAGGCAGTGAAATGAATAGCATATTTAATATACAAAATTTGCGTTTTACTCTTTACGCTGAAATAAATACTTTGGACTCATTATGCCACTAGCAATTTGTGTGCATAGGCACATTCTCCCAAGAGCAAGGGAAGTCTTGAGTATAACTAATAACTGAGCACCTTCATGAAGCAATAATTGTCATTGGCCAGATCTTGTGATGGGAACGTACTATTGTAGAGACACACCAGGTAAGAGCCATGTTGCCTCATACGCATATTCCAATACCCGGAATCTGGAGATGTCAAATGTCCAGGATATTGGCATGGGGGCAGGGACGTAAACTATATGAGAAAGGGGGCAACTGGGCTTGCCTTCAAAAACTTATGTTCTTGGTTAAAAATACAATCCCAGTCAGATGCCTTTAAAAAATCAAGGGGGAAATGTGTGACTAATATAACAAATATTTAACTAGTCCAAGATTTCTAAGGGGGGGGGGGGGGCAGTGAATGTAGATGGTGGACAGTGGTTCCCTTATGTTCCGCTCCTCCCAGGGCTAGTGGTATCTAAGCAGCTTGCAAGTAATGATGAGTTTCTCCTCCTCGGACTAGGATCTAAACGGCAGGGAACTGACGGGAGGCCCAGAGTGGTTAAGCCACTTGTCTAAAGCCAGCCAAGCAGAATCAGCAGCCCCTCGAGTCTCTTCGTCCTAGCCCTGGCGCTGTCTGTCTGCCCCGGACTACCCCGCCCATCCGGAGAAGCCTCCGCGACACCCTACGGAAGCGCACATCGCCCTGTCAGAGAAAGACGAGGAACCGGGCTTTTTTGTAAAGCTCCAGGCCAGGATGCCACTAGGATTCCTAGGGGAGCCAGCAAGTCAGGGCCCGATCGCAGGCAACCACGGGAAGGGAATGCACTTCCTTCCAGCAACACAATTCATCCACGACGGCTGCGTGCAGCAAGCGGCCATTTTAACAGGAATCCCACCAGCCGCAGGGATCGAGCTCTTGCCCAGGAGGGGGGCCCAGACCCGCCCTTGCTCAGCATCCTCTGCTCCAGCAGCCCCCCCGGCTGCCTGGCCCTGCTCCCCAAGCAGAGCGCGGGGCTCCCTCCCTTGCAAACCCTTCCGGAGAACGCAGCTCCCGAGCTCCAGCCGCCGCGCGGAGACAACACGCCAGTCCTTAGTCGGTCACTCACCTTTTTTCCAGCTGCCCCGGGCTCAGTTTTACTCCTCGCTGCTGCCCCCAGTCATATGACTGCCAGTGCCTACCGGGGTCACGTTGCGAGAGGGCTTGCCGAGCTGAGCAAGCTGCAGAGAGTTCTCCTATCTATCCCCCGCCCCGTACCCTCCCCTGCTCCTCCAGCCACTTCATGCAACAGGCGGGCATTGCCCCTCTCCCAGACAGCGCTTGCCTGGTTGTTTCGTGCGTCTCAAAGACACGTTTCCCTTTCAACCTGTTAGGTTTTTTCTTAAAAAAAAAAAAAAACACCCGAAATTCTGGTTGTCTTAATTTCAAATCCTAAAATACTCCATTTATTATAGATAAACGTTCTTAATCTAAGGTTGTTCAGGCTCCTGTCTACGTACGGATTTAAAATGTTACTGTAAGTTTTAGTAAAATCAGGCTTGCGGGGTTCAGACCCTCCAAAATCAGATGATTTGCTTAAAATTACAAGTTTGGTTTATTAATAACCTGTCCCTCTGCCCCCCCCTCCATCATACATTTGGTTTAAAAGCCAGGATTTTTAAAATAATCCATGTTGGTTCCTTTTTATCTGTGTTTGAGTTTCTGAGTCTTTATGAAGGAGGGTGGTTGCCGTGTTGGTCCCAAATGTAAGAGATGGAGACAAAGTTGTTCAGACAGGGGCGTAGTTACCTATAACAGGTGGAGCTGCACTGGCCCACGAGCCTGAGGGCCCAACAAGAGTGAAGTGCCCCAGGAGGGGGCCATTCTGTCTTTGCATCAGGGACTGTTCCCACCTAGCTACGTCCCTGAGTTCAGATTATGTCTTTTATTGGACCAACTTTTGTTGGTGAAATTATGCAAGCTGGAAGCAGACACTTGGGAACCACTTGATCGATGGCCTCCATTAGCCGACTGTTCCAGAAGACCACGAGGTGATTGATGGAGCGGCCATATCCCCCAGGATATGGTCAACAGGCATATTCCCCAGAGCATTCTGGAACCCAGCTGGTTCCATAAGTCTCCGGGGGCGGACCATCCTAACTGGTCCCATGCTCCTACAGTCAGGCAGGTGTACCAGAATGCAAGCTCATAGGAGGTAACGGTCCGACCATGGCAAGGGCATACAACCAATACCCCCAATCATCGGACCCCCCTGCCTCAAGGTCGCTGCAGAACACTGGGGGTGTTTTCAGACATGACGCTAACCCCAGTTTAACCACACTTTAACCACATTTGAATGTTTCTTATGCATGTTGCAGAGCTGTATTAGTGCCCTATGCAGTCCTGCATTTCTATGCATAAGAAATGTTCTCAAGAATGGTTAAACTCGGGTTAGCGTCATGTCTGAAAACACCCTAAGTCCAGAGTATGCCCCTCTCATGAGCCAAACCTATCACCACCTGGGACAGATCCATGGTTGCCATGGCGGCCATGAATTCCTGATTTGCTCCAAATAACCTGGCCTCAGCATGGATATTGAAATCCCCCAAGACAATAAGCTTAGGAGACAGCAAGACCAAGTTCGAGATCAGATCAGTTAGAGCAGTCAGGGATGAAGCAGTACAGTGGGGCTAATGGTACACAAACAACACCCCCGATCTGTCCCTGGCCGGATCCCCTGGTCCGTTATTGGCCAAATCGAACATGAGATGAAGACCTTCTACTCTGGACTCGGTCTGCACCGAAAACCTCAGAACGGCCAAGCTTTCCTTAAAAATGATGGCTACGCCTCCCCTCCCGACCCATCGTTAGCAATTCCTAAGAATATCTGAGAGCAGCTAATCAAAGCTGTACTGATGTGAGCCAAGAACCTGTTAGCTCTCTCAAGGATTAGAAGTGTATCACTATTTTGTCATGCCAGTTTTTACAAAAGAATGTCCTCAGTGATTTGGACATGATATGGTCTCCGCGTTAATGAGCTTACAATCCAAAGTATGGAATTCTGTGCAAGAACAGGATCTAATTTAATTTTAGACCTGATGGAATGGAGAGGCTGACTGGGCTGGGAAAACTAGTGCTGTCGGGAGCTATAACAGTGTTTGCCTTGCTTTTGTTCTTTCCTCGGCATAAGCACTGAGTCAGTGTGGACTGTGCTGCTGGAAGTGTCATCCTTCCGTTGAGTTGTAAAACCAAGGTCCTGACCATTTTCAGTAATTGAGGCTCCTGAGACGCTCCTGACAGAGTAATGATGCTGACCTTAGTATCCTGGACAAATGTTTTACTGAGTAATTGCTGTTTCCTTTCCTAAATTCCCCAGAGCAGTTTAAATGGATTCTTTCTTCACTTACTGTCCTATACATGGTGTTGCGAGTTCATAAACTGCTGTGCTCCTCCCTAGAGGAAACTGCATTTATCTGCTGGGTGGGTAATTTTTATACATCCCAATATACTTCATGCAGGTATGGTGAATTAATTAAATTTTAGGATTTTTGCTTTGAGATGATGGTACAAGAACGTGTACAGTATATAAGTAATATAGAGATTTTAAATTTCACATCAAAAGCTAATTTGGTTTGTAATCAAAGCATTCTCTCCAAAAGCGTGGGGGAAAGTCTCTTTATTTCTAACTGACATTAGGTTGCTACTGCTTAGTATCTTTGCTTAATATTGTTGTATAATTATATTTTACCTAACTTAGGCTGTGTTCACATGGACCGCGGCACTTCCGCGGTCCGTGGGGGATGGGTGGAAGCAGTGGCAGGTAGCCGGTGCATCGGCGGTCCATCCCACGGATGCCCACCCATCTCCACGCATGGAGTATCCATCATTGGTTCCCGTTGCTCCGTGTGGGGGTGGGGAGGAATCGGTGGAGCTGGGTGGAGTGGAGGTGCACGCCCACACCCATCTGCTGCGGCGATCCAACGGATGCCACCACCCCCACACATGAGGGATGGTCCATTTGAAAAGGACCATAAATGGTCCACTTGAAAAGGACCATAAATGTCATTTTTTTCCCCTGATGTCCCAGTTTTCAGAAATTTATCTTTGTCCCTTAGGAAGATATTTCTTGTCAATCAATTCCCCACCTACCTCCATATGGACGTCCTTCCTTCCTTCATTTCATTTTATTGCAAAGCCACAGGCCATCACAAAACAATAGCAATAGAGTAATAAAGAAAATACTCAGAGGTCCCAAAAGATACATAAGAATTAGAATTTCTTCAAGTTGCAGATCTAAGTTTAAGCGCAGCCGCCAGAAACTTGGCCATGCAAACAGTTATGGCCAAGTCCTGGCTAAAGAGAAAATAAGTCAGTAACTCCATTTGACTCCATTTGGTGTTGGAGATTACAGAGGCCACATCAATAGTGTGGGGACTAAAATAAAGATGACAATACAAAATGATACGTATATGAGTTTCAGTAGCATTCTCACTGCATCCCTTGCACAACATTTGATCAAATGGTATCCCAAAAACTCTACCTTCAGAGACAGCAGAGGGGAAAAGAATTGAATCAAGCAAGGGTGAGAACCCTCCTGAAAGTCCAGCATAAGGAAAATTCAAATAGACAGCACCTTGAGGGGCCAGAGGAAATTATTTATACACAGATGAGTTCTTTTAAAAATGAATTACTGCAGACAAAAGTTCTCTCTCTTGGTCACAGATGTGTTGCTTCACTAATGCAAAGGAATTTGCCAGAGGTAAGGCAAGTAGAGAGTCCTTAGCAAAACTCAATCGAGAAATAAGATCTAGCACACAGGCTGCCCAAAGGTCATGACATGGAAGATTGGCGGCAAGATAAAGGAGATTGCCCAGAGCTGAGAGGGAAACCTGGAGCCAGAATTTCAGGACAGCCAGTTTTATCTGGGAAGCCACTGACAGGTTACCAGTCCATTCTTTCCAGGAGGGACAATCCCCAAATAGGGGCACTGTAGAGAAGTTGAGGGAGGATCTTGGCTCGAAAAATCCTCAAAGCAGGGGCAAATAGCCTACCTCCCTTTGAAAAACAGAAACATACAATCCCGTTTACAGAAGAGTTTGATGCTTTGATGGCCGCATCACGATGTGCGACCATGAGGCAGATTGAGCAATCATAATGCCCAGGTACTTAAACTGTTTAACCTGGGCGATCATATGGTTGTTCATAAACCAATTCCGCTGGGCTGATCTACACCCAACCACCAGGACTTTAATTTTACTGTAATTAATTTCTAGCAGCTTAGCTTGACAATAATCATAAAAGCTCTGCATCAAATGTTGAAGACCTATTGGGGTTTGCGAATAAGAATAGTGTCATCCACGTAGAGGAGGAGAGGGAGGTGAATATCCCCTAATTTAACAGGATGGTAAATAGGGTTGGTTAGATGGCAACTATGGGTATTTTCAGACGTTACGAGATCACGCTCAACCACAGTGAACCTCGGTCAATCCTCCGGTGGGGCCAAAGCGCCCTGAACGTCTGTTCAGCGGCCGCCAGATGTTCACCATGGTCAATACCGACATGGGGTCAATTTCAACCACGCTTCCAGGGCTCCCCACAGGACAATACCCGAAAGCGTGGTCAAAGAGATTCCCGACGGGAACTAACAAAAAGTAACGTCTGGTCAGCAACGACCGGTGGGAATCAAAGGAAATGATTCCCAGCCGGGGACAAAGCACGCAGCGTCGCTGCTAGGCAACGAGCGACAACACAGGCCAGGGAGGGAGATTTAAAGGGCACATAGCAGCAGCTGGGACAAGCCGCCCCCGGCATCTTCCGGGTGCTTTGACCACGGCCCAGCCCGGGATCGGCGTAACGTCTGTTGCGCTGCCCCGGCCCGGGATCTGGCGGCCCGATTCCCTGCTGTGGTCCCGGTCCTGTCACATCTGTTCGGGGCTTTGTTTGACAACGGGGGGTGGTTGTTCGGTTCACCCCCACCGGGGATCCACTGTGGTGAATCAGGACCAGGTAACGTCTGAAAATACCCTATGTTGTTGATGTATATGTTGAACAGCAATGGTGCCAATGAACAGTCTTGCCTAATGCCTCGTGTAATGGAACTTGGACGAGATAAATGGCCAGAATGACCAACTCTAGCCTGGGTGGAGGAATCCGTAATATGGGCTTTCTTGTCTCTTATGGCTTGTCAATTTGGAAATAAAAACATTTGCAAAAGTAAGGCTCAGTTCTTCCAAGACTTGCTTGCAGGTTCAGCTATCGACATTTAAAATGGCTGCCATCCTCAGCCCACATACTTCAGAGTAATCAATAACCATATGTTTGCAAAAGCAGAGCTATGCATTGTTTCTTCCATCTGGGAGCCTCTATTATCTCAGGACCCATTATCTAAGAGATTACCATTAACAAGAAGGTGAACATTTGTTCTCCACTATCATGGAAGACAGAACAAGAGGGAATGGGCATAAAAGTAGGTGTCAATTACATACTAGGAAAATTTCCTAACTGTAAGAACTGTTGGGCAATGGAATAACTTGCCCAAGGAGGTTGTGGAATCTTCACTCTTTAGATGTTTTCAAAACCTGCTGGGAAAGTCACTCTCTCTCAGCCTCAGTTTCACTATTTCACTATTAGTGAAATAGAAATAAAAATAATAAATAAATGTAATAAAAATACAAATGTATTAAATAAATTAAATAAATAAATTTTAGAAATAAATAAGAAATAGAAATAAATCACTATTTCTCAGCGTCAGTTTCCCATATGTAAAATGGGAAAAATAATGACCTACCTCAAGAGGCTGTTGTGATGGTGAAATAGGTAAAGACCCTTTTCACACAGACACTCTAACACTGATAAAATGGGTTTTACATTTTATTATACATGTTGCAGGGCTGCAGGGGTGCTCTATGTGTGCCCTGCAACATGTATAATAAAATGTAACACCCATTTTATCGTGTTAGAGTGTCTGTGTGAAAAGGGCCAAAGATTTTAAAGCAGTTTCAACACTGAAAGTACTATATAAATGATTACTAATAGTAATAAGTAGGCAGCACTGATGCTGGGGGTGGGTTGGTGCAATCCTCTAGAGGCAAATCCATTTCAATTGGTTATACATGTACTTGTACAAATTATTTTAAATGTCCCAGCTTCTTGTTCAAGGTGGGTGAGCAATAAAAGTTTTTGCTGTAGGGAGGATATCATCAGGTTGCAGTGAGTAGAAAGAACACACACACACACACACACACCCTTTTGCCAAATGCTTCTCACTACCCTCTTTTGCTACCCCTCCCACCAGAGATGTAGAAAGGCTTCTCAGCAAACTGTCAGTAGTTTAAGATCATTGCATGAATTAAAATGTTGCCACCACTGTTTTAGTCCTGGGATAAGTTTGTACATTTTTGTAAGTAGAAAGTTAAATATTGCTGGTATTATTTCCCCCCATTATATAAAGTACATTGTGATGGGCCCAGGGGACGCCCCCCCCCCCCGAACCTCAGATGGTACCTGAGGGCGGGGCTTCAGAGGAGGTGCTGCCGGCTGTGGCGCTGGTGTAGGGCTGAAGGAGCGTGGAGGTGCTGAGTGCAAGCGCACCAACGTCATCCAGTGGCGACCTGCACGTTGGCGGAAGGGTAAGGTGCACCGGGGGCCGATGGCAGAGCCCTGAAAAGCCAGCGGTCGTGGAGGAGAGGCGGGGGGCAGCTGGCAGTGGCTGTACTGGCTGAGGGGACGTACCCACTCTCTCCTGACTGGGGGTGGGAACTGTAAAGGGGGAATGGCCGTGAAAGAACGAGGCTTCCACCCGGGGAGGGACTTGAGACTGGACGGTGGGGGCAGAGAGGGGAAGGGTAGGCCTAGGCCAAGGCCACGGCCTGTGGGGGCTATTCTGGCAGGAGGGCAGAGTGCAGTCCCTACCCCTCGGAGGGATCCTCCAGAGAGCAAGGGGGTTTTCCTACCCCACCAGCCCAGGGTCTGGAAGCCGGTAGGGTACAAGAATAGGGAGCCCACCACATACGTGTAGCAAAAGCCTTGTTCTCCCAATAATGGTCTTCTCCAACCCATCTTTCCCCAAACTAATTATTCTAGCTTCACCTCTGCTCTAATGCATAATCTAACAATAAGGTCAGGATAAGGATCCAATAAAAAAATCAAACCACTTAGTTCTGACTCCTGACTTGCCTGACAAAGGACCCTGTGAGGTCCAAAAGCTTGCATACCTCCACCAACTGGAGCTGGTCCAAAAAAAGATATCACTTTACTATTTTGTCTCAGTTGCCATTGATTTCAATGGCACTGTTGTAGAACACATGGCTTCATGATTGCAGCCCTATGCATTTACTTCATTTTAAGTAGGAGTTGTTTCTATTGACTTCAGTAGTATTTCTGACAGCATGTGAAACAGGTGCATATGTCATTGCAGGATGAACAGGTTAGGCATATGGTTAACTTTACTCACAGGGGGCAAAATCTTCATTTGTGCAGGTGTGCAAGAGGTGTGCCTTGCGTTAGTCACATGCTGAAATGCCATGCTGGGGGGTTGGGCTAGATCAGGGGTGGGAAACCTCCGGCCTTCCAGCCCGTGGGGCAATTTCCTCTGGCCCGCCACCTTGTCACCCTGCTTTATCACTGTGCGACCCACACCCGCCTCTCTCTGGCCTGGGTGGACTTTTGCACGCCGCACAAACTCACTCAAGCTTGCCTGAGCCCCTGCCCTCAGCAACCTGGAAAGGGGGGGGGGCAGAAAGAAAGGAACTACCACTGCCCCCTCCGCCCACCTGCACCTTCCTTAATGCCCCACTCACCCTGCCTTGCAGCACCTATCACCTGCACTGCCCTGCAGGCTGGGATGCTGCCGCTGCCTGTTACTACTTGCAAATTTCCCTCCATGCATGCCAGGTCCAGCCATTTTCTTAATCTGACATGCTGGGAAATGTAGTCCTAGTATGGCAGATTCAGGAAATGCCTGAGGGACATTTGCAAGCAGCAACATCGGCGGCAGCAGCAACAGTGTGTATGTAAGTTTGTTTGAGAGAGTGTATGTTTGTTTGAATATTCTGTGTGTGTGCTTTAATATTCTCTGAGTGTGTTTGATTGTGTGTGTGTCTGAATACTCTGAGTGTGTGTGTGTTTGCATATTCTCTGTGGGTGGGTGTGTTTTGAATACTGTGTGCATGTACTGTGTGTGTACTCGTTAATTGATTTTTAATTGATTTTGTTAATTAGCCTTAGCTAATTTAAATTGATTTAAATTGGTTTTGACGTGCGGCCCCTGACACATTTGAGGACTGACAATGCAGCCCCTGGCCTCGAAAAGGTTCCCCACCCCTGGACTAGATGATCCATGGGAGGTGCCTTCCCACCTTAAGGTTCCGTGGTTCTATGATTGAAGTGATTTATGTGGATGCCAATTCTTATTCACCGCTAGAGGCATTGTTGTGCAGCTTAACCACAGCCAATGGGTAAAAACAGATGTGCAGGCAGCACGGGACCCCCCGGCCCGGTCTGGGGTGGGAAACCGCAACGGATATAGCCTGGGTCAGGGAGGGGCACAAAACTAACATTCCTGCGGCCGGAGAGCCGTCCTGCCCCGAGCAGGGTGGGGAACTAAACAAATGTGTAGGCAGGCAGCCCCACCCCACCCCCAGCGGCCCACCCCCACCATAATGGGCAGCCATGGCAGCCCCTTCCCCAAGGTGCGGATGGCGGGGCTAAACACATGGGATAGCCCGTGTTGGCAGCCCTTAGCCTGGCCTGTGTCCTCGGAGTTTTTCTGAGGATGCAGCCTGGACTAGCCAACTACCTGCTTGGCGTCAGTCGCGGGTAACATCTGGCAACACATAAAACACGTGTTGGTGGAAACCGAGCCACAGTGGGCCCCTGTCACATGTGTTTTTACCCAACGAGCTGCCGCCTATAATGTGGGAACACCAAATGCACCTCTATAGTTGGGACAGCCTTACAAATGCTCAGACCACACGTAAGGGGCTGTGCTGGGCTTTGGTGGAGGGGGTTGGCACTGCATGGGCAAAGGAGAGTAGGTGATGGGCAACAATGTCTCTTCCTGTGAATGAGGATTTGGTGCCTGCTTAAGTCTAGTGCAGCGCATTGGCGGGTAATTCACTCTGCCCTTGTGCAAGCGGATGAATGAGGATTACGCCCATGTTCTTCCGTCTCCTCTGAGGTAGGCACGTTTTTCAAAGTGTTGTGCTGGGGCAAGACCATTTATTGGAGCCACCAGTGAGTGGCATAGCAAGCCTGTAGTGGGCCCAGGCTCCTGGCCCAATTATGTCCCCCACCCCACCCACTCCCCCTGTAAGGGCAAGGGGCTAGGGTCTGCCTATGTGGTTGCCCTCACAAGGGGGCTCTCCACTGCAAAGGTAGTAACACTGCCCTAGCTTCCCAGAGTGGGAGCAACCACACCAGGAAGGAAGTTTTCAGAGTGGGTGGGAGCAGGACCAGCACTCCACCCCTTGGTGAAGCCATTTGCAAACGGCCTGAGCACCGCTTGCAAATTTTCGGAGTGGGTGGGGGCAGAATGTTAGGCTCTGTTCTCCCCCACCCACTCTGCAAGTTCCTTAGTGGCTCCCAAGTCACTTGCAGAAGCAAACCCCCCCCCCACCCCCAGTCCAGGCTCAACTGAGTCCCTTATTCTCAGTCCTGCAAGTGCTGCACACTCTGGCTTGATCCATCAAAGCATGTGCTTATCTTTAAATCACAGAACAAGTCCCATTAAGGCTGATCATTTAACACCTTGGCTGGACTAATCTAGAGCGCTCAGCA
The DNA here is from genome assembly GCA_003113815.1 of Sphenodon punctatus. Classification (NCBI taxonomy): domain Eukaryota; kingdom Metazoa; phylum Chordata; class Lepidosauria; order Sphenodontia; family Sphenodontidae; genus Sphenodon; species Sphenodon punctatus. Next base: position 920,731 of record QEPC01010167.1, read on the forward strand.
CCTTGCAGCATTGTGACTGTACTACTGGAGCCTTTGCAGGAACAACATGGTCTAGAGCCATGTAGATTTTTGTTTAACTACTTTCTGTAAATAGAGAACCAAGGTTCCCAGAGGGGAGCGTTTAAATAAATAAGTCAATTTTAAATAAAATTTGATTTCACTTGGTTTCAGAAAACCAAGGATGGGAACTTGTTTCCAAAGGAGAAGAACAAAGTTCTTCTTTGTGACATGTGCTTTCGCCAGTGCTATACAAAGCCCACTCGTTTCCTTGTTCTAGCTCCTCTGAGGAAGGCACGTTTCACTGAAATGGTCTGTTGGACTCAGCTGTTCAGCTTCTTTTGGTGGTATCTCAGCAACCATCTCTTTGTAAAGCCAAGCCAGGAGCGGTGTCTCTGGTGGGGTGGGAACAAATAACCTTCTCTCTCACCCCGGCATGCTCATTCTGGGAGCGCTTGCCCTTTTGCAGTGAGTGGCTTGAAGAAATTACAGTGCCACTTCTGTGATCTGATCTCCTTACCCTCCTCCCCCCCCCCCCCCCAGCCGTTGCCTGCTACCACAAGCGTTGTGGGTTTTCATATGGTTAATGAATGAAGAGGAAGTTAACTAAATAAAGTGGGACATCATGAAATGCTTAAGCACATTTCTCCTGTCTGCATTTCCAAGCGCATGTATCGGAGGCATCCAAATTTTGTTCATCCAAAGGTTTCACTAGCTGGCCCAGAGGATTCCCTTGCTCTGTGAAATGTCCTCTTTAAGCCCCTTAAAAATAGGCCCCAGATCCTGATGCTTTGGGTGTTGTTGTAATGCAAACAAGAATATTAAACATTTATGTCTCTATAGCTTCTTCTTGAGAGCCCTTATTTATTTATGTTTGTATCCTGGCTCATGGTGGCTTTTACAACATAAAACATACAAAAACAATATAAAAACCAGGTTGGGGGGAGGGGAGGGGAATTAAACCATACAAAAAATTCCAGTTAAAACTACTCTCACACCCGCAAGCCCCAGCTCTGCCTGCTAAAAGCCGAGCAAAATAAGTAGGTCTTACGCTGCCTTCAGAAAATGCTCAGGTTTCGGCAAACCTTCAGGGGAAGGGAATCCAGAACTGCGGGGCAGCCATTGAGCACCCACGGTGCCTGGACCTGATGCAATGATGGAACTTACAAGAAGACGCCCCCTTCAGTTTGTTCTCTACTCTGGAATAATTTTGAGTAGGAAGCCCAACCAAAATACTGATGCATTTGATCACTGTGGCTCCTCTAGGGTGGCCATACCTCTCCTTTAAAAGAGGACACTTATGAAAAATCCATGTTGTAGGGCTTCATTGGTTCCCAGTGCAGCCCTGCAACAAGGATTTCCAAAAGTGTCCTCTGTTAAAGGGGAGGTATGGCCACCTTAGGCGCCTCTGGCGACCATTTGCGCATAGGAGGGCCACCTGTCCATATGCTGTATGGTCAGATCATATTTCTCATGAATTTGGAAAGGGTCTGGCCCTATAAGATCCTCTGTAGCTAAAAGCCTCCATGGTTCAGCCTTCTTCTCGGAGGTGGCAACTCTACAATTGGGCAGTTTGTGGAAATGAACATTATGCTCCTGTACCTGCATATGGGGACCAGGGCTGCCAGTCCACAGTTTATGACTTTAATGCTACAAGCAAAGCCAGAAATTGTTAAATATATTTTTTTCTGCATTAAGGCTTTATACTGGTCAGTAAAGTTTGTATTTAGCTGCTGCAATGCTTCCCAGAGACAGCAGAGGGCAGAAGAGGGGGTTACTTCAGAACATTGGTGAATATTGGGGCTGCTGTTTCACATGACTAGGATGTAGAAATCATATCTCGGTTTTCAGTCATTCTGCACTGAGAAATCTTCCTCTGTTTGCATTTTTGGGAGATTTGTGAGCTGCTCTGAGCCTTCAGGAAAGGGTGGCATATAAATTTAAATACATAAATTAAATAAAAGAAAAAGGTAAGTTGATTGTGCCCAGCCTCTTGTTCTGTCCCCTTTGCCTGTGGTCCTTGACCTGTGTTCCCTGGTTTCATGCCCCCTAACCTCTGGCTTCCTAATTCCTTGTTCCCTGGTTCCTTGTACTCTTTAGGTGTTTCCCCTACGAACCTAGATGATGAACCATATTCTCTCCCTGAGATCGTAGAGCTACGTGGGGGTTTGATCCCTGTGACCTGGGTGAATGGCTGAGGGGTTCTCCTTCCCTCCTTTGTTCTTAGTCCCCTTGCTGACCTCCAGACCCCTCCTTCACCGTTTTTCCTATCTGCCCCCTTGTGACTATCGTTCCTTGTGTTTAGCCTTGCCTTGTCCCATCTGCTCATCACCCTGGCCTCTGGTCTGCTTCTCTTTCTCCCTTTCCTAGCTCCTGTCCTTGGCCTTGTCCCCTGTTTTAGTGTTTTCTCCTTGCTGGTCCTGGCCCTGTATCCTGATCCCCTACATCCCAGACGTCGCACACCCGGGGTCCTTGATGTCCGCTTCCTGGGTGACTCTCCGAGGTGCCTCCTTTCATCCTCTTGACTCCAGTGGTGCAGCCCCCTGCTAAGCAAGGACGAACGCTGCCCGCTACCGCATGTAGTAGTGTGGACCTGGTCCCGGGAAGTCCCTGCAGGATCCCTTCTCAGTCAGGCCACTCCGCGAGGGAAATCAGCTCTCCACCATACATTGATGTACAGATCTTCACCAGTCCACTGTCAGGTAACCACTAACCATAACCAGGCATCACGCCTCTGGCCAACCCCATTGTCTCTCAGTCCCTCTGGCCAGATACTGTCCCTCCTGTAGCCAGAGGCCCTTTAGAAACCCCCGGGGCTCTTCTTCTAACTCGGGTCTCCATGGCCAGGCACTGTCCCTCCTATACCCTCCTGGGTCTCCTGTCCAGCACCATCCCTGGGCTGCTAATCCCAGCAGGACTCCCCCGCCCCCCCAAGCCCCTGCTGCTGCTGCAGCAGTCTCTCCTGGTCAGGCACTAGCACTCCTGGAACCAGCTTTGGGCACAGCCCTCCCTGGCTTTCATCTCTAGAGCCTCCAGGAGACAGGGCTTTCCCTCCTGTCTCCGAGTCCTACTACCTCGCTGGGTTTGCTCTCAGGCTGGCCACGCCCGGATCAGCTGTTTTTCCTTACCTCCTTAGCCCAGCTACTGGCTGGCCCAGCTGAGGCATCCCAAGTGTGTTCCTTCCCACCGCCACCACCTCTCCAGCCGGGGCCACCTTATGCTGGCACTGACCCCCTTTCTTAAAGGGCCAGGCTCCCTACTAGCCTGCCCTGCCACACTAGCCTTTGAAAGTGACAGGCCCTGACGGGGACTGCTTTGATGCTGGGCTCCACAGCACTTTTGGCTGGTGCTTGTCGGTTTCAAAAGTGGCTTCCCAGCCACAGCATCTATCAGAGCACTGTGTGCGGGAAGCCCCGAACCACCCTTGAAACTGAAGACCCAGCTGGAGCGCTACGGAGCTGGGCTCCACAGCGCTCTTAGTCAGTGCTTGTCAGTTTCTCTGGGTAATGCACATATTTTTGGGCATCGGGCACTTGACTCGTTCCCAGACTTCCATCATGTACCTGTAGGGGTGCTAAAAAATGCAGGCATTACCCATGGGTACTAATTTTACTACCCAATGCAGCTCTACCTAGACTAGACAGACACACACAGAGGAGGGGATAGGGAGATCAGTCGGGGCAGGCAGCTCTCCATCCACCCAGGGAGCAGCTGGAGGGACAGCGAAGATTTGGTACGACTTGGCATCCAGTGGGTTCTGTCAGCAACAGCTCCTGCACTCCCGCACTTGGTGTGCTTCGCAGCTCGAGACATGGCAGACAGCCCCACTACTCAGAGGAGCTAGGACCCGACTGCATCCTCCTCCAGGGACCGGAGCGTGGGAAAGAAGGGATCGCCACTCTGGGAGGCAGACAGAGAAGGGGAGCCTGTGAATGACCCAGCAGGTCTCCTGTGTTGTCTCCATCCTGCTTTGCGGATGCGTTCAAAGGAGACCTTGCCCACATAGGCGACTGGTAACTGTCAATAGTGAGGGGGAGCCCAGGAGTGGGGGCTGGGCAGAGGATCTATAGGGCTTCCAAAAACCTGGGAGGGCACGTGCCCTCCTATCCCCCCATCCCTCCTTCCCACAAGTTGCCTATGCTTGTCCTGGAGCCTGCAGTCCAAGGTGAGAGGCAGCAGGGTGTGGAGGTACCAGACCACAGGTTGGGGGCTCAGGGAAGGCCTGGTTTCCATAGAGTGCTGGGTTTGTCTGTGGGTCTGCCCTCTAGCCAGGGCAGATTTGCATCCCCACATTCCTCCTACTCCTTGGCCCCTCATGCATCCCCACGGCACCCTGCTCCCCCCATATCCCTACTGTTCCTTATCCCCCTGTACATCCCCCCACAGATCCTCCTGCTCCCCCATGCCCTGCTGTTGGCATCCTTATTTTTTAAGGATAATGTTCCTGGTTGTCCTGTGTGTGAGTTGCAAAGAGATGCTAAATTGTTGAAGGAAATTAAAATGGGGGAGGGAAAAGGTCTGTGCGTTTCTGATTCCAGACAATCTTTTAAGTGGCGTGTGCCTGGTTGTGCAAAAAAAATAATAAAAAAAATTAGTTGCTGCTTGAATAACTTGCCCAAGAGTATTTTTTGTTCCTCAAGAACAAACAAGTTCTGAAGGAGTCCTGGGATGGAGAGAAATACAAACACTGATAAGGTCTTCCCCACAGTTGTGTTGTAATTTTTATTTTAAATAGTTATAATCATGTTTATTTGTTTGGTCCTCATGAACAAAATTGAATGCAGACAGTAGCAATGTCATTAAATGCACCAAATAAGAAAATGAATATTTGACTATAACAGTCAGCAATAAGATTTCAAATGTTGTCATGTTTGGTATAGCTTTTGCCGAGGGGATGTCTGGAGATGCGTCAGTCCTAACCCTGGTATTGGTCCAGGTGAGGATGGGCTAAAGTATCGGACTGGGTCCATCACTGCCAGTCACATCACCCATCACTCAGCAAGTCACTGTTGCTTGCTGTTGAAACTGACCGGTGGGTGGCGGTTCTGCCACTTTCACTTCAGATTGGTGGTTGAATCATGGCATGATCCAGCCACCATTTCATAAAATTCTGCTTGAAAGAGGTTCTCGGGGCAGTGTCTGCAGCAGCGGTGATGCTCACCTGCAACTACCTTCTTTGCCAATGCTACACTATGCATCTTGTGCATAAGGCTATGAACACCACTGGGCAGGGTCAGGAAGTCCACAAATCTTGCCTCCTAACCAAAGATTAAATTCACTTCCCCAACTTAACTTCCTCCTCCCCATCCTTACAAGGAAGCAGGAAGAAGGCTGCTTTTACGTAAGGCAGGAGAAGATAGATCAGAACTTGAATTAAGCGTCATACTTACCAAGCTGCATGATTTCGAGCATATCCTTCCACCAGCCTGTGCCTCAGTTACCCACATCTAAATAACAGAGGAAATAATTGTTACTCTCCTTTGTCAAGTATATTGGAGTCTCCTTGACAGGAGAGCTATATAAATACTAGGGATTGTTGCGAATGTTCATGCAGTGGCATTTTGTTGTTAGGTACTCAGATAAGCAGTGATCTTTATAGTATAGCTGGTTCAGATACACAGAAAGCCTGGAGTTTAAGAAACAGAAAAGAGCCAGGATCTGGGTTGATCCAGCTTTTTCAGTACAATCTAAAAAGCAACCCACCTCCTGTGACTGTTAGTTTCTGAGCTGAAATAGGTACCATGCAACTGGCCTGGCCTGTGCCAGGTTCTGTTCTCTTTGCTCTTTCCTTGTGAGTCAGGAATACGTTCTAGGACTGGATACATCTGATTCTATAGGTTGGGTTGGTTGAGACCCCAAGAGAGATCATGCCAGAGAGCTAATGTAACCTACTGGGTGAGGTGTTAGTTAGGGACCTGGAAGATAATGGTTCAAATCTTGTCTTAGCCATGAACTCATTGGGTGGTGTTGGACGAATCACTATCTCTCAGCCTCAGTTCCTTATCTGTAAAATCTGAATAACCTAACTCACAGGGTTTCTGTGAAGATGAACTAGATAAGGATTGGAAAGCACTTTGAACACTGAAAATGCTCTATAAATTATTGGGAAATAGATAGGATTTAACTCCTATGACAGGGTGGCCAAATTGTGGCTTGGGAGCTATCTGTGAATCACAGATAGTTCAAGTGTAGCCCATCTCTATACTTGAATAGGCAGTTCAAGTGTAGCCACCGCCTGTCCCAGGCCCTATGCTGCCTTAATGATTCTGTGTCTTACTTCATTATGCCCGAGTCTCTTGCAGAGCACTGGCTCTGTCATCCAGTCACAATTGCAGGAGAGTAGGGAGTGAGGCTCAGCCCAGGAGATGCTTCAAAGGAGCACTGATGCATTTTGGTATGTGGCTCTTTCTTGGGGTTGGTTGGAAATCCCTCCCCCTCTGATATATGGTATGCCATGTATGTCTTTGGTGCTCTCTGGGGTTCTGGGATTATATTTAAGTCTCAAAATGACATCTCAACAACAACAACAAAAAAGAATTCATGCCCCAGGAAAATGTCAGATTGCAAAATCTGATGTCAGTACAGAGCTATGTTCTTGCACTATGCTCCCTGCCACTGTCTGCCACTCACCCCCACTGAAATTATTTTAATCCTTTCCCATGATTTCTCAACTAACAGGAAATCAGCTGCACGTAACATCAGAAGCATCCAGTGCTTTGCCCACTGGGGACTGTGCTATTAGACTTTTCCAGGTGCTCACTCAGACTAGTGTCTTGCCAGTTTATAATAAATTAACCCAGTCTCTTCCCCACACCCTTTACTACAGAGATGTAATCTGTGCATGTTATCCAGCATAACCATCATCTCCATGGGTACCCAGGAATGGAACATGGAGCTTTGCTAGGCTCATAATCTGCTTTAGTGAAGGCTAAATGCTGCTTTGTGTTTGGTTTAAGTGAGTGACTCCTCATCATTTCATCTCTTCTTTCAGACTGGAAACTCCATATTTCAAGTCCATGTAGAAATCAACATTTATTTTTTAGGAATCCAGAGATAGTGTGTGGTTGCCCTGTTGGTCAAATTTACAAGTGGTTCCCTTAAATCCTGCGTTATGATTCCTGCTTATTGTCATAATTTAAATATTTCAGTGAATTTTATGTCATTTTAAGAAGCTGGAGTTTAAAGCTCTTGGCATCTGCAGAGCCAGCAGAGTAGCATTGTCTGAATCCCACTGCCCCATACCAATGAGGTAGGAATAGAAAGACCAATAATGCCCCCTTTCTCTGTGGGACATGGTTTGCTAGCTTTTCCCTTGTGGAGCATTTGCTGGGGATGAAATCCTTTGAATATACTTATGCTAATCTAAAGTGAATTCAGGGGTTGGAAGTTAATGGTTACGTTAGGCCATGAGAAATGAAGCACTTATCTGAAGGCCAGAAATTGCTATATTTAGCTCTGGACCACTGCCAAAAGACTAGTGACAATTTCAAAGTCTGAACCAATGGTCCGAAAGAAAATGCTCTGATCCTTCCTTCACCTTCTTATACATTCCTCATGTGAAGGAAAATGCCAGATTCAAGAATCATTGGGTGAAATTCTCTAGCCTCTGTTATGGCGAACAAATCCCTCCTGCAATAAGTGTCCCTTATGGCCTCAATCATTTGCAAGTACATGAATCCTCTGGTAAGATGGCCTGTCACCATTGTGGTAACTGGGCAGAATCAATATTAAATAAACATTTCAATTACTGAATCGGAGATCTGCAGCTCCTGCAGCGCAAAGGCAAAATGACTGAATAGTCCCAGCAAGACAATGTACAAGAACCTCTAGACTGCAGATAACCCTCCTCGGATCTCACTCGGCATGCTGTTGCTATGGCAACATGAGCAGATCTCCGCGCTCTCTACAAGGCAAACATTGAAGACACCGGCTGCATAAGAATCTATCCGAAGAGAGCCAGCACTCGCCTCTCCAGCAATAGGTGGAGACAGCAGCTACGTTGTCCTCTCTGCTGGGGTTTGAGGAAAGGTCAGTTCCCATTTGGTGATGGTTTGGACCCATCACTGGCTGCATGCAGTACATTTACTTTAACTTTAGTTAAAATGAACACCTCTTTTCTCTGTTCCTTGTCCCAGCAGGGTAGCGTTGCTGTCAGTCCCAAGGTTGATGCTCAAGGCACTGATAGAAAAGGGTGTGTGTGTGTGTGTGTGTGTGTGTGTTAGCAATGAAATTTGATCCCACAGAATACAGGAAATATATCTTAGATGAGGCTGAAAAGCAGAAAGCTTGCTGTGCCACCATCTGGCATCTGGACATACAGTTCTCATTCTGGCATGATTTGGGCTAGAGATTCCCCCCGCATGGGGGTCTCACCATCTGCTGCTGCTGGTTGTGGCATAGTCCAATATTTACTATGCTTCATCCGTCTTGGTAACTTTCTGGGGGCATGAGATTACATTTAACTCTCAGAATGGGATCACGCAGGTAAAAAATTGGGGAGCCGCTGGGATAAGTTAATTTAAGTCAATCTCCTGTGGTTTTTAGTCCCTAGGGAGATCTGCAGAGAAAGCAGACTGCTTCTAAGAGAGCATCTCCATTTGCATTTAAACTTCAAAATTGGGTCATGCTGGCAAAAAGTTTGGGAATTGCCGATTTAAGACAAGATTTTCGGAAGAACCAAGTGATTTTGTGTACTTCATTTAGTAGGTACTCAGCTTAAGACCTCTTAAAGGAACTTGATTTTTGGAAAGTGCTGAACATTGTCCTCTGAAAATTGACCCCCACCCCATGAAGGTGTCTTCTGTGGGCATCTAACAACTGGGGCACTCGCAGTCATTAGCCTCTTTGGAAAATTTTGGCCTTCCGGGATCTGGTTGTGGCAACACTTTGTGTGGCAGAACATCACAGAGAGAGGGAGAAGATGATTGACTGCTCCATGAGAGCTGTTGTATGGATAAATAGTGCAATTGTGAAAAGATTACAGAAAAAGCATTACGCTGAATCCCAAATGCAGTCTATTGAGCTCTGTAAAGCATCACCTTGGAGTTTCACTTATATCAGAGTATATACTCAGGGACTCATTTGTAGCTAATGGTTGAAATGAACAAGAATGAAGTCATTACCATAGGTTTTTAGTATAAAAGCCTTTCTCATCAGACTTCGTACATAATACTCCACTCTCAAAGAACTCGCACCACATTTTATGAACCAAAGACACACAGCTTCTAACTCGTTCCCAGCTGCTTGGTTTCTTCCTCTCATGGGTAGCACCCTCTTTCCTTCTCCCCCACACCCCTCTAATGACAGCTAAGTCATCTCCTGCCATTCCTTTAAATGCAACAGTGCTGAGAACAGCAAGAGAGATGAGGCAATCCCCAGTTATATGCAAAAGAATGGCGGTCATATTGCAAACAAAAACACAACAATTATTCTTAATCATTTCTATAGCACTTTGTGTTCAACGTGTTTTACCTTCCTTATCTAGTTCACCTCCAAAACCACCCTGCAAAGTAGGTCATTATTAGTCCCATTTAACAGATGGGGCACCAAGGCTGAGAGATACTGATTTGCCCAAGGCCACCCAGTGAGTTTATGACTAAGGAAGTTTCCCTAGCTCTGCACTTAACGTATTTTTTGTAACCATCTAAAGCCTGTAAAAACCCTTTCGTCTTTGTCCAATAGTAGATTTCATTACACGCATCAAACCCATGTAAACTGAGGAGATGCGCCTGCCCAGCAATTGAATACAGAGCCTTTCACCTCTGTGTTGCTAGTTCATATCTGCTGTAGGTTGGTAGCAAACCTACCTAGTTATCTGCTGTCTGACTGAATTAACTGACTTAGCGCAATATCCACATCATAAAAAGTCATCTTCATTGAGCTGGGCAATGTTCCCTTGTTGGCACTTCTCACAGAGAGGCCAAGAATTTACTCAGCCCAGGCACTGAATTTCTTCCTTATCAATAGAAGCGCACTTGACGTTAACACCACAGCTTGGGGCATGATTTGAGACACAGAGATAAACAGTGTGATCCTGATGTGGTTTGGCACTGATGGTATTCACTTAAGTGGGATTTGCAAAGGATCAACAGTGTCTGGACCATACCCTAAACTGCCTGTTTTGGAGATAAAGACTTCATGCTCCAGAGCTATTTATCTGGAATCTTTCACTAGTTCTATACTTACACAAAATATTTTAAAGATCAAATAGGGTCAGTTTCAAGGCATGTGCACCCAAGTCTATGTTTGCATGGGCCAAAGCGAAGGAGGGAGCAAACTGTTTCTGCAATTCAGATATTTGCAAGTACCTGGGACTGGTTAGGCATATGCAGATGTACACAGACAGTTATGTTGGCTTGGACAACCATCAGTGGCGTAGCAAGGCTGTACCTCTCCTTTTCAACTGACCCAGACCCTGCTGTCTCGTTGCTATCCCAGTGTTTGGAGGCCATGGAGGAATGAATGCGGCAGAGCTCAACCCTGATAAGACAGAGGTGATGGTGGTGGGGAGAACGAGGGAGGTAGTGGCCCTCCTGATTGGGGGGGTTCGCCCTCCTATAGCTCAGCAGGTCCGGAGTCTGGGGGTGATATTGGACACCTGTGCTCCGGACTCTGCACTGGCTGCCAATAGCGTGCCGAGCCAGGTTCAAGGTTTTGGTGTTGATCTATAAGGCCCTTCACGGTCTGGGCTCCGCGTACCTCAGGGACCGCCTCGCCCTCCATGCCCCAGAGCGGCTCCTTCGGTCTGCCGGGGGTGCCTTCCTGGAGGTCCCCCACGTTAAGCGGGGGACCACAATGGAGAGGGCATTCTCGGTGGCCGGACCGCGCCTTTGGAACTCCCTTCCGGAGGAAGCTAGCCTGGCCCCGAGCCTATTGATATTCCGGCGAAGTTGTAAAACCTGACTGTTCGCCCAGGCCTTTGGGGAGGGGGGAGGGGGGGTTAGAGGGTTTTATCTCCCTTACCCTATTTATTGTTTTAATGTTTCCCGGGCCCTGTTTTAATATTTTGAATTGTTTTTTGATGTGTTTTAAATTGTTTTATATATATTTTATATGTATTTTTACTGTTGGAAGCTGCCCCGAGCTGTTCTCAGGAGGGGCGGGGTAAAAATCTAGAAAATAAATAAATAAAATAAATAAAGGGCCCGGACTCATGTCCCAACTATGGGCCCCTCTATGGGCAACAGGGTGGGGTCTTCCTAAGTGGCATCCTTCCCTAGGCTCCTGGCCAACCATGGTCCCCCTTCACAAAGGTTGTGACCTCCCTATCCTTGGCTCCCAGTGAGACCCCTTGGAGTGGCAGCAGTCCCATCAGGAAAGACGTTTTAAGAGGGGGGGGGGGAGCACACGCCACTCCTGCCCACTTTGAAAACTTCCTTGTTGGCAGGGCCCTGGCGAGTGGCTTGAGTGGCTGGGGGCAGGGTTGGCCTTGTTCCCTGCCCTGCCCACTCTGAAAATGTCCCAGTGGTGCTCAGACCACGGAAAGCTTGCAGAAAGCTGACCTAGACTCCAAGGCCTGGGCTCAACTTAGCCTCGCTCCATGGTCGCTACCCACCTGACAATAACCTTATTGCTGCCAGCAATGACCATGCGTTATCAGCATGAATTGTATTTCTATTTCACTTCCTAAACGAAGAAAGATGAGAATGGAGATACGCTTTACAGCTGTAGGGGAAGGATGAGAGGGAGTAATCTGGCAGTAGGTCTGCTTGTACAATGGGAGTTTTCTGCTGCCATTAAATCCCCCTTTCCATTTAAATCCCCCTTTCCATTTATCTGAACCTGAAGAGCAGCACAATCAACAGCACCAGCTGCGGACAGCAGGGCATTATTACTAAGCAGCTGGAATTTGCGCCTGCTCAGCATCTCTCCTGCTTGGGTCAGTCAGTCAAGGTTACCCCAAGTTGGCTATGGAACTGACCAATGAATCTACTGATCTGGAAAAAAAATAATCAAATAAAACAACAATAAAACAAGCATGTCCCAAAGCCAGGACCAATCTCTTTAGCCTGGATTCCTGTGAAAGACGTTTTAGGTGATCACCCTGACTGAGGCAGGGAGTGATAGAGCAGGGGTGGGGAAATTTCTCTCCATTGAGCTCAGACATTTTTAAAGCTCCATGGTCTGACACTTCTTATGTTCATAAAATGGAGCTCCACTCCCTAACTGAGGCCCCTATGTGCTACTACCACAGTACTGAGGCAATATGTCCTCGTTGCCCCCACAAGTGCCCCCGGTAAGGCAACACTGAGCTTGAGGATCAAGCCCAGGGGATCAATTTAAAACATATTATTTTCCCCCCAAACACTTACGTTACAAAGATGCCTTGCAAAAAATGACATAATGAATCTTTAATGACCACAGTTGTGTAAGCCTTGGCTGACAGATCTGTGCAAAATGACTGTTTGATAGCTGCACTGCACAAAGGCACTGGCCATGTCCTGATACAAGCTAAATGGAAATAAAATTCCCGGCCAGGAGGGAAAAAATCCACATAGATCTGGGAGAGGCTGGAACATGCATCTCTTCTGAGACTACCTTCTAAGTATTTTAAATACTCTGCCTGGCTATACGTTGAGCATGTGTGCGTATAACATGCATTACACTTGCAACTGACTGTTTACACATTTCAGTGATTCCCAATTTAGAGTCTACTGTTGTAAATTATTGAAATGTTGACCTTCTCCATGACGCCAATACGTGCTGAGTTCCCTCCCCTGCACAGCTAGTACCCCCCCACCCCCTCCGCTGCAGAACACCCCCCCCCCCCCCCCGGAGAACAACCCAGGCAGAGTGGACTGTTGCACATGACGGCCCGCTCTACCCTGGTCTAGAGATGGTGTCCCTGGGCCGTGGCAGCACTTAGCCTGTGCTGTGACTTGGCATGGGCCTGAATTACAGCCCAGGCTAAAAATTGCTACCACTCGGGGAAACATCTGGTGGGTCGTTTCAGACATGACGGCACTTTGAGTGGCCACATGGGTCAAAGCATGGCCACCCGCAGTACCGTCACCTCTGAAAATACCCTGAATTTAACAATGGACAAAGCATTTTTCTCCCTTCCTCCCCTTGCTTTTATTTTTCCTCAAATCTTTTTTCTTTATATCGATTTTTATTTATTAATGTTCAACATACATAGAGATATCAACCATATGGATGAAGTCGATACAGAAATACTTTGCATCTGTTACATAGGTCAGTATCATCAACATAACTTAAAGTATAGTGAGTGTGTATTAAAAGATCACAGGAATTGGGATTTTCCTATTCAGGAGCTACTAAGGAATCCTTTTGATTTACTTGTGTTTAACCTAGCCTGAAAGGTGGGGGCAAATGGACCCCAGAAGGGTACAAAAAAGCGAATAATTTTTTTTTTTAGCAAACTTCTACCACTCCATACTCTATGTATTCCTCAATCATAATAAGCTTAATTGTCCTGTGGTGTTTCATGCCCCCCCCACTTGTAATTGTTTTAAAATTTAAGGTGTATACTCTGATACTATTGGGGCCAGTTTGACCTCAATCGCATTGCATGGGAAACGGAATGTACTATGTGCCTAGGATGCTGGGTACTGGGGGTAATATTGACCCCCCAAATGCTGTTAAAATGACTTTTTTTTTTATTGTTTCTTTTTAAAAAATTACACCAAGCATCCTTCTTCAGATCCTGCACTCAAAATCACTTCTTTCGGCTTTTCCACCTGCCTTGTCTATTGTCCCCTGCACTCAAGAAATACTAGAGCCATCATGCTTTATAAAGCCATAAGGTCTGATCTTGGTTCCACTGAAATCAGTATGAATTCTGCCATTCAGGGGCATAGCTATAATAGGTGCCATGGGGCAGATTGGGAAATCAAAGTGGCCCGGGAAAATATAGTGTTAGTGGCCCTGTGCCGGCGGCAAACCCGCCGGCGAGCTGGAAAAGGGCTAAGGGGGCATGGCTTGGAGGCGTGGCTTGGGGTGGGCAGAGTGTACCAGATTTGGGGCCTATCGGAGCTGAGTCCCCAGACTCAGATCCTCAGCAGCCTGGCAGGGGTGAGCGGGAGGTTATGGGGGGATGGCAGGGGGGAGACTGCCACTGGTGGGGGTACTGGCCCTCATTTCAGTGCTCTGGCTCCCCAAATCACTCCGTTTCAGTGCTCAGTGGCCCCCAACCAAAAAAATCACTCTGTCCCTTGCTATGCATCCTACAGTAAGGCTTCTTCATTCCT
>QEPC01010167.1:938026-1014835 GCA_003113815.1 Sphenodon punctatus
TAAGAGGGAGAGTCAGGTAAGCCCTCCCCCTCCCCTCCAACACAACCCAACCCTACAGGGGTCAGGACCAACAATTTTTTGTGTTTGTTTGTTAAGAATAATTTTTAAAAAGACAGCATGACCGGCCCCCAGCCCGGCCCCGGCCCCCCGGGAATCCTCCTGGTGCATTCAATGGCCAATCCGCCCCAAGGTGCCGCACATACAGCCACACCAGGGCCAATAAGCTTGGGGGCACACACATATGTAGAATGCATATGCACTCTAGAGCAGAGTGCTGGGCCCATTCCATCTTCTGCAACAGGGTCCATTCCCACCTAGCTATGCCCCTGCTGCCATTGATTTAAATGGGAGGAGAAACACATTATTAATATATCTCTCTAGATCACCTTGGCACCAGTCATACTATCCTACCCCCTCAAACTTACAAGCTGGAAGATGAAACGTTTAGCCACCTGATTGTATGTCTCCTCTCTCTCTTCATCGCAGACACTCACCCTACCATCATTGACGCTACCAGACCCTGCTATGCACTGCAACCTTGAATCTGCTCCATCATTCTCCACCCCCCATTAGCAAACTATCCCCATTTAACACAGGATGCATGCCCACATTACACAATTTCACGTTACTCTGTATCTTATGTGAAATTGTGTAACTTGTGCATCTGCCTTTTCTCGCTTGTCAGGGAAATTAATGTGAGTTTCATCACGGATGTCAGGGCAGGGAAATCCAGCTCCGACGTATGAGTTCTGTATTACGTGAGCTTTGAATGTGTGCATGGGGTGAGTTCTGTATTATGGGAGATTGGAGTGTGTGCATGGGGTGAATTAAATGTGAATTTAACTTATGCAAAAATTAGGTGTGCGTAGATCCTCTAACAGGTCCCTTAAGCTCACATGACTTCATGCAGATTTAGGGAGGGGAGGGGAACCAGAAATAAAGGTTTCAGTGCCTGTAAATTAATGTGGGCATGCAGCCCAGAACGACACTTACGTTATTGCTATTTTTGCATGGGAGTTAGAATTTCACATGAAAATCAGCACATGGGCAAGCAGCCACAGGGTGATTTCAGACGTTACGTGAACACGGTGAACCACGGTGAATACCCACCTGTGGTCACCGTGTCCCGTACGTCTGTTCGCGGCGCGCCAGATGTTGGCCACGGTCAATCCCCACATGGGGTTCGTTTGAACCACGCTTCCCGGGCTAGCCGGGGGAAGGTCCCAGGAAGCGTGGTCAAACGGACCCCGGGCCGTGACCAAGGAAAAGTCACGTCTGGCCGCGCGCCACGGCCCGGGATCCCCGGCGGGATCCCGGGCCGTGGCACGTTCGGCCGGACGCGGCGGCCGCATTGGCCCCGCCGCCCGCCCGTCTCCTCGGAGGGCGGGCGGCGGGGTGCGTGGAGGGGGCGGGGCCGTGCGGCCGCACGTTGCGCCGCGCGGCCCCGGCCCCTCCCACTTTCCCCGCCGGGATCCCCCCGGCACGTCTGTTGTGTCGTTACGGGGTGACCCCGGCGGGGAACGAAGCCGGTGGTGCCGGTACGGGGCCAACGGCCCACGTAACGTCTGAAAATACCCACAGTTAGCTGGGGACATTTTGTGTGGTGAAATATAAAGCAGGGGGAAAGATGGTTTGCCTAAGGAGGATTATGCGAGTCTGGCCGCACTAGGGGACAGAGTTAATAGTCTGGGAAGTCTAGTAGCTGTGGTAAAGTTATGGTGAGTGCTTGCAGGTAAAGGAGGAGAGAATGTGCTACCAGGTGGCTAAATCTGTCAGTGCCTAGTCTTTGTGGATTTGAGTAAGGTGGGATATACGGGCAGCAGCACTTCATGATTCACAACAAAATTTGAGGGTATTAATTTCCTGGTTTGTTTTAACATGTCTTGTATCAAAAGCATTGAGAAGGAGGAAATGGTTTCCATGCAGGAAGACAGCGGGCTGTATGCGGAAACTACATGCATACACACTATACATATGAACACACAAAACCAGAACAAATGCCACACAAACAGAACACACTAACTGCATATTAGCTACACACTATCCACACCCACAAACACTACTTAGTAATTAGTCACACCCACAGGATGCAGGCCTAGGCCAAGGCATAATAGTTGCTCAATGAACACCCCCCCAAGGAACACTAGGTGCACATCTGCCACACCCAAAGGAACACCACGCACACACACTTATAGAAAGAAAGAGAGAGAGAGAAATATACAGGTAAAAATGTATAGGTACATCACATACATACATCCACCTATATAGACACCCCTATATGCACAGGTTTCATATATGTATGAAACCCCTATGTATTCCCTATATATCCATGTTTGTGGTTAATTTTTTTAAAAATAAATTGCCAGGGCCCAAGCCTGCCCCAGGAACCACACCCCCTGTCCCAGAGCTCATCAAAGCAGGCATTGAACTAACCATTGAACTAACCATTGAACAAAGCAGGCATTGAACTAACCATTCAATGGTCTAGCTAACCATTGAACCAACCTGGGATTTTACAGCTGAATAAGGCCCTTTACAGCTGAATAAGGCCCTTTGGGGGGTGGGGGTGAGGAATGTCATGGTGGCCATACCTGTCTTTTAAAAGAAGATATTAAAAAATACATGTTACAGGGCTGAATTGGTTCCAGTGCATTCCTTCTCCATGTATTTTTCATAAGTGTCCTCTTTTAAAGGGGATGTATTGTGGTCGGTCACCCTAGGCCTCACACACCAACAATGACAAACAGTACCACAGAAAGAAAACATGGGGTGTGTGTGTGTGTCAAATGAACATTCTGCCTATGGCCTCTTGGAGTCTTAAAAAGGCACTGGCTGAATATACAATAAGAGTTCTTGTGATTTAATCTATATGAGATGACCAGAATGGAGCAGGAAAGTCATTAATGAAAGCCTGAATAAACCATCCAGAGGTGATTTTTTTTCTTTCTTTCTTTTGTTTCCGATCCAGAAATGGCCAATACTGACATTTTGCACACTCCTTTTGGTAACGTTTCCTGGGGCTCAGGTCCTCTTGAATTTAATTACTGTGGCTGAGCCTCGTGAGGCCCCCCCCCTCCGCTTCCCCCCCTCATTAAGCCCTGATGTACAGGGTGTGAAATATCCCACTAAAAGTTCACACGGTCATCGGACTTGAGATGTGTGTTGACTACCATCTCAGCTGTGTGAATGTTTCTCATTACAGCAATCCAGTTGCTCCATCAAAATTGAAATGGCAGCTCTTATTATTGAAACTTACAGGCATTGAAATATTGCAGACAAATACAGAAAAAAAGAGATGCATAATAATAATAATAATTAATGAATAATAAAAAATGCTCAGACAGTAACATCCCAGGGTCTGCTATTCATGAGAGGCTATTATCTGCCAAGATTTAATGAAGTATAAACTGGCCTTCTTTTCAGAGAACTGTAATAGGACTTCAGGCCAATGGGCCAAATGTGTTCTCTGAGGCTACGATGCAATGCATTTATCTTCTGTGTGTAAAGAGATGACATAAATTCAGACATAGAGCAAGCTCCCAAGCCATGTTATCAATGAAACCGTTAGAGTTGATGCCTATATGTACAGTGCAGTAGCCTCCCCGGATTCCCTTTTTCTCCACAAAGCCTTCCCTGTGGAGTTGAAGGGGGCTGCCTATCAGGGCCAGTACCAGACTAAAATCAGTGGAACACCAGCTCAGAATTGTCTACATTGGTTACATTGCATTTGGTTACACTGGCTTAAATTTTTGTACTAGCCAAAACCTGAAACAAAAATTAGACACTAAATTGCATTGAATCAATGGCCTTGTTTCCATGAATGCTGAGGCAGGCCCGGTGGGTGGAGATGAGTGGAGGTAGGTGGGTGAGCACACCCGGCGAACACCTGGCGCCGCCGAGCCAGGTGACATTTACACAGATGGCGCCACGGGGGGTTGTGGGATGGAAGAGGGGCCGGCACACACCCAGCGGGCAAACACTCACCCCGGGAAACACCGAGTAAACACCCATGACAGTTACATGGACACGCGAGACACCGAACGGTGGGGAAGCCCCGCGCAGCACAGCGATGGCACAACATGCCTGACTGAGGGCAAATGAAGCCGCGGGATGCAGCCCCACCCATGAACCGTCAGACCCTGTGCGGGCAGGGTAGGAGGGAGCTGGGATGACAGGAGACACACAGTAGCAGACCCCAGTCAGCCCCGTGACAGGGCCAGACAGCCGGGTGCCATGGACCCCGCCCCCCCAACCAGAAACCGCCCACACACAACCATGAACACAACCACACAGGGAAGGGCTACAAGGCCAGGGAGGTGGGGGTGCGCAAGCGGGGGGGGGGCAGGGTGGGAAGGGGCACAGGGGAGGGAGGCAGAGGCCCGATGCAGCAGGGGACCCCAACACACACACACCAGCAGAGGCCCCGCACACACAATGCCAAGGCCCCCGGACAAAGAGCCGGGAACCGGACACATGCAGGCATGCCGGCAGGACTGGAAGCCCACAGCACAGCCAGGCTGGCAGGGAATGGCAGGTGGGGGAGGGGGAGAGACCCAGACCACACCAACCGGCAGCAAACCTGCAACAGGCATCCCCACACCAACAAGGGATCTGTGCGGCCTACGGGGGGTGGGGGGCATCGCAAACACAGGGAGGGGCAGGGCACCAGGACAGCAGCCAAGGGGACGGACCCCCGGCCCAAGGGACCAGGGGGAAAGGGGTGGATCAAGACTGGGCCGGTGGGGGACAGAACGGAACATGGCAGGCGGCTGACTGGCCACAAACACCCCAGACCAGGGAAACCAGGGGGACACCCATAGGACACAGGAGAGCCGTTGCACATACAGGGGGGAGGGAGGGGCGGGATAACCAGTCCCTGCCAGTCAATAGTGCCACAACCACCATGGGGCACCCACACAAGAGACCAGGCCACACGGAGGACTATGACACACAACCAGAGAAGGGGGCAAAGCAACTTTATTACAAGGGGGAAGAGCATGGAACACAGGGAAGGTTCAAGGGAGATGGGGAGGCAGCACAGAGAGCAGGTCCGTGGGGCAGGACTCCGGCCTCAATAGGGACGTCGGCCCCATACCCGGCTCCAGCGATCCGCCTGGGCGCAGTCCAGGCGGTGCACCCACTCCAGGAGGTGCAGCAGCAGCTGCACGACCTCCTCCTGCTCCCTTGTTCGCTCTGCAATCATCGCCTGCACTAAGGGATAGAGAGAAGGGGACATCAGGATGGGACAGTGGGCCCCAACAATGTGGAACCTCGACCAGGCACCCTGCACACACGCAGCACACTCACTGATCTCCTTGTACAGGCAGGCCCCAGCATGGAGATCCGAGGCCACACACTGCAGCTGCCCGGCCAGCTGTGCCAGGTGGAGAACGGAGGCGCTCGGTAACAGTACAGGATGATGGGGGCCAGAGCGAAGAGAAGCAGCGATGGGGTCCAGCTGACAGACCAGCCTACCCCTGGGTTAAACAGTATTGTGGGCCAGATCAGGGGGCAAATGGTTGAGGCGGCCCACAGCACAGGCATGGCAACGGCAATGCGATGGATGGGCCATTCGGGATGCCCTGCTCATGGAGAGGCCCAAGGATGCCCCTGGAACTGTTGCCCCGGGAGAAGCCCCTCCTCAGCGAAGAGGCCCCTGCGGTATCCCCAGGAACACATATGCGCATCCACCATGAAATGGGGCAGGAGGTGGTTCCCGGTGGCAGCAGCAGCCTTCACAGCCCGTAGGTTCATCACCGATCGGAGGGTGCCAAGTTCACATGCTGTAGGGGTCCCGGTCAGAAGGGGTCCTCCAACATCGGCGGGTAGCAGGCCCAGCTCTCCAAGCACTTGGCAGTCTGATCATGGACGGGAGATGCAACGGGCACGCAATAGGATGCCTGTGTAGTTGGTAGCAACATGGGGACCCCCGGCCTGGAGGGCTAGTCCATACTCCAGACATGCAGCTACCAGGCGAACAGCCGTGATCTCCGGTGCAGTCCAGGACACTGCAACAGCGGCTGGTTGGTCCCACAGAGGTTGTTGTAGGAGGGTAAAGCTGAGCTCCCCAGCAAGCTGGACCCCCCAATGGATGGCCCATTACCCACATGTACCACAACAGAAGATGGAAGCCATCCACCACTGACAGGGGGTCGCCCATCAGCAGCTGGACATTGTGGCTCCGCCACAGCGTTCCCAAAAGCATGTTGGCACATAGTGACCACTCCTCCCCTGCACCACCGGCAGCCTCGGGGCCCGTTCTGCACCCTGCTATGGCCATTCCAAGGGCTGCACAGCAGCTTGCACTGGGATCCTACGGAGAGAGGCGGTGACTGGGCGCTGCACGAGATGCTGTGCAGCGCTAGCCGGGCTGCAGCCGTATACAGCTGATAGTGGGACACCGGCAAGGCCCTGGGAATCCCTGCCCCACACACCTGGTGGGTGCATTCCAGTGTTAGCGATGACAGATCAGCAAGGCCACAGCTGCCTCTAGCAGGGAGCTAACAAGCCCCTCCAAGCAGCGTATCTTGATGGAACACAGCTGCACAGTGCCATGGCCTTCAAGCGATGTGACCGAAGCAAGGCCCATCCAGATGCGCCCTGGCCAGGGATCACATGGGATCATGGCAGGGGCACAGGGGGTGGGGTGGCCCCAGGGCCACAGAGGAGCCTCGGAGTGCCCCTAGCCCTATGCCTGCCTGGCGGTCCTTGAGGGGGGGATGTGCTGGTGGCCCAGTGAGGGGCGGGTCCCCACAGGTGTGTGGAAGACACCCACGGTACCACACCAATCGCAGGGCACACAGCACGGGCTGCCACGGTACATACGTGTGCCGGTTGCTGTGGCTGGGCATGGGGTGTAGAGGGAGAAATGGTGTGAGCGTGGTGAATGAGAGGCGATAGTGATTTGACGTAGTGATAGAAAGGTGGTGTTGGTGTCCAGAACAGGGTGTAGGTGCTGAGGCATGGGTAGATGGGTGGGCACAGTGGGTCGCCCCGTGCAGCCGTCTCCGGTAACCTGGGACAGGCGTGGGGTTGCAGGGGACGTGGGAGGCATGGTGAGGGTGTGCAGGGCACACAGGGCTTGGGGCCTGGAGGAAGGGATTGCAGGGGGGTGATAGCTAGGTGCTGAGGCTGCTGAGGCTGCTGACAGGCCGGGTGGTTCAAGGGGACACAGTCACAGCTGCGCGGGCCTGGGTCAGGTCGGCCGGCCACGTAACGGCTAGGTGGGTAGCTGCTAGGTTATCCAGCACTAGTACCAGTGGTGGGTTCCCCCTGAGTGTGTGTGCATGTTGTTATTGGTACCATGCTGCCTGTTGATGAGCCCCCTGAGGAGCGGGCCATCCTGTTAACGGTCCTGCCCTCTGGCTCCAGGATCCCGAAGTTCTCATTTGCGGCTTTGAGGAATTGGGCTTCCCCCATTGCACAGGGTCGATAGACAGTATCCACATCCCTATTATCCGGCCGCCACACGCCAAGACGGACTACCTGAATCAGAAGCAGACCTTCTCCATCAATCTCCAGGCCATGGTGGATCACAGGGCCTTGTTCACTGATGTCTACACCAGCCGCTCAGGAAGGAGCCATGATGCTTGCATACTGTGGGCCTCCCCTTTCTATGCACGCATGTTTGATGGGGAGACCTGTACCGGGTAATTGAGGGGGTCTCCATGGCCCCAGTGGTGATAGGGGACCCCGCCTACCTGCTGAGCCCGTGGGTCATGAGGGCCTATCCCGTGGTGCGCACAGCGGACCGCCGCCTCTTCAATGAATGCCTCTCCTCGGCTCAGAGCATGGTGGAGTGGGCATTCGAACTGCTCAAGGGGCGTTGGCGCCTGCTCATGAACAGAAGCCAGTTCGATCTGCAGCATACCCCCATCCTTGTACTCACTACCTGCATCCTGCACAATATCTGCGAGACCGGCAGAGCTGTCCTTGACTACCCCCAACCAGTACAGAGAGAGGGTCCCGTGCCCCTCTACCAACATCTCCAGGGAGGCGTGTTCCAGCGCATATCGGAGGAGAACCTGGACGCTCTGTGTAGGTGCATTGTCACCCAGATAGTAGGCAACTGAGTAGTCATGTTGACAGCCCCTGCCCTTCACAGAATTGTGTAACAGGTAACAATAAAGTGTGCTATGTCTGTTCCCTCATCCGCTTCTGGCCTAGTGTTTGGGTTGTAGGGGTTCCCCGGTCCTGCAAGGCCTGTGCCTCGCGCCACTGGGTCACCCACTGCCTTTTAGCCATGGCAAGTGATCCGCGCCAGGCCTTGGTCCTTCACCGGCTGTCCGGTGGCACAGCCGGTACTCCACTGAGGTACCCGTGCAGACCTGTACCCTACCATGGGAGTTATGCTGTTGGCCACCCGGCTGCCTGCAGGCTGGAGACGTATGGTTCCGGCATCTGTATTGTGCATGTCCTGCCCCCATCTGCATGTGGAGCGACTCCTGTGCACCATGGTGCCCCCATTGACACATCGAACAACAGAGTGGTAATGTACAACATGGTTTATTTGGGATTCTGTACAAGGGGGGGGGATCACGGTTTGCGGGGCCTTCCCTGTGCCCACTTCGGTCCCCTGCAGCTGCCGTCCTTTGGGAATGGCGGCTGGATGGCCTGGGCTCTCCATTGTCCACAGGCCACTCCATGCCGGGCTGGAGTGCTGGACCCTGTGGTGATGGAACATAAGGTCAGTGTTACACCCTGCCTTGCACTGTTACCACGGCACCACGGCCCTTTCCGTGACCCTCAGGTGTTCCCATAGCTCCCCACGCAGCATCCCCTCCACCCATCCCTCTGCTGTTAGCAATGCCTTCCCCCCGTCCCCTGCTTTCCTGATGGCCCAGTGGTCCGGCTTACCAGAGCTGGTGGGGCGGCTGACATGGACGGTTGGAGGTTCCGGGTTGAGCGGGGGAGACCGTAGTTCCCAGAGGGGGGGGTCTCAGAGGCAGCTGTGGAGGAATCGGGAGGGGTGTGGCCCGGAAGGGCAGCCCCACGTGCTGTTGTTGTGGGACTATATGGGGGAGAGGGACCTGGTCAACAAGACCGGCGAAGGGGTGCTGCTGGGGAAACCAGGGTTGGCCAAAGTTCAGGGGGGGACCTGCACCTGTGGGGGGGTGCCCCGGTGGTACTCAGCTACCATCCCTTCACCCAGGCCTGGAGGGGGCGTGTCCCGCTGGGGTTCTCTCCGCAGGAGCCCCACTGCCTCCCCAATGAGGTCAAGGGCCCATGCGGAGGTCCATCTTCTCACCATCTTGGCTCTGTCAAGCCACATCTCATGGTGGAGGTTCGCAGTCTGGCGCCTGTCTCACAGTTGCTCGGTGCGGGACCGGGTTAGCATGGCTGCCAATATGTCCTGGTCTCTCTCCCCCTCCCCTCTTTGGACCTCCCTTCTGAGGGCGAGCTCCTCTGCGTGCACCTTGGCTAACCTTCTGGTTTTCTCCAGCCATTCCCTGCCGAGGTCCTCTCTCCTCTGCTTGTTCCGGGTCCGCATCTCCCAATTCCTCTCAGCGCTGTCGGCAGCAGCTCTCCCCGCTGGGCCGGGGCACTCATCTGTGGGAGGGATGGTAACAGGTTGGGATGCGAGGCATTCTGGGTCCATACTCGGTGCCCTTAGCCGTGCATCCCTGTCACCCCAGGGGATGCCCAACCCCCCTCCCTGTCTGTCCCTATGGCATATGTTATTGGTTGGGCTGGGTCCCGGGGAACATGCCCCCTCTGTAGGGGGCGCATTCACCCGGGACTGTGCTGTTACAACCTCTCCTCGGGGCCTGTCACTCAGTCCCATCCTCCTTGCGACACCCCCCCTGCACACCCCTCAGGGGCTGTTAACACGTGTGGCTCGATAACCTACCAGTGATGGTCACACGTCACTGGCCTGTCCCTGTCACGCGTGGGGAGCAGTTGATTCTAGGGGCTGCCCCTGTGGCTGGCCTGTTAGCCCGTCAGCCCGGTACTGGCCGGGACCCATCCCCTGTGCGCTGTGGCCTACCATCGTTGTCTTGGCACCCGGCTCTTGTGGGTGCCTCCGGTTCCTCCTCGACCACCTCCTCCTCCATTACCTCCTCCTCGTGAACCTCTAGGGTGGCTTGAGCTGTAATGGGAATGTGGATCCATCAGTCAATCCCTGGTGCCCGGCTTCGGTCACTGTGGCTGGGGCCCATCCCCCCACCTACCCTCTGGACCCTCCCCCCCGGGCCCTGGTTGCGTTCCTACCTGGATTGTCTTCCTCCGCTTCCTTGGAGGTGTCCTAGGTCTCCATACGCTCCACGTGTGCCCCCCTTCCCCACGGCCTGGTCCCCCGTGGGTTTTGTGGGCGCACACGGAGGGCGATGTTTGAGTGAGCAGGTTCCCGGGGCGCTTCCTCCTCCTGTGTGATGGAGCCGTCCCCTCCCACATCCTGGCTTGCCTCGCAAGGGGAGGCGGCCTCCCCCTGCTCCGGGGGGATCGGGCAGGGGTGTGTGTTGTGAGTGCCTTCTGCCTGTCCCTGGCGAAAGCGGTGCTGTGTAAGCGGGAGGTGACTATATCCCTGTCCATGCAGAGGAACCGGTCCAGCTCCGCCTGGACCTCCATTGGCCGCATGGCATGGCCGGACTTGAGATTGTTGTCCTTGATATGTTTATATCTGGACCTCAAGTCCTTTGCCTGTTGCATGCACTGGGTGATATCCTTATTGTACCCCTGCCACTGCATCTCCTGGGTGATGACTTCATAGACCTGTTTGGTCTTGTAGCTGTGCACCAGGTCGTGCTGGACCTTTTCGACCCCCCACACATGTATTAAGTCCCTGGTCTCCTGCCTCGATCAGGGCTCCCCCTTTTGGGTACCACTTGTGGGGGACCTACCAGCTTGGTGGCTTGGGGCCCACCTGGTAGCTGTGGTGGCAGTGGAGCTGGTCATCTCCTGTTGGGGGTATTGCGGCGGGGTTAGCATCTGCCCCACAGTCCCCGTGCTCCCTTGTGGGGGGATCCCTCCCCACTCCCCCCAGGGGGCACGGGTGCCTTACCTGGCTGCCATGGAGGCCCTCCTCGGCCATCTCCCTGGGGGTGGTAACCGTTAGCTGTCAGCTGCCCGTCCTGTGCTCCCTCAGGTTGTTTTCCGCTGTTGGCATGCAGGCCCCCCTCCCTGGTTTCTTGGGGTCCCCTCGCATATACCTCACTGTCGCTTGTGCTCTATTCCCTGCGCCCCGTGGCTGTGGTGGTCTCAGGGGCTGAGGTTGGTGTGGGCGCTGTGGTCTGTCCTCAGCCCTGTTTCAGGATGGGTGTGCTGTGTTTAGCGGTCCTTCCTCTCCCCCCCTCCCAGCCCGTGGGGCCAGACCCCCTCCCCTGGGTGTCCCAGGGTCACTCTGCTTACCCTGACCCGTCCCGCATGGGTCGCAGTGTTGGCTCCCTTCGTTTTGTCAGCGGCTTTCCTTCCAGACATATTGGGAACCGGTGCACCCATGTCCTGTTTTAGATCCCTTTTAAGGGCTCCCGGGCAGGCGTCCGGTGTCTCCGCGGGTGGGCATGTCTGCGTGGGGGCCCCTGAGTGGCCTCTCTAGCCATCTCTCTGTGGTTTCGGCAGACCCGTTCCCATGGGTGTGGGTGTTGTTTTTTTTACACAGACGGGCGGGTGTTGAACACCCATCTCCACCCACGAAGCATGCCAACTCCTTCCTGGCTGCTCTGTGGGTGTCAGTGGTGGGTCGTGAACGTGCACTCACCCACTCGTGGACGTTTACACGGGCACTCTCACACCCATCTGATGGATGTTTATGGGTGTTCGTGGGTGGGTGACGTAAAAATGGCCAATGAAGCCATGTGGCTGGAGATGCGATTACAATAATTTTGTTTCCCAATATTGATTTATTATCTAGTTTGGTTACATGTATGACTTAGCACAGGGCAGGAAACCTTTCCCCTCTCATTGGCCACTGTTAAAATTAGTACAAGCTTGAAGAGTTGGGAACAGGAGTGCTTAAGAGGAGGTATGCTCAGAATGGGAGAGGGGCCAGATCACAGATCTATATCATGAATGTGGTGATTTCATAAATTCACAATGCATTTAGCAAGATTGCAGATTTGCTTGCTGCAGTGTCACAGCACATAATTTCCTTTCTCTCTATGACTGGACAGTATCCCATGGTGCCAACTAACTGTTTTCCTCCATTTCTAAGATCACTTTTGCTGAGTGATGCAGTTTATATACAGGACCTAAAATTATTACTAAATCACTCTGTAAAATCCCATTTAAAGAAACAATTTGCAAACAAAAAGTGCCACATAAATTATTAATACTCTGGTCTATTGGGGGGATTGGGTTGATTTTGGGGTTGGGTAAATGGGGAGATAGTATTGGGGGATTCTGGGAAGGTTGAGTGGGCTTTTAGGTTTGTTTTTGTTTGTATTGATTTTAATGTTTTTACAGCTTATGAGCCACCCTGAGCCTCCAGGAAAGAGTGGCATATAAATTTACATAAATAAAAAATACTAAATTTGGATAAAATGAGTTGGGAGGGTTACTTTGGCCCTTTTCACACAGACACTAACACTGATAAAATGGGTGTACATTTAATTATACATGTTGCAGGGCTGCAGGTGTGCTTTATGGGTGCCCTGTAACATGTATAATAAAATGGAACACCCATTTTATCAGTTTTAGAGCGTCTGTGTGAAAAGAGCCTTTATTAGGAGATCTCCTAAATAAATGTTTTTAGCCAGTAAGTAATAAACAGGACGTTCCTGACTTCAATGAAGTCAATAACTCAGCTCATTGTTTGATAACTTTTTCGTGGATAAAATTACTCAAATTCATCTCGGTTTCGATTCCACGTTTTTGACAGTAAGTGAATCAGAGGTAATCGCAGCCCCGTCTTGTCCTGTTTCATGGGATCAATTTCAGTGTGTATCACCCTCTGATGTGGGGGATGTTCTTGGGGCTGTTCGGGCTGCTCATTGTGAACTGGACCCATGCCCATCCTGGCTGGTCAAGGACAGATGGGAGACGTTGGGGCTGTTGCTGACCGGAATAGTAAACGCCTCCATTAGGGAGAGCAGAGTGCTGGACTGCCTCAAGAAGGTGGTGGTGCGGCCTCTCCTCAAAAAAACATCACTTGATGGTTGGCCAGCTATCGGCCAGTCTCTAACCTTCCCTTTTTAGGGAAGGTTATTGAGCGGGTAGGACCAGATCTGAGCCTTTGGACCAGATCAGTTTCCTAGATCCCTTGCAGTCTGGCTTTCATCCAGGTTATGGCACTGAGACTGCACTTGTGGCCTTGGTCGACAACCTCTCCCATGAGTTGGACCAGGGTCATTCGACCCTGTTAATCCTATTAGATCTCTCAGCTGCATTTGATACTGTTGATCATGAATTGTTGGCGACACGGTTGTGGGACCGAGCCAGAGTGGCGGCACTGTTCTTGAATGGTTCCACTCTTTCCTGGCCGGGAGAACTCAATCTGTGGTACTGGGTGATTGTTCATCTTCTCCCCAGGACCTCATGTGTGGAATCCCACCAGGTTCCATCTTATCCCCTCTCCTGTTCAATGTGTACATGCAGCCTTTGGGGGAGGTTGTCAGAAGGTTCGGTGTATGGTGTCATCAATATGCTGATGACATCCAGCCATACCTCTCTTTTTCAGCTGATCCAGGCCCAGCAATCTCAGTGCTTACCTGGTGTCTGTCAGTTGTGAGGGACTGGATGTGGGTGAGCCGCCTGAAGCTGAATCCCAACAAGATGGAGGTGATGCTTGTGGGAAATGCCAGGGGAGTGGCGGACCCCATCATAGATGAGGTCCATCCTCCACTGGTATTTCAAGTCCGTAGTCTGGGGGTGCTCCTGTACCCACAGCTTTGCCTGGATGTCCAGGTGGCAGCTGTGGTGAAGGGTGCATTCCGCCAATTACATCTAGTGCGACGGCTAAGGCCTTATGTCTCAGATATGGACCGTGCCACAATCATCCTTGCTTTTATTACCTCAAGACTGGATTACTGTAACGTGCTCTACGTGGGGCTACCCCTGGTGATGGTCCAGAGACTGCAGCTGGTGCAGGATGCAGCGGCTCATCTCCTTAGGGGAACAAGTCATCACAAGCACATTACACCAGTGCTCCATTTTCTGCATTGGCTGCCGATAAGTCTTCCGGGCCCAATTCAAGGTGTTGGTTTTGACCTTTAAAGCCCTAAACAGCCTGGTCCCCATTTATCTGCAGGATCACTTCACCCTCCAGGTTCTGGATCGACCCCTGTGGTCAGCCAGGGTCACCCTCTTTGAGGTTCCCTGGGTTTCCCGGGTGTCTACGATGAGGAAGGCGTTCTTGGTGGCCGCACCATGACTGTGGAACTCCCTCCCGCTGGAGGCCCCCTTGTCCCTGGACCTCCCCTCTTTCTGAAGACAGTATAAGACCTGGCTGTTCTGCCAGGCCTTTGGTGAGGGGGATGGGGGTGCATGGGGGGTTGGGTAAGAGTGGGGAAATGATATTGTTTTTATTGCTCTGCCATGGGTTGTGCTAATGTTTTATGTGATTTTATTTTGTTATGATTGATTTCTATATGCTGTGAGCTGCCCTGAGCTGCGAAAGCAGGAGGGGGCGGCAAATAAATCTAATAAACAAATAAATATATGGTTGAGGACTGTACCAAAATATAATATTCATAGTGAAAATGATAATAAAATAGTATACCACATATGAGACCAATGTTCCTCAATAAGCAGTTCAAAAGGACTACAAATCTGGCCTGCAGAGCCTGCACAGCCTCTGACTAGTGACCTCTTGTCTCATGCAGGCAGCCCAGCCCAAACTGCTGGAGCTGAAATTTGAACTGAACCCTGCCTAATCTCACTCCACTCTAGGCTATATCAGAGGGGGAGAAAGTAAGCAGATCTAAACTCACTTCTGATTGACCATGGGGGTCAATCAGACCCCCATGGGGGGGGTCCATCCTCTTCCTTTTCCAGGGCTGAACCATAATGGCACTAGGTCAGACTCAACCAAAGGCCTTGGACTCTTTGTGGTCAGCAGGAAGAAGGGGAGAATGAGCCTTTTACCTCCCCAGGAGCTAGTGTGAGGTATTGCATTTTATGCATATGAGACAGAGAGGGGGGGCATTGCAGAGCGTCTTCATGTATGTGTATATGTACAAGCCACCAATCTTCTCTGTTCTCCAACTCATTTAATTTCCTCTCCTTCCAGCCCTGCTTCCCACTCTGAGTTTGCCCTGCTCATTCATGCCTAGTCTTGCCCCCACCAGCTCCTTCTCAACAGCTATACATTACTGTATTTAATATTATGCAGATTTAATTTAATGTAAATCTACCATCTGGCCCACAAAGTAATATCCTCTTTTAAAATCTGGCCCATCACAAAAAGTAATTAAATAACACTGATGTAGAGACTCAAATCAGGGCTGGGTTGGTTCTGAATTATCTATTCAAACATATAATCAAATATGGATTCTCCACTATCAAAGTTTACTGGAGCTTTCCCATCAACTTGAATGGATGGGTGTAAATGAGGCACCTGCATAAGTCTCTTCAGGATCAGGGGTCATTATCCTTATCATGAGCTGTAGTGAATGGTAATGACTGCTGGTTGCCATTTCAGAGGTTCAACCCATACACAGTTGCCAACCCCAAATCTTAGACTCATCATGAGGAGGAATTGCCTTCTCTCCGTCCAAGTCCTTCTCTTCCCTGTAACTAAGCTAAGCATGTGTACCTACAACTTCATAAATGTATCCGGGGGTAGAATCAAATGAGATAATAGCTCACATTATTTATTTATTTATTTCTACAATTTTATACCTCATCCCTCCTGAAAAAACAGCTCAGGGTGGCTCACAATTTTAACCACAAATAAAAACAATTAAAACAATTAACAAATTAATAAAAATATAAAATCTCAGCAGGGGAGAGTAATAAAAATCAAACAAAAAACAGAAACAAGAAAATATAAACAAAAACCCTCTCACTCTAACCCTCAACTCCCACACCCTACCCGTCACCCTCGCCAAAAGCCTGATGGAACAGCCAGGTCTTACAAAATTGTCTAAAGGAGGAGAGACCACCCGGGCCTCTGTCGGGAGGGAATTCCACAGTCGTGGCACAGCCACCAAGAATGCCAATAGCATCACCTCTGTCTTGTCAGGATCCAACTTCATTCGGCTTGCCCTCATCCCGGTAAGCACCGAGACTGCTGGGCCTGGGTTGGATGAAAACCAGAGGTACAGTTGGGTGTCATCAGCATATTGATGACACCAAATATAATACCATTTCATGACCTCGCCGAGCAGCTGCATGTACACTTTGAACAGGAGAGGGGACAGAATGGAACCTTGTGGGACTTCACACGAGAGGTACTGGGCTGGGGTGCCAAAAAATAATCTCCAAGCACCACTTGCTGAGTTCTTCTGGCCAGGAAAGAGTGGAACCATTCAAGAACAGTCCTGCCCACTCTGGCACAGTCCCGCAGGTGAGTCACCAACATCTTGTGGTCAACAGCGTCAAAAGCAGCTGACAGATCTAACAATATCAACATGGTCAAACAACCCTGGTCCAGTTCACGGCAGAGGTTGTTGACCAAAGCCACAAGTAGTCTCAGTACCATAGACCAGGTGAAAGCCTGCAAGGGGTCCAGAAATCCAATGCAGTCAAGATGCCCCTGAAGCTGCTGAGCCACTACCCGTTCAATAACCTTCCCTAAAAAGCCTTCACTAGGTGTGTTCCCGCATGCCTGTCTATTAGGTATCCGCCACATGGACAATACCGAGCTGTCATTCATGCCTGAATCAGGGGACATCATGGGCCCACTATGTGGCCCAGTCAGGGCTAATGGGTGCCCACGTGTTTGTGTCTTGTAACTAGGTTCACCTGCAGCCTCGCTGACATCCAGGTCAGCTAGTACATAGAGTCCGTGCTAGTGTGTCCCTCCCAGCTGTCCATCCTGGGAGGCGGTCGCAATCTCCCTCCCTTGCAGCTGCCTCTCAGTTGAGAGGTGTGCTAGAGATTTCCCTCACCCCACAGACACTCAGTTGAGAGGCGAGCTAGAGATCTCCCGAGTTCCTGCCCTCACCCACAACCTCTCAGCTGAGAGGCAGGGAGGAGGACTGCAAGGGGAGGGAAATCTCTAGCACATCTCTCAGCTGAGAGGCGGCTGCTGGCAGGGAGATTGCTAGTGCTACTGGTGGAAGTTGGTGCAAGCATGTGAATCACAGCTATGGGACTGCCTTTTTATTAGAATGGACACACTAAACGTGATTGGGTGCTGCCCAGACTGAACACGGACTCCAATAGGGCTACTGTGTCATTTGATTCATTTCTCCCGATGTTCACCTCTCCCTTGTCTCCCCTACCTTGTGGAATGAAACTGAGAAGTGTGCTAGGTGGGACTCTGTGCTAGCTGCCAGTGAGGCTGCAGGAAAACCTATCTGATGAGATGCAGACACATGGGCATCCAACCACCCTTTATTCCTGATTGGCCCACTGCTATGTCCCTGGACTCTACCGTGAGTGGCGGCTCTGTGGTGACCACGTGGCTGACGCCAAATAGATGGGCATACAGGAATGCACCTGGTGAAGGCTAATGTGGGCTATCGTCTCATTTGAGTCCACCCTTAGATTGTAAGCCCCTTAGGATAGGGACCTGTCTATAACTATTGATTGTGCAGCACCAGGTACATTGCTGGCGTTATGTACAAATAAGTAAATAAATAATAAAATCCCGAGATTTTCTCCAAAATCACAATTTAAACAAAAAAAATTGGCTTAAAAAGTTCTGTGTTGGCACAGAAATCTTCAAAGAACTACATTGCCACGAGTTTCATTGACTGCCCTAGTGAGAACTGAGGCCTAAATAGTGGTTCATTTTTGTTTGCAGCTGTATTTTCAAGCATTTCTCTGCAACTATCAGGGCTAGAAACTTTTTCTCTAAAAACTGAACGTGGAGAGGGTCCCAGGGTCCCCCCTCCCTGTCCCACATATATTGCAAGTATCTTGTAAGTTTCAGGGTTGTTTTTTTTGTAAACCCCCCCAGATCATGAACCTGATGATAACATCCCCAAGGTTGTGGTTAATCTGCACACTGTTCGCCTAAATATCATTTAACTGGGGTTCCTTTCGCTGGTTCAGATGCGTTAAGTGGGGTTCAGTCAGATCATAAGGGATGGGATATGGAAAGGCCCGCTCCCAGGTAAAGAAAGCCAGGCTGTGGAAGGGTTGCTTGGTCTCTAATACGCTTCTCTGTTAAAATAACGAATCCCATGTAGTCATGGAGCAGAGCAAGGAGTGTAGCTGAGTGACTCGCTCTCCGACCTGCTTCGGGAGAAGGAAGAAGGGTTCGAGGCAGGGAGGGAAGAAGGTGCCGGGGAGAGGGAGGAGGAGGAAGGAATGAGTGCGACAGGAAGGGAGGGAGGAGGAGAGAAGGGGAAGGGAAGTGGTTGGTGCTAAGTAGGCAGCAGCGAGTGACCCGGCTGCTACCATCCTCCGCCTCCAGTAGCGCCCATTGGGAGGGAGCCACTGAGCCGAGGTACCTTCAGAGCAGCCCCGTCCCAAGGGGCCAACTTAGCCCAGCCGGGGCCTCCGTTGAGTCTTTTCTCCTCGCCTGACACCTTCTCCTTCTGCTCAGCGCTATGGCGGCGGTAGCCGCGGAGCCCAGCAGCGGCCGATACCAGCAGGTGAGGACGGAGCGGAGCCCGGCCGCTTCTCGGCTCGGGAGGGCGCATACGCGAGTGTCGCGGCTTCATAGGCCGCATGGGGGGCGGGGAGGGGGGACACGATTCTCAGGGGAGTGAGTCCCGCAGCAGCGAGCTCCCTTTCGGGGACGGGACTGGAAAGCACCCCCGTGCCCAGCCACGGTCTCTTCTGGGGGAGCCTGACACCCCCACCCCCCTCTAATAATGTTCCTTCCTTTTAGCCTTTCCCGTGGTCTGTGGGGCTCCCACTTCGACCAGCCTGGGCGAAAATCGGGTAGCAAGCTTTTTAAATCGTTAAACCTAGAAATCCGCTGGCCCCGTCTCTGCAGGGCTGAGCCCTAAGTGCTTGCTTCCCCCGTCCCCCCCCCCCCCCTTGCCAGAGGATCATCCTCCCTTCAAGCTCAGGGCTTGGATCTGTGATATAACAACTCGAGGAGCAGGGCTGCCCGCTCTCGCAATCTGGACTGTGTGACTCAATTGACAAGGCTCCTCCTGATCCTGTTGTTACGTGAGAGAAACAGCTTTTTTATTTAAAAACCAACCAACCAACAAAACAACAAACCCCAAGAAACGAACCCCCCCCCCCCCCCAAGTTTCTAGGCCTTGTGGTCCTAGACAATAATATGGAAACATGACCCAATTATTCCCGGAAAAGCAAGCGATGATGAGGGGGGGAGGGGGACATGATTTTTAAATAGTTACTTATTTGGGGGGGTTATGATTTTTTAATGTTAAAAAGTGTTTTTTTTTTAAATAAAATAAAATAAAACACCATACTATTCCTTGAAATAAAATGGTGGAATATGAACATCACAAGCAAGGCACCTGAAGTGCTGACATAACCCCCCCCCCTCCACTCACAGCTAAAAATGCAGTAGGCCAGCAGTGCCTCCCCCCCCCCTTTTTTTTTTTTTTCAAATTTAGCCATTCCGTACATTAAAATAAAACTGGTGGAAAGTGGGGTTATGAACATTGCAGACTAAACATCCAAGGAGTTGCCACCAGAAAAACCCCTACTGTAGCCCAAAATGTGGTAGGGCTAGCCTTCCAATAATTGTAACAAGTAATGGCAGCTCATTAAAACTGAGAATACATCACTCACGCTATTACTCTCTCTAACAGAGTACTCTCCTGGATCTTAGCAAGTGTTCGCTTATGCAGTAGGACCCTGGGTTGGTAATGGGGATGAATTTGGCTAGTGTTGAATAGTTTAAGTGATGTCCAGACTAAAGTTGTTAATTTTCTGAATATATTTTAAATAATTTTCAAGTTAGTTCAAATGCTTACCTCAGATTCAGGTTCTGAAGATCTAGTGTTCCGGAAGCCCATGAAAACTCTTCTTATATGTTCTGGGCACTTCTTGCACGTTTCCAAATGTTTCTTCATCCTGGTAGCATTATTGGCATATGTCATAGAACAGAATTTGCACTCTCCAGTAATTTTTGACTGATTTATATTCTTTTTAAAATAGTGCCATACTGCAGTTGGTGTTTTGGGCATTGCGTTAAGCTTCACTAGCACCAACACCCATCCACCCGTACTGGCTCAAAGATTAAAGAGCAGAGGCCTGAACAAGGCACCAGGAACTAATTGGAGGGACGGCTATGACAATCTGCATATTAGGAAAGAGAGTAGACTGAATGGAAAATTTGGCAAGAGATGGAACAGGTTCTCAGGGTGGAGTAGGGTTACAGAGCGGTGTGTGTCTGAAAAATCTAAATTTACTATTAAAATCTGTTTAATATAAAATATGATTTTAATAGCAACCTTTGTCTATCAGTTTATATACAAATACAAATGAGCAAAAGTGGAAAAATTTCTGGAAAAATACCGCATGATTTTCTGAGTGGAAAATTTTCTGAATGGAAAACTTTCTGACTCACATTTTTAGTTCAGACATAAGTTGTTTAGACCAGTGGTTCTCAAAGGAATCTATTACTATGGTTGCACGTGACATGTGGCCCCAACGAATTGACAGTGAGTGCAGTTTGGACTATTAAAATATTGCAGTGATTATTTGTAAATAAAATATTAAAACTTTAACAATCTTTTCAATCTGAAGAATAATATGTACTATTAGTAATACCACAGAAGAGAAGTAGTTCTGGAAGGGCCACAAAAGACTTAGTGGCTGCCAGTGATGTGGGGCTGTATATTTCCGGAAAATTTCCCAGTTCTAAAAATGCATTGTTTCATAAAATTAATTAGTAACATTATAATATAACACATTTTCCAAAAATAAATATTTCAGTTCAACTTCTTTTGGCTATTGTAAAACTTTTTGAGATATTTATCCAGCACATAAAATTAACATAGCGTACTGTGTGAGTTTTGTTTAAATTTTCTAATTCAAAATTTTCCGGAAAACCCACATCACAATTTCTGACCAAGGTTGACAAGGGAGTTTTAAGCTTACTTGCTTGTGTAAAAATTTTTTACCTTCGTGGAGCAAGTGTGCAATCATGGATTAACGTGTATTGAAACTAATAGAGATTTTGTGTAATTTAAGTTTTTCACATGAAAGTATAATTGTGGGAATTTAGAGGAATTTTTCTTTGAGAGCTTTATTTTTATAGCATTAAATTTGCAAAGCACAAAAGTGATTTTTCACACCATATCTGCTTTGCGCAGAAATTTAATAAAGGAAATTTTCACTAGGCTGGCAGTTAGTGCAGACTGATGGAGGGGGTCAGTGGACTGCATTTGTGTGGTCTTGTCAATTTTGATGTCCTGTTCATTTTTGGGGGGCCATGTCGTTCAAGCCAACTGAATGATTTTCAATTCCTGGTTTGCTGAAATGAGTTTAGTTTGGGATACCTGTCCAGAAAAAGATTTCAGACACTTGGTATCTAGTTTAGAGTTGATTTAAGGCCACAATTCTAAAATTGGCCTAAATTACTTAAGTCATAAACAAACATTATTCCTTTTAGTTCCTGTTTTTATTTCTAATTTTGATTTTATCTAGCAGTCAATTTTCTCTTTGTACTTCTCCATTACAGGGCAGACTTGGGCCAGGCAGAGCTTCTTAAGATTTACTTAAAAAAATAAAAAATGTTTCTTCTAGTTTTGATTTATTCTTAAAGCACTTCTATGAGACAATTTTCCTTTGAAACAGGTGGCTGTTTATTTAAAAAAATAAGAGTGTTCGTGTCATTGAAACTGTCTAAGAAGTATTTGTTTGGGTTTTCATACATCTAGAGTTTTACTCAAATATTGCAGCAGTTTGCTAATACAGTAGAGCTCGGGAAAATTGATTATTTTGATCTCATTATCAAAGATGAGGGAAGTGGAAAACACAGTTTTGGGTACAAAATAATTAAAATGTAATGAAATTAAAGTATTCTCTTAAAATGTTTACAACTACTTAATACAGTAGTGTATTAAGTAAAATAGTGCTGTTTTACTTAAAAGATTTTGCTATAAATCTTTTTTCAGTGCTGTAAATTTCCAAATTATTATTTTTTAGCCATATGTTTTTCAGTGGTTGGTTATCTAGAAGATGGGAGAATTTCCATTTAGCCTTTTTCTTTTTAAAGCTACATTAGAGGTGTTTTCACAAAAAACTTTAGACAGCTAAAATATCCCAGCCTCCTTAAAATAAAAATTCCGTGCACTTCTATAGAACCATTCCTATAAGGATGACAGTATGGTGAAGTGTGGCGTATGGAGCCAGTGTGGTGTAGTGGATAAGGTGCTGGACTTGGACCTGGGAAACCAGGGTTCGAATTCTGCCCTAGCCATGAACTCACTGGGTAGCCTTGGGCAAGTCACAACCTCTCAGCCTAGAGAGCCAGTGTAGTGTATGGATAAGGTGCTGGACTTGGACCTGGGAAGCCAGGTTTGAATTCTGCCCTAGCCATGAACTCTCTGTGTGCCCCTTTAGGCAAGTCACAATCTCTCAGCCTCAGTTTCCCATCTGTAAAATGGGAATATGTGTGTGTCTGACTGTCCCTGTGTTCCCCTCCCCCATGTCCATCTTATGTTGGAAGCCCACTGGGCAGGGACCTGTCTCTAAAAAATTTGTGACTGTAAAGCGCTGTGTATGCCTAGTAGCACTATAGAAATAAGTAGTAGTACTTTACTAATGTTAATTAACCTTTACACACACACACTATTACTACATGTATTTAACCATAGAAATTTAAGTCAGAGGGACTGCTTTGTGCATACAGTTATACCCTTGCATCAGTCTTTGCTGCCCCAGGGCTGGGTTTCATTTGACCTCTTTCAAATTTCTGGATCTGACCCCAGAGCCTCCTGCTGTTTTTGAGTGCTAAAGGAGCCTGCTCAGGCTGAAGGCAACACAGATGAGAGGTGCACACTCAACAACATGGTCTGGATCTGCAGGCCAGATAAATGATATGGACACTCCCCCTTTTTTCCTGTCCTGAGTGCCCACTTACCATGCATTCTGTCACAGCATGCCCATATCTTTCTGCAGTGCTCACCCTATCTCATGCCCTGCAAATTTCTCCTCATTAGTGTGAAGATAGTACTTGCATTATGGAGGACATTTCACTGACTCAGGTTAAATCCACAGCACTTGCAAGCTCTTACATGGGTTTTCATGTGGGCCGTGCAGTTTTTACTGCCAATCTGGGGATTTTTCTGTTATTGTTCAGGTGTCTACATTTTATACAAAACAGACATTTCCAGGAGGTTCTAGGAAACAACACTTTTGGGTCCTAATCTTGCTAACACTTCTGCACAGCAACTTCAGTAGGGTTACTTGTGTGCATGAAGGACAGCATGCATACAAAAACAAGGCTCAGAACACTGTATTGTACTACTGTAGGATACAGAGGATCTCTCTAAAAGCATTATGTTTGGCTAGCAACAGAAAATGCTGATTCCCCCCCCCCCGTTATCACAGATTTTACAGTTTCCATGAAATTTACACAATGCCATGCAATATGTGGCTCCCTGTGAAAATCCCCATTCCTGAAAGAATTGTAGTTGTTGAATTATGTTAACGCTAAACAGCTTACCTGCATTCTCAGCTTTCGGCTGACCCCAGTTGGGCCTGGGTGTGGCACTGCCACAGGCCAATGAAGAGGGTGCTGTACCCCACCAAAATCACACCATTTGGGACCAAGCAAGTCCAGACATTTCAGAATTTTTCTCCTGCTGTATCCCACTAATGGGAGACATAACCAGGATTTGGAATTCTAAAGTGTCTGGACTTGTGATGTCCGGATTCTTGGTCTGAGGCTGTATTTCATGATTAAACAAATACACATTTTTAGACCATGTTGTTGCATGAAATAAGCCATTATTTAAACTGTAAAATAATCATGGTGTAGCCACAAACAAGCCAGCTACTCAAAACATAAGTGCACAAGCTGAAATCCACTTAGAAATTCAAATGAAAGGCAGATGCTGTACGCAAACATGCTGCTATACAAATGCCCTGGCTCCTGCCGCCCTAATCCCCCTCACCCTATCACACTTTTTCTATTTCCCAAAAGCAAAAACTGCAGAGGAGTATCCCAGCAATGAGATAGCAGCAAGGATGGAGTAAAGCGGCTCCAGGCACTGGACCATCCTCTGCAACAGCCACTTTCTTGTCTCCACTGCCAAGATTTCACAAGTTGTCTACCCACAGTGCCCGTCTTCTTGAGTAACTTGACCCACAGCAATTAGCAGCCGTCTGTAGTGCAAAGGTTCCACATCAAGCGAATAGTTGTAGTAGGGACGGGTGTTGCAGCTGCACCCTGCAGGACCCATACTATCTGGTGCAGCTGCATTCCCCTGCTGTAGGAAGGGGAATCAGGGGGCTCCATTCTAGCTTTTCCATAGGGCCCATTCCAGCCTAACTATGCCCCTCTTTTGTATGAAATTTTGCTATAGGGCCGAGGTAAGCTAACCCATAGTAACTTTTTTTTAAATGAACAAGCTGTAAGAAAGTCTAAAAGCAGAATTTTCACCCAGCCCCCTCATAACTGTAATCTAAAAGGGTACATGCGGTCTACATGCACAAGTCTGCTTGCCAGTCCTCTTCAGTTTCCCGGCTCCCTAACATTAAATATATCCTCTGGGGTTATCAACTCAGAAGTATATTTCCTTTTATAGTAATAAGAACTTTGTTAGCTGTCATCATCGCAACACGTAACAGCATGTGATCAAATTGATTTTATATTTGATACATTCAATGTCTGAAAACCTCACTATGTCTTTCTACCTCTAAATCAGCAGTCTATTTCTATTTTCACACCGTCCACTTTTACAGCAGGATAGACCACAGCATGCCAAACAATCCAGCACCACCACACTTCCAGAGAAAACCAAACTATACCATTTTTAAAAAAGAGCTAATAAAGGAATTGACAAGACAGACTTTTTTCTTTTTCCTTGCACATCCCTTCAATTATACCTGCTCTCAGAGGAACCCATGTTGCTACAGCCTTTTCATCCACCACTTTCATTTTCTGTGCTTTTCGGATAAAGGCGCAAACCTATTGAAGCAGAGGTTCTTTTCCTTGCTTCAAGTACCATGCTAAGTAACAGCTATATAGTAAAAACAAAGCCCTTACTTGTTTCACATGCGTTTAAGTGCTTGAGCAGCCCAAAGGCAACTTTATATTCTTCTCTCTAATAAAATCTGTGTTGGTCTTATTACCCAGAGGGGATCAGTAAAGAGTACTGGTCATGCTCTGCTCTCTCTCAAAGGAGCATCAGTCTTCCTCTGAAAAGCTCCCTAGAGCAGTAGGAGGAGGGGAGAAGAGCCGAGAAAGGGGGCAAAAAGGAGCAAAGCTGACAAACATCTGTTTCTGTTCCAAATCAATGAGAAATTTCCAAAATGATGGACTACAAAGGGGGACAGAGAATCAGATAATAAAGAGAGAGTGGAGGGAGAGGAAGCAAGATGCATGCATATATCCAACGTTTTCAGGAACAAGCCCTGGCCCCTTGACCAATAAGCTTCACCCCACCAAGAATAAGCTCCCCCCTTCTCCCCCCCCCCTCTCAGAATTCTGAGTGCAGAAGGAGGGACAAAGGTTCTCCTGCTTATCGTTTCATCATCTCTCATTATCCTCAAGTGTTTTTTCTGGAGGCAACCAGGAAATCCAGCCCTGTCTCCCGTCACTGAAATCACACTGGAAATGGGCTAAATGCCACTGCACACGAGCAGAACTTCATGTGAATCCTCCTGATGTGATTTTGACTCATGGTAGTTTCCCCCATCCCGTCTCGTGTGCAAGCAGCTTTTGTCTCCCTCTCCTGTAAGAGGAGCAATGGGTTTCACCACCCAAAGAGGGACTGTCCTTCCTAAATAAGGGCTGTTGCGAGATATGTTCATGCATAAGTATGTGGTAAGGTGGGAGCCTCAACTAAGACACAGACAAGAGGATGGAGGGGGATGGGCTAGGTAGCAAAGTGTAATGAGTTAACCTATACATAGTACATATGACACTAATATTCACTTTTAAATTTCAGATGCAGAGTCAAAACATGAACACTTTGATTAACTCATTAAGGCATGTGTTTAATTTTAGAGTGTGAAGTGATGCAATATGCGTTATGACAGAACTGTCGTGTTTAAAGATGAGGGGGTGATAATGTTGAGGAGGAAGGATATAGAGAGGGTGAAAAATAGTGATGTGATGTGAAGTAATATGTTGATAGTGTAGGACTTAAGGTATGGTGATATTATTAGATTGGGGAACTGTGAAAATATTACAAATGATTAATTTGCCTTAACTATTAATTTAAAACCTTGGTTTTTAAATGTTGGAATTAATATGTGATCAAAGGGGCAGGTAAAGCAGCAGCTGTGAGTTTGGAATAAGTGTGTACTATAAGTCTGCTTATCAATAAGTGAAACACAAATGACCTTCATTTCTTTATTTCTTCTGAATGTAATTTAAAAACTGTTGTGATTATATCAAACGTAATCAACTGAGCAAATAGGAAATTCTCATACCTTCATATTTATGTAAGACTTAATGTAATTATCTATACTCTCACAGCTATCATTATGCTGGGTCTTCTTTGTTTCTTTCATTTTTTAAATAAGAACCTTCTTAATACAAACTGCAATAACTAAATATGAGTGTAAAGAAAATTATGAACTACAGGCTCGTTAAAATCTTGGGTATCACTTCAGTTGTATTTGTTGAGTAGCTGTCCTGAGTATTTTTTGTTGTAAGAATTTCTCCAAGCCTTTTTAAACTTCCATTTTGCTTTTGTTTGTGTAGTACATTTTTTTTTTTTTTAAGTGAGCAGATATTAACAGTAGCTGATGCTCAACAGTACCTTCAAATAATGCCTAGCAAGATATTCAGCTAAATTATGAATGTGTGCTAGCCATGCATTGGAGCAAAGGTTGTGCTGTATAGCGTAGTGCTATTATCACTCCAACTGCAACAACAGATTTCTGGGGTTCGTTCTGTCTAGATGACAGTCCCACTTGCTTCCAGACCAGCCATAAGGTGGCTTTCCCAGTTGTTGTGTCCACCAGTCTCCATTCTCCTTAGAGAAGAGTGGGGTGGCTTAATCTAGGTGTCGGCCTCCGATGATCTCCCAAGACCCCTCCTGCTCTAGCCTGAGACCACAGCGGGCTCTAGGAGTCTCAGCAACTGGTCTCAGGAGTGGAGAAGAGTCCTTTCCTTTTGAGAGAGCCTTCCCCACTGCACTAGACAGCTCTCTTAGCCTGCCTCCTAGCCAGAGCAACTCCCTGGAGCACTGGTCCAACTTTCCCAGAGGCTATCTGTGAGAGACTGGTCCCCCTCCCCACACTGGAGACAAGCTTGCAGTCTACCTGTAGATTGCAGTCTACCTCTAGGCTGCCTTTTGCAAGTGTGCCAATCTACAGAAATCTTGGACATTTCTTCAGTTACATGAATTATAAGTGGGTGTTTAAACTCTGGGTGTTTAAAGAGCTCTCCAGTGTGGTCGGGAAGGCTCTCCCTTAAGCGAAGTTCTCTTCTCCACTCCTGAGACCAGTTGCTAGTGTGGTGTAGTGGATAAGGTGCTGGACTTGGGTGGACCTGGGAAACCAGGTTTCAAATCCTGCTCTAGCCATGAACTCACTGGGTGGCCTTAGGCAAGTCACAATCTCTCAGCCTCCGTTCCCCATCTGTAAAATGGGAATGTGTGTGTGTTTCTTTCCCTGTGTTCCCCCTCACCTTTGTCTATATTGAATTGTAAACCCACTGGGCAGGGATCTCTGTCTGAAAATATGTGACCGTAAAGTGCTGTGTATGTACTATAGAAATTTTCTAATAAGAACATTCTTAATATAAACTGCAATAAGTAGTAGTGATAGTCGCCCCCAGAATCCTAGTACCCAATTTTTGTAAGCGCATAAACACCAACTTTAGAATAAAAGGAAGGGTTTTTTTAAATGAGTTTAAGGCTGAGCAAAGTGATCATGTGTTCATGTTTTATGCAGGAGATGCATAAAAGAAAATTCAATTATAAACCTCCAGTTTACAGTAATAGTTAAGGCTCTTGCAAATAATGCGCTAAAAAGCATGAAAATTGCAAGTTAAGGCTCCTGCCTTAACTTGCGCTCCATGTAAGCAGTAAAGATTACAGTATTGTGCTTGATTTCAACTTAGGCTCCATGTACCCACACTTTGCATTGGTCTTTCAGTCCCAATCCTCTTCCTCTGCAGGTTGGGGGCAACACTGAAGCTGAGGAATCGAGGGGGCAGTGGTAGACCTGGAGGGCTGCGGGTGGGGATTGAGGGGCAGGGCATGGGAAGCGGGCTGCGAGTGGGGATTGAGGGGAGGGTTGGGGAGGTAAGGGCTGTAGATTGGGATTGAGAGACAGCAGCAGAGCTGTGGGGAGCTCGGGTGTGGGAGCATGGACTGCAGATTTGGATTGCGGGGCAGTGACTGAGGTGGGGGAGCAGGGATTAAGGTGGAGACTGAAGAGCAGCATCAGAGCTGGGAGGAGTCTAGGACTGGGAGAGCAGGGGCTGGGATGGGGATTTAGGGGCAGCATCAGAGGTGGGGGGAGCCCAGGGCTGGGAGAGCAGCAGCTGTGAGTGGGGACTGAGGGGCAGCAGTACAGGTAGGGATAGTTCAGGACTCGGGGAACAGGGGCTGAACGTAGGGATTGACCTTTAGCGTTGCCCCCAACCTGTAGAGCAAGAGGATTGGGACTGAAAGAGCACTGCAAAGTGTGGGGGCATGCAGTCTGAGTTGGAATCAAGCACAATACGCAAGCCTGTACAACGTCTTTAATGCTTACATGGCGTGCAAGTTAAGGCAGGAGTCTTAACTTGCATTTTCCATGCTTTTTAGCATAATTGAATTTGCAAGAGCCTTAACTATTACTGTAAACCGGAGGCTTTTTTAAAATGGAATTTCCTGATGTTTTTAAAAAGGATATTCAATAAAAAGTTAATAATTGTATCTAATTATATACGTATTTAATTGTAGACCTCCACCCCACCCTCCTAAACTCCTGCAATCCTGCTTCCATCTTCTCAACCAGTCCCTCCAAGACACTCTCCCTTAACTCCCCTCAATCCTGCCCCCATCTCTCAGCTAGCCCTTTTCCAGACCCTCCCCCGCCGCTTAGGTCCCCCAATCCTACCCCATCTCTTCCCAGACTGCCCCTCTGACAGTTCCTCCTGCCCCATCCCCTCAGCCAGCCCCCCAGACACTCCCCACACCCCCTAGCTCCCCAAACCTGTCCCTCATCCTCTCCCACATACTACCCCTCCCCTAATCCTGCACCCCATCTCAGTTACTCAGTTCAAACTTTAATGCGAAGCGAATAGGCTATTGCAAATTTACAGGAGCATACAAAAAAGATATACAAGCGTGTAATAAAAATAAGAAGCTAATACATAAGTTTCCTTATCGGTCTTGATCATTTCCCTAACTCTATTAGCCACACACAAACGTTTAGACACAGCCCAGGTAGACTCTTCTATCTCATCCATTACCAACATTCTTATTTTATCAGTATTATTCATACCAGTGAATTTCATCAAAATCGGGATTATAAAATTAGCACGTGACTCAGCATGCAACGGACATTCCAAAAGGACATGGGGTACTGTTTCTACCTCCCTTGATGGACAAGGGCAGAGTTGGTTTTCAACAGAAACTCCTTTAAACCTTCCATCTAGAAGGGCCGACTCTAAGCAATTAATTCTTGCTCTAGAAAAGCAACTGCGTGCTACCGGATCTGTAAGAATATTTAAATAGGGCATAGGAGTCATCAATACATTTCTTACAATTTCTTTCCTTGTGTCAGCTTAGCTGAAGGTTCTTGAAGGGCCATGTCATTCAATCCATTAATAACCAGTTTTTTTGCAATTTTCGGGCCTAATGGGATGAGACCAGTCTTAGAAAACCCAAGCAAACAAATCTTATTTTCTACCTTTTCAACCAGGTGCCAGTGTATTTATCCACATAAATCAACTGCAAAAGTGGAGCAGCTTGATTAAAATGCAGCTTAATCCAGTATCCCAGGGCCAAAACCCATATCTGGGTAGCTACTAAAGGCAGACCACTTTCAACCCTCAACATGAGGTTTGAACAACGAGGTACCTTAAAGATAGCCTGTAAGAACTTTGATTGAATGACTTTCAGTTCCTTCATAGCAGGATTTCCCAGAGCCCACAAAGATGCTCCATAATTAAGTTT
The DNA here is from genome assembly GCA_003113815.1 of Sphenodon punctatus. Taxonomy (NCBI): domain Eukaryota; kingdom Metazoa; phylum Chordata; class Lepidosauria; order Sphenodontia; family Sphenodontidae; genus Sphenodon; species Sphenodon punctatus. The sequence goes on from QEPC01010167.1 coordinate 968,299, forward strand.
TGCTAGACGTTTTACAATGAAACCCCTCAGAGCTGGGACTATCAACTGTCCACCTTCGCAGCAAAAGATGTGGGAAATAGCTGTTATGTCAGCTTTAGCCTGAACCAAGGAAGATAGTTTGTGCACAGTCCAATCTCCTGAGGCCTGAAAAGTCATTCCCAGGTAGCAGAAGTGCTTGACCTGCTCTAGAGCGTGTCCATCTATATATTATTTGTGTTGGGGTAAATACAAGGACTTCTGTTTTAGAATAATTTATCTTCAGGAGATTCTCCTTACAGTAATTGGCAAAAAGTTGCCTACTTAAACCTAGCAATGAGTTAGAGAGCAACACCGCATCATCTGCATAAAAAAGACTGGCTATTGGTGTACCAGCTAGTAAGGGGGGATGATGGTCATTTATATTAAGGGCTTTGGGCATATCGTTCATGTATAGACTGAAGAGCATTGGGGCCAAAATACACCCCGTTTGACACCCTTCCAAGTGGGAATATGATCAGTAAGAGCTCTGTTTGTAGCCATTCTAATTTTCATGGAGGTATATGTATAAAGAGTCTGGATCAAACATATAGTCTCTTATCAATTGATAGGGCTTCTCATTTCCGCCATAAACGGACCCTAGGTATTGGGTCAAACACACTTCTCAAATCTATGAATGCAGTATAAAAAGATCTGTGCAAATGTCTACATTTCTCAACAAAATGTGCCATGACCAAGCAATGGTCTCAAGCGGTCCTCCCTGGTCTGAATCCTATTTGCTCCTTACAATTATCTGCTCAGAGTCAAACCAAGCCTCCAATCTAGTTAAAAAAAAAATAGCAAGCATACAGCTTACCAACCACACTTAGTAAGCTAATCGGTCTGTAATTAGCTGGATCTGTTCTGTTCCACCCCATCTCCTCCCAGCCAGCCAGTCCCCCTGCCCCCTTGCTCCCCCAATCCTGCCCGCCCCAAAACAGGGAAACACACATGGGGGCACACATACTTGTGGGACACGGACACACACACACAGAGTGGACACTCATGGGGGCAGGGGGACACACAGGAATACGGGGCGCGCACACACGGGGGGCGCGCACACATGGGGGGCACATACAAACACACACACCCAGAGGGGGGACACACACACAGACACATGGAACACACACGGGGGGGATACACAGACACACACGGGGTGTGCGCGCAAGCACACGGGAGGGAACACACAGACATACACATACAGGGGTAGACACACACAGGTGGATAGCACACCCAGAGGGAGGACACACACACACAGGGGCGTGCACACACACAGGGGAACACACACTGGGACATGAGGGGACACACATGGAGGGACAAGTCGATGCACAGGGGAGACGCACATATGGGGACACACATACAGAGGAGGGAACACACACAGGAGGACACACACACATGGATAGATACACGGGGGAACACACAAACATACATGCATGGGGTGTGAACGGTAGGACACGGACACACACAAACATGAGGGATATGCACAAACATGAGGGACGTACTCTCACACACGGTTACACACATGAGGACACACATGGGGGACACACACATACGTACACACGGGGATACACAGAGGTGCGCGCACACACACAGGGACACACACCGGGAGACATGGACACATGTACACCAGGGACATGCACACACGTGGGGGGGGAGGGACACACACATGCGCGCACACGGAGTGGAGAGAAACATGGAGAGAGAGAAGGAGACATACACACACACATTCTCCCTCTCTCCCCCACCCCCTTTGTCTGTTGCCATCACCCTTGCCATTTAAAGGCCTGGGGCTGCTATGTGCGTGCACATGCTGGGGGCCGCCATGTTTCCTAGTGTGGCATGCTGGGAAATATAGTCCCAGCAAGCCACGCTAGGAACAGAAGTGCAGGTTTGCATTCGCCCATAGGCTACAATGGGAATTTAAACATGTTATAATTTTACAAGTAATGCGCAGCTTAAAAAACAACAACAAGGCACCTCTAGCCTGTAGGCTTGAAGTTTCGAAAATTATTTCAAGTTCTGACCCATAACTAAAAAACTTGCAGGCTGTTCAAATCGAGACGGTTGTCTTGTTCTTTATGAGCTGCAAAAAACCTGCTTCTCAGCCTGCAATCTTGCAGCTGTTGGATCGCAGCCATTTTAAGTCCAATTTCTTGGTAATTTGAACAGATTAACTCTCCATGCAAAATTTCACAATGATAGTTTAAATTATCTCAATTTTCTAAGGAATAGAATGTTCGGGTTTTATAATGGAGCATGTGTATCCCACCTGGAAATCCCTGTGATAATGGCAGGTAACTTTAATGCCCATATGGGTAGAAATGATGAAGACCAGTTTTCTTTTGGGGGCTTCTGTTTTGAAGATGACCTTTCTTCCCTTCCAGCTAGGAAGTCGAAAGACAAGAGACTTAATAAGGCTGGTGTGTCTCTTGCTAAACTCTTATTTGCAACCAACTTGTATTCGTTAAATAGGAGACTATTGGGGGTTTGTGATGAGGAACTGACTTGTTTGTTCCAGGTAGGGGGCAGTGTCATTGACTATATGGCGGTTTTTCCTGCTTTTTTGCCTTATATTGCCAATTTTTATGTCTGCTGCCAACCTGATAGCGATCATCAACCTTTATTTTTGGAGTTGTCTTTAGCGAGTGAGGGAGATCTTAAAATCCCTGACAGCTTGGGTCTCAACTTGACAGTATGGCAGGAACCGAGTCAAATGGTCGGAGGAAGTTAAGGATGAAATACTGAGTTCACTTTATTCTGTGGAGGGAACGCGGTTATGCTTGAGGGTGATTGAGGCTGGCTCTGTGGAGGAAGCACTGCTTGGCTATGACAGTATTGTTGCCAGGCTGGAGCCTCTGTTGTCTAAAGTGGGTGGGGGTTTGAGACTTAGGACCTGTAGAATGGACTGGTTTGATGATGATGATTGTTGGGCCAAGAGAGCTGAATTTCGGAGACTATTCAAGAAGTGTCGACTATGTAACATGAAAGAACTACCCCTTCTGTTTTATAAATCCCGGAGTGATTATAAGAGTTTTTTGAAGGGACAAAAGCTGGCGTATTACAGAACGCAGTGGAGACTTTTGGCAGATGCAGTACAGGAGGGGGAAAGTTCCAGGTTTTGGGCTATAATAAATGGACTGGACCATTCAGATTACTTGGCCTTTTTGCCACGGGTATCTAAATCTCAATGGGAATGTTATTTTAGTGAATTATATGCCTATAACAGTCTTGATATTGTCCCCTTTAGTTCTGCAGAGATACTGCCTAGTTGGCCTGCTGTCTCTGTTGCAGAAATTATCTCATCGGGAGTCTAACGTCCAGCAAGGCTCCTGGAAGGGATTTTGTACCACCTGAGCAGCTTAAAATCGGTGTGAAATGGTGCTCCGCGGTGCTAGTTTCTCTGTTCACACGGTTTGATCAGGCAGAGAAGTTTCCATTTGCCTGGGGTTCTGCTATTGTGGTCCCCATATTTAAGAAGGGTGACAGATCGGTCCCTGGGAATTATAGGCCTATCAGTCTCTTGAGTGTCATCAGTAAGCTTTATGCTAAGCACTGGGCGTGGAAATTAAGAGACTGGATGACACAGGAAAACATTCTATATAATGAGTGGTTAGGATTTAGGCCTGGGTGCTCAACTATGGACCATTGTTTTGTGCTAGCTCACCTGGTGGAAAAGCATATGACTAAGCCGGGGGTTCTGTATGTAGCCTTCATTGATTTGAAGACTGCTTTTGACACGATCCCTCACGATCGACTGTGGTATTAATTGTCCTGTACCTCAATAGACCGTCGGCTGTTATTTCTGATGAAATAACTACATAGAGAAACCTCACTCAGAGTAAGGGTGAATATGAGGGGGCATCTTAGTGAACCAGTTTCCACATTTATTGGGGTGAGGCAGGGATGTATCTTAGTTCCAGCGTTGTTTAATCTTTATGTAAACGATTTGATTGAACATTGAAGGTCCTCTGCCTTTCATGCTTTCCTTCTTGGCAGTTCTTCTGTAGGGTGCTTGATGTATGCAGATGATGTAGTCCTTTCTACAACTCAGGTGGGAGGAGACAGATGGACTCATTTGCTGCATATTGCCATCTAAATTTGCTTACTGTTAATTATGATAAAACCAAAATAGTGGTATTCTCCAAAAAGCGTATGATCCATAGGTGGTTTATGATGGGAATCGGATTGAACAAGTTAAGTTGTTTTTTTTGTTATCTGGGCATAGTCTTCCAATCCACTGGTTCTTGGTCTGTGCATACTCAGGCAGTTATTGAGCAGGCAAATAAGGCAGCCTCTGCTGTGGCCGGTTTTTTGTGGGTGTTTTTGGGGTGGGGTGGGTGGGTGGGTTGGGACTAAGGGAGGAAATATGATTGTCCCGGCAACCAGGATTTTTAGAGCCAAGTCTTTAGCTCAGTTGCTGTTTGGGGACCAGAGATGGGCATTGGGGAAATTTGATGAAATCGAAACTGTTCAATCTAAGAAGGCTGTTGTCTGTTCCCCGGTGTGTGGACAACATTGTTATTTGAATGGAGTTAGGATGTCCAACAGTCTCGAGTCTGGATTCTGATACTTTCATACTGGCTTCGGCTCTTGTTTTCTTTGGCACCTCCTATTACACTGCTAGTTTTACAAGATAAGTGACCTAGCAGTTGGCTCTCATTAATACTTGCCAAAATACAGACAATGGATTTTTCCCCTGTCTGGTTGTCATCTATAGGCTAATCACAAGCTAAGAAAGTTGTTAAGCAACGGGTGCTGGACACAGCCTTGCAAGCCGACATGGCTGCTATTAAAACTTCTAGATCATCCCTCCATTATGCCCTAGTTATGAATTCATCATCTCAATCAATGCCTTATCTGGGTTATGACTTGACTCCCCACTCACGGAAACTTCCACTCCCCCCCACCCCCTCTCCCCCAACTGGTCTATTTATTTATTTTGATTTTTATTCCACCATATCCCTGAAGGCTCAGAGCAGTTAACAACATAGTAAACCATAAAATACAAAATAAAACCTCCACTCCACCCCAGGATCTATCCCTGCCTGTTGAATGCCTGGCCAAATAAATACCTCTTGCACTGCCTCCGGAAGATGCCCAGGCTAGGGCTTAAATTAACCTCTAAGGGAAGGGAATTCCAAAGCTGTGGAGCAACCACTAAAACACCTCTCTGTGTGCCCAGGTTGTATGGACCCAGGCCAAAGGTGGAACTTGCAAGAGAGCACTTTCAGCTGATCTTAGGGTTGCAGAGGGACGTAAGGAGGCAGGCAGCCCCTTAGATATGTAGGACCCAGGTTGTTTAGGGCTTTATAGGTCAAAGCCAGCACCTTGAATTGTGTCTGGCATGCTATTGGCAGCCAGTGCAGACTCTGAAGCACTGGTGTAATGTGGTCCTGTTGACCCCCCCACCCCATCAAGAGCTGAGCCGCTGCATTCTTCATGAGCTGCAGCCCCTGAACAGTCTTTAAGGACAGCCCCATGGAGAGCATGTTGTAATAGTACAGCCTCAAGGTAACGAAGGCATGGATGATGGTGGCCAAATCAACATCTGAAAGAAGGGGATGCAGCCTTTTTACCTGATAGAGTTAGTGACAGGCACTCCTGATGATTCTATTGTAGCTCGGGATCCAGGAGCACTCCAAGGCTGCAAATCTGAGTAACCAGGGGAGACCAAACCCCATCAATGCTGGGAGTCCCCTCCAGGCAGAACCCAAGCATGGGAGGGGGGGAAGGGGTACACTTTACTGGGGCCCAGACGTCCGGGGGGGCCCAGCCTTGGCTACAAGCCCATTACCATGAGGAAAATGTTGAGACTAAATTGTAGATCATGCTTGAGGATATTTATGCAAACTTATTTCCCTGTATCTCTATGGGGTGCAGGGCCCAAGCATGGGGTGGTGGGACGCAGGAGGTGTCCAGATCTTGTGAGATTTGCTGGAGCCAATCAGAAGCAGAGTTAGAGCAGAACAAGGAGTACTCGGAACAATGAGCTGCTGGCCCATGTCCTCCTCTAATCAAGAGGGAGGGACGGGGGTGGATGGGATGGGATCAGGGCAAGGAGCTGGTGTTACAAATTTGTACCGGGCTCAGAGAAATTATGCTTGGGCCCTGCCTCCAAATCAAAGGGCTGAAACACACCTTGACTGTGCTGTTCTGAATCACGCTTTTTTGTGTTTGGTATGAATCAGTCCAATTACATGCTTCTGTAGTGGCTATGACTAGTATTATTTTCATATTATGCCAAAATCCACTATAATGAATACATACATTATGGGCACACTGTACATGTTAACACTGATCTTCATTACTATATCGTAACTCATGAAGCCATTGCCACACCAATTGGTGGATAAGTCTCAACAAGTATCAGACAGAAGACTAGAATCAATATTGTTCAGTTCCACAGCCAACGGAGATGGTTACTTACTCTGTAATAGTCTCTCTAATATATCATCATTGTGTGCATTGAAAGTATTTCTAAGCTCGAACTGTGTTTTCCATTGTTGTGAAAAGCTAAGATAATCGTCTTCAGTATTGATTCTTAGGTTTGCTAAAGATCTCAGACAACTTCCCCTGTTGCCATGTTAACAAGAAGTGAGATCTGAAGAGGTTTAGCTGCAGTTTAGAGGTTTTTGTATATTTGTCATTCTGGGACTATTCAGCAGTTTTGTTTTTGCACAGGAGTTTTCATGTATATGGTTCAGTCTGCAGTTTAGAGGTTTGTGTACATTTGTCATTCTGGGACTATTCAGCAGTTTTGTCTGAATAGTCCCAGACTTTGCACAGGAAGTTTGCATGTATATGGTTCAGTAACTCTAGTATGTTTGTTATTGATTCCTACTGGTTGTAATGGTGTTGGTAGGAAGGTTACAAGATATTTCTTCAGCTTGGTTACATGCAATCGTGAACTAATGTTACTGTTGAGTTTTTGAAGCATATGAATACTTTGGATTATACTTGGGCCCTGCCTCCAAATCAAATCTGTAGCTTTCTAAAAACGATGTAGCTCTTTTTAGAAAACAAGGAGCAGAAACACAGAAGGTCACTGATGGTCATCTGTTATGTATTTTAAATTGAACATGTAATATTGGCTTCTTATTATTTAAAATTTGAAACTACTTATTCTTGTTTTAAAGGTTTCTTAATGTTTGAGCATTCATTCATTTTTTTCCTTTCAATTTTGCTAAGTCTTCAGAACGTGTGTTCTTTCCAGGCACTAAGGTCTAATTAATTTTTAGCAGTACTGAAATGAGCCTGAACTTAATCTCCAAGAAAAATCATTATCATTTTCAGAGAAGATTTTAAATTACATTTGATCTACTAGGATTGTGAATGTGTTAAAGTGGACACAGTCAAGGTGTAATGTAAACCTTTTTCATTCTTTTCTGGTTAGAATAACACAATGGAACCTAAAACTGGTTTTCTTTTCTCCTCTCTCACCCAGTCATATTATTTTAGGGATGCTCCAAGGTGCTCAACTGCAAGTAAAATTTTCAACTCAATCTTGTGCTTCACTTAGGATGAAGCTCTCTTTAGAGTTTGTCTTTACTACACTCTGCTAATCTCTTATAAAAGCAATTTGTGACATGATTTAATAGATATATACTTCTGTATTGCTAATAAATCTTTGTCTTGATGACAAGATTTAAGTTTATGATGTGTATAGAAAATATAAAATCTTGTTTTAGAAGATATTCTGTTGATTTGTGTGTTCCCATGACTGTGAAAATCTCCAGAAGACAATATTCTGCTCATAAGCTTTGATACTGGCTTCATTTGCGGCAATCCTTTGAAGAGTTTGAGTGCACTCAAAATGGAAAATGAACTTTCTTTTGGTCTGTCTTGTCCCTTTGCTTTATTTTCCTAATTTAACTTTGTTTTTGGTAGATTTCATTTTGAATTTATTATTAAGCATTTATATAGCAGCAGCAGTATACCTGGTGCTTTACAATTATTATTATTTAAGTCCAGTCCCTGCCCAGTGGGACAATCTAAGATGGACAATGGCAGTTTAAAAAACAAAACACAAAATACAATTAAGACGGCATTAAAATACAATTTAAAAAACTAACGTATGCACTTCAGCTTCAATTGCCCAACAATTCTCACCTATACCAGCGCTTTGCATTGTCTTTCTCAGTAAACACTGTTTTCTGAATATGACTTTTAAGAGCTGCAATATCAGAGAAAAGACATTATTTGTTTGTAAATTTTAAATAAAATTCAGTGACTAGTGCGTAAGCAGCAGTTTATACTCCTGATACATTAAAAAAATATAGATTTTTCACAATGGTATATTCAGTACACAAAGGCTATTTTTAAACGAACCCAATGGGGAGGTGGGTTGATGTGCACCCGGCGGAGCACACACGGATTTCCGGTAAGTGCGAGGGGCTTTCACACAGCGGGTGTTAGTTTGGCACCCACGCACCGCCCATTCATGCCCCCGCGTGGAGCAGCTGGGAAAAACCTGGGTTGCTGTGTGCAGGGGGATGGGTGGAGGTGCGTGGGTTGCGGGAGCACGCACTTGTGCACTACCACTTTTAGATGGGTGTTAGCACACGCGTCCACTGGGTGGACATGCGTGGGCATGTCCCGTCTGAAAATGGCCAAAGTTATGGCTACTGTACTTAAGGATATCAACAAATTGAAGATGATAAAGGATCTGGAATACCATATGAGGAAAGGCTGAAGAATTTGGGAATGTTTAAGCATAGATAGAAAATGAGGGGAGGGAAATGACAAGAGGGAGGAGAGCACTTATTTCAAATATTTAAAAGGTTGCCACAAAAAAAGATGGAAAACAGTTCTCTACTGCTAGGCTTAAATAAATTGTTGCAAGGTAGTTGTCTAGGAAGGTTGTGGAATCTACTTCCTTGCTTAAAAAACTGGCTGGATAAGAATCTGTTTGTGATGTTGCTCATGTAGGACACACTTCTTTGAAGCGGGGTTGGTCCTGGAGGTTCTTTCAAATCCTATGATTTTAAAAAACAGAACAAAACATTTTTCTAAGACTAGTGTGAGATTTCTTAATAATTGAAAGATATGAAAGTTAGCAAAGATATTGCAGTTTCAATTCCAGATCTGAACTTCACCAAACAATGTGTTGACACATCATAAAACAATTATTTTGTTATTAAAAACACTTTTGTACTTGTAGAGCAAAACCTCTGTCTAAAGATTTTAAAGTACTTTAAAAATGTTAGTCACATTTTGCATCACCTCTGTAGGGTACGTGTGCTCTTTCACCCAGAAGAAACTGAGCAACATAGAACATGAGTGACTTGCTCATGGGGTCACATGCTGAGCTAGACCTAAACACATGCTTTCACAGCAGAAACCACTTCTGCTCCTAGACTTTAGTTAGGCAGACAACTGTTTGCTTTAACTTTTTTTTTTTTAAAGACAAAGGTAGTCATGTTTCCTAGCAGACTTTTAGGACCAGATTATTTAACTATTTTTTCGCTTGCATACACAAGTGTATGCATGCTTTACTTGAAAAGGTGATTCCCTAAAGTTTTGAAGTGACTTTCATGAGAAGTACAGATATGGTGTAACCATTTATTAGTGTAATGCAAACAACAACAACACAAGCAACAGAAAAGCCCACAGACCTCAAGACCTTTATTTGAAGAACTGACCTGGCTTTTCTGTCAGTATGGACTTCCATGTGTTCAAATAACTTTGGGTGGAATCAAATGAGATGCCACATTAGCCTTCACCAGGCGTGTTCCCATGCAACCATCTATTGGGTGTCTGCGATGTGGCCTCCATGTGGTTACCACTGAGCTGCCACTCACAGCAGAGTCCAGGGACATCGTGGGCCCACTGTGTGGGCCAGTCGGCTGATGGATGCCTACGTGTCTGCATCTTGTCAATTAGATGTGCCTGTAGCCTCACTGGCATCCAGGTCTGCCAGCACATAGAGTCCCGCCTAACATGCTCAGGCAGCTGAGAGGTGGTAGTGGTAGCAATCTCCCTCCCCCATGACCTCTCTCAGTTGAGAGGCGGAGAGGGAGATCTCTAGCATGCCTCTCAGCTGAAAGGCATCTGTGGGGAGGGAGCACTACTGGTGGAAGCTGCCACAAGCACATGAAATATGAGCAGGGTGCTGCCTGTTCGTTAGGCTGGACATGCTAAATGTGATTGGGGGCTGCACATATTGGACTCTAGTGGGCTATTTTCTTGATTGGTTCCACACGTTAAAGCAAAACCCTTGCAGCTAATCAAGCTCCTATTCCAATTATAGGAGAGAGAATGAAAGGTATGTTATATTTTAGTAGTTGGAAGACTCTAGGGTACTATTTTGGGCTCATAATACCTAAATTTATAAGAGTAATAAAATATTACAGATGTCTTTATAAGAATATTAGCAGCATTACTCATGAAAAGTAATCAAGACGTTATTGTGAAAGGAACTGCAATTTCCAGTGTTACTGTCACTTAGCTATGACTTAAAAGGAAGAATTTCTCTCTAGATCTAGACAAATGATTCACTCCCAAGCACTCATTCTAAAGCTGTGAACTAATCAAGTATCTAAATATGTATTTGCTTTGCTGTTTCTAGTGAAGTGATATAGAAAGGAGGAACAAAGGAGTTGGATGATGGTGGATCTATAAGACTGGTCTAATGATAAGTTCTTCTCTGGGCACTCTAAGCCCAGTTTTTCTAGCTTGCATGATTGAAGAATGTTTGCATACCTGTCTAATGCAAACCATGTATTATGAATTTCATAAGTTCTGTGCTTGTTTATGCTTTGTGTGTGTAGAAAACACTTAACTTGCAACAGTAGATTATGAACTCTTCCACATTGCTTTCCAAATTAGGGCTGAAACTCTCTCTCAATATTTTCTCAATTCTTGCTGAGAATAAGGCTTCTTGATGAGAACTGAGATAAAAACGAGAATTGAGAAAAATCTCGACATCTTGAGATTTTTTCTTCATTAAAAAACCAACCCCACTGCACATGCGCAGGATGACCACTGGAGCCATTCTGTGAATGCGCAGCCCTTTTCTAAGATGGTGCAGGCAGCGTTGGTGCCTTTTTGGAAAAGGGCAGCTGGTCTGTGAATGTGCAGAACAGCTGCCCTTTTCCAAAATGGTGCCAGTGCTGCCCAGGACATATTGGGAAAGGGCCATACATGTGCAGAATGGCCCCAGTGGTAATTTTGCACATGCACAGCAATTTTTTTCCTAGCGAGATTCTCGTGAGATTCTCAAAACCCTTCGCAAGATCATCCTCGGATGTCGCTAGGGTTTCTCGATTCTCACGAGAATCAAACGGATTGTTGTTTCAGCCCTATCCCAAATTTCTTGTTGCTGTCTGCACGGCTCTGAATGACTTTCTCTTTTATTTGTCCCCTTTTGTTTCATTTCACCCTGCTTCTGCTTCCTCTTCCACATTAAGAATGCCAGCATCATCATCCACATAGAACATAAGTAGTGCCATACCCAGTCAGACCAATGGTCCATCAAGCCCAGCATCCTGTCTCTGACAGCAGCCAATTTCGATCGCATGGGAGAAGTATCAGCAGTCACGATGGGCAGTCCATTCCCTGCTGATCACTCCCTGCTCCTGACAGTAAGACGTTCCCATCTCGTAATCTGCTTGGCTAATAGCTGTTAATGGACATATTCTCCAAGAACTTATCCAGTTCCTCTTTAAATACAGCTATACTACTGGCCCTGACAACCTCCTCTGGCAACAAATTCCACAACTTAACTATGCGTTAAGTAAAAAAAGACTTCCTTTTATTTGTTTTAAATCTGCAACCAAGTTAGTTTCATGGAGTGTCCCCTAGTTCTAGTACTACTGAGAGGGTAAATAAGCATTCCCTATCTACTTGTTCCACTCCACTCAAGATTTTATAAACCTCTATCATATTCCCTCTGTCTTCTCTTCTCCAAGTTGAAGAGCCCTAACCTATCAAGCCTCTCTTTGTAGGGAAGCTGTTCCAAATCCTTGATCATTTCCCCCCCCCCCCCTGCTTTTCTGCACCTTCTCAAGTTCTATCTCTTTTTTGAGATGGAGTGACCAGAATTGCACACAGTACTCATGGTGCAGTCACACCATTGACTTATATAGGGGCATTATGATGATTTCAGTCTTATTCTCTGTCCCTTTCTGAATAATTCCTAACATTCTGTTTCCTTTTTTGACCGCCGCCACACGTTGAGCGGAGGATTTCAGTGTATTGTCCACAATGACTCCAAGGTCTTTTTCCTGAGTGGTTACTCCTAATTTAGAACCCAGCATTGTGTACATATAATTTGAATTATTATTCCCCATGTGCATCACTTTGCACTTGTCCACATTTAAATTTCATCTGCCATTTAGATGCCCAGTCACCTAGTCTCACAAGATCCTCTTACAATTCTTCACAGTCCGCTCGCGTTTTAACTATAATTAACTTTGTGTCATCTGAAAATTTGATCACCTCACTCTTGACTCCTTTTTCCAGATCATTAATGAAGATATTAAACAACACATCATGTCACTATTTACTTCTCTCCATTGTGAAGACTGACCATTTAGTCCTACGGTTTGTTTCCTAGCCTCTAACTAGTTACCAGTCGACAATAGGACACAGCATGTTATCCCATGACTACTTAGTTTCCTGAAGAGTCTCTCATGAGGAACCTTATTGCTTTCTGAAAATTCAGATACACTATATTAATTGGTTAACCCTTATCCCCATGCTTATTTACTCCCTCAAAAAATTCTAGTAGATTATTTATTTATTTATTTAATTCCATTTATATGCCGCCCCCTATGCCTATGGCATCTCGGGGCAGCTTCCAACATAAAATAAACAATTTATCACAATATATTAAAAATATTAAAATCTGCACAAATATTTAAAACAGTTTTAAAATACCCCCATACAAAAATTTAGCTTACCTTCCCCGCCCCGCCTCTAAAGGTCTGGGAGAACAACCATGTCTTGCAGGCCCGACAGAAGGCCAGCAGACTCGGGCCCAGTCATGCTTCCTCTGGGAGGGAGTTCCACAGTCGGGGCCCAGCCACCAAGAACGCCCTCTCCATTGTAGCCCTCCGCTTTACGTGGGGGACCTCCAAGAAGGCGCCCCCGGTGGACCGGAGAGTCTGTCCTGAGTCATGGAGGGTGAGGTGGTCCCTGATTAGTGAGGCATGACTTCCCTTTGCTAAATCCATGTTGACTTTTCTCCATTATGCCACTTTTATCAATATGCCCAGTAATTCTGTTCTTGACAATTGTCTCCACCAGTTTCATTAACAGTTCCGTTTCACATTTTCGTTAACTGACCATGTTAACATCCGATACCTCTTTTGTGATGTCTAGTGTGTGTTGCCTTTCCCAAACTCATCTGCAAGGACCTAATGCTTTCAGCATTGCAGCTCCCGCAAAGATCAGTTGTGAGGAGGTGGTGTCTATATACCTCTAATGGTTGAGGAGCTGTTAGGAATATTTTATTGTTTGTTAGTTTTAATCCTGTAACTATAACTTTGCATTGCGATTATGTAGTCGTAACTTAACCCTCCACTTACCTGTTCTCTATTCCCTTTCCTGCTGTTTGTTTATCTTACTGACTGGGAGTTTCTTAGGGCAGGGGCTGTTTTTCCATTTCATTTTGGAAAATGCTTGTATATTGAGTATTCTTAGGTATGTGGATTCATGGATAACTGCACTTCATGGTTTGTTTGTTTTTCATTTGAAGTATTTTTTTGTTAAACTGTTGGATAAATGTCTTCTAATCTGTATACTTGTAACAATTGGACCCTTCCTTTTTGTTCATTTTAACCTTCTAGTTTTTAATTGTCAAATACAGCAGGAAACCTTTTGATGGTCAGTGTGGCTGTGTCCTACCCAACAGTAGCTTTAGATACTTACATTATTTTTCTTTTTCTTTTTTAATTTATTTGATTTTATTTAAAAATGCCCTGCCATTCTTCATCTGGTGGCCAAATGACATTAATTATTTGCCAGGCAGCTGATGTACTTTAAACAACTCACCTGAGTACTGTTTTCTGATCAAAGCTGTAGACAGAAAAAAAGAATAGTGTTTTAGATAATGGAGTTTCTTCTTGTGTATTTTGTATCCTTTTCTGTTCCTTTAATGAAAACTATTCCTAATTTATCTTGCTTTTATTGTTAGCTGGTGGTGCTAAAGTTGGTGTTGAAATGGAAAGGTGCAACAGTGAAGCATATAAACATGTTCTGTAGCAATCCTAAAATATGACTTGAATGGCATACTACTGCAACTGGTTGTTGATCATATCCTGTCCTATACAAGCTTAAAAGCCAATGAGTATAAAAACAAAGTCCCTCGACAAATGAGATTACATCAAATACAGGAACAATTTTTCCAAACCAAAAACCTACGGTTTCAAAAAATGTTAAAGGTAGGACCATTTCCAAACCAAAAAAACTTTCCTCTTAACCAACATTCCAAAACATGTTTTCCTGTAACTTATACTAAAAAAACCATGAACATGAATTAAAATTCTTATTCTAAAAGCATTTAACAATAAACGCCAAAAAGCATGGAAATTGCTCCAAGATTTTCTATCTATGGCCCTTTTCACACAGATGCTCTAACACTGATAAAATGGGTGTTACATTTTATTATACATATTGCAGGGCTGCAAGTGTGCTCTATGGGTGCCCTGCAACATGTATAATAAAATGTAACACCCATTTTATCAGTGTTAGTGTCTGTGAAAAGGGTCTATATTTCATTATTTACCATCAACATAAACGTAAGATATGTACTTAAGTCCTTACCATACATACTTGCTCTTCTTAATATTTATCACTAAACTATACAATTTGTTCATTATTAAGCATTAATTTATTATCCGAATTTGATGACCATTCGTTCAAACTGCCTTAACTCTATCATTCAAATGTATACAAACTGTACACTTTATACAATGAACTGTTGACACTATCAGTGTAGACAACTAAATAAATCAAATATTTATTGGTTCGACTTCCGCCATTCACCATATGTTAAGAATAAGAATCAATAATAATAAGAATCAGAAGCACATGTTAAAATATAATATCCAACGTAAGTCACCCCTTAAGTTGGCTTGTGATCGGGCCTTTGCTGTGTCAGGCCCTTCAGTGTTGAACTCGCTCCCTCCAGATGTTCATCTTAGCTCCTCCCACCTCAACTTCAAAAAGCACCTGAAAACTTTTTTATTCTCAAAATGCTTTCAGAGGATCCACTGCTGGTATTTTTTCCTCCCTTTTAAATTCCACTTTTAAAGTGTTTAAAATGGATTTTAAGTTATAATTTACTGTATTTTAAATGTTGTAAAATGCTGCATCCGACAAAGGTGACCTATATAAATAAAATTATTGTTATACGATACAGTCCTGATGACTACAGACATTAACAACTGGTACTGGGGGCGGGCATTGGCAGTTGGCCAGCAAGGGGCCATGGAGCAGCTCGTCCTCTCCCCCCCCCCTTTGTGGGGGCGGGGCCTGGGGAGGCTTCCTTCCGAGGCACGTGGCGGTGGCACGGCTCGTTGGGTGGTTGGGGAGGAGGGCTTGTCTATGGGACTAGCTGATATAAATTATTTGCAGTTATGGATTGTGAGAAGGCCTCCCGCTCTCCCCAGTGAGAGAGGGGTTGAGAGGGAGGATGTCCCCTGGTGGCAGCAGGGGACAGAAGGATGTATTGTAGAAGGTCCCTGATGTGAACAGGATGGGAATGTTAGGACTGATAATAGCAGAGGNGGTGGCAGCAGGGGACAGAAGGATGTATTGTAGAAGGTCCCTGATGTGAACAGGATGGGAATGTTAGGACTGATAATAGCAGAGGATAATTGGAGGGGGTAAGATGTAATTATTTATTATTATTAGGGGGGGGCGAGAGTGTCGATTTGTGTATTGTTTTTCAAATGCTGGGTTCCCCTGTGTGGGATATAGATACTAGTGTTGCTGTATTTGTGTGTTGCTTTGATTGTTGGGTTCTCCTGCGTGGGCAAAACCCCCAGTTATTGTATTTATTTGCTGTTGTGAGCTGCTTCGAGACGCCTTTGGGTGGGAGAGTGCGGGATACAAATTAAAAATGAAATGAAATGAAAAAAGTACAATTTAAAAAAAAAGAAGCTCCCCTACATCATTGTAATGACTTGTCTTTCTGAGAGTGTAGACAACCGTATAGAATCGGTCTGATAGAATGCAATTCTGCAGGAAAGGACAGTTAAGACAGTTTGAAAAAATTATCATTGAATTATGATAAGCTTAATAATGAACACATTTTATAGTTTAGTGATAAATATTAATAAGAGTAAGTGTGTATGATAAGGACTTAAGTACATATCTTGCATTTAGGCTGATGGTAAATAATAAAATATAGATAGAAAATCTTGAAATAATTTCCATGCTTTTTGGGGTTTAATTTTTGTTGTAAGTTGTTAAATGCTTTTTGAATAGGAATTAATTTTCATGGGTTTTTGAGTGTAAGTTAGGGGTAAATGTATGTTTTGGAATGCTGGTCAAGAGGGAAGTTTTTTTGGCTTGGAAATAGTCCTACCTTCAATGTTTTTTGAAACTAGGTTTTTTGTTTGGAAAAATTTCAATTTTTTTTTGCAATGTGGTTAATAGTATAATTAAGAGAATATAGCTAGGATAAGAAGTGCCAGCTCCTTTAATATTCATGGGGTTAAACAACGTCCCGCACCAGTGGCTATGCCGCTACTTGCAGTTCTGTAGCATCTTGCGATGAGAGGTGGGGATAGAGGGAGGAGAGAGGGGACAGCCATGGGAGGGGGGACACTACACACCACTCTGTCATTCATTCTCTCTCACTCACACCACACATCTCCCTCACACATACACACACTTCTCTCATTCTCTTTCACACACATGGCACACCCACCCACCACTTTTTATTCTCTTTCACACACACCACTTGTGTGTGTGTGTGTCTCTCTCTTTCTCTCTCCCCTTTCCCCAGGGTCAATTACTGCCACCAACAGCAACGCCACCTCCGCTATTAACTTTGCAGCCTCACAGGGGAGGCTGCCTGTAATCTTTTTTAAAAGGCCCTGCGCCACCACATGAGCACACACTGGGGCCATTGCAATCTTCTTGTCGCTATTGGGCATTCTGGGAAATGTAGTCCTAGCATGCCCAGACAGGAAACATGGAGGCGGTCCTAGTGCCACCAGCAGTGGCAGCAGAGTTCTGTGCCGCATTGGGCCAGAGAGGGGGGAGAGGGCTGGGGGAGCAGTGTAGTTCCTCTCCCCCGTCCCCACCTCCTCCATAAGCTGCCAAGCCTGCATGGGGGCCCAGGGAAAAGGGGATCCCCAGTGGCCACCCATGATGTAAATCCCTCCTTGCCCTGAGCCACACGGAATCAGTGGCACGTGGCATGGGGTCCTAATGCAACACCCCCCCGTTTCTCCATGCCTACTAGGTGTCCAACCCCTCTGCTGGGAAGGGGAGCCTCCCAAAAGGATAGTTCTATCCGCACTCAGCTCCCCTGCCCCTCGCAAGAAGTGTCTCATAACTTTCAGCAGGAGCAGCCTCTCCAAGTTGCGAGACACTTCTTGCGAGGGGCTGGGGAGCTGAACAGGGACAGAACTATCCTTTTGGAGGGCTCCCCTTCCCGGCAGTGGGGGTGGGCATGGGGGACAGTGGGGTCTTGCATCAGGGGAATGTATAACTTCCCAGCTCTCTGCAAGCAGGAATCACTGCGTCGCATCATGTAACTGACTGCAGTGAGGTGTCTCGTAACTTGTCTCCCAGATCAGGTAACGTGACTCTGTTCATGCTGCTTTCCCCCAAAGTGGTAGCTTCTCAGCGTGCATGTGTTAGCCAGCTGAATTGATTTTTAAATCTTTTATATCTCGTTATTCCCTGCACCGATCACTTCCAGACTACAAAAGCACTTCCTTGACATATACTACAAAGCTGTGAAGTCTCGGTGCTCAACTCAGCTGGGGGAAGGAGATGTCACTCAGAACAAATCCTCAGGAAACAGTGCATTTTGACTATCAGCAATTAACGTGTGCTTTGCTATAATGTTTGATTTCCTGGCTCGATCTTGTTAGAAATTTACATAGACACAGGTCTCTAGGTTTATAGCACTCTGTTAAATTTTTAGAACTGCAGCTCAAGCGGTTCCTGAAATATAGGGGCTTTAAATTCTGCCCTTTATAATGGAGGGCATTATGCCCTTTATAAATAGGTAGGTAGTTAACCCTATTTGATTGTGTTCAGGACACCATGACTGTGTAACCTTGTGTAGCATGGGGGAATCCTATTTATTGTATTAGTCTTGTTCTCAGTCCATATTAAAATGTCACTGTTTTTATTCAGTTGCAGAATGAAGAGGAGCCTGGTGAGGTTGTTCAAGTTGTAAATGATTCCCCTCCACCTTACAGCAACATTTCCGGGGAGAATGCAGGTAAATTAACAAGGCAATTGATCTTTCTGTTGCTTTTCTCATCTTGTTCAATGCTTTCTTAGTGATGGTTGGCACTGCAGCATCTTTACTGAAAATGGGAAGGACAGGATCTTCTCTTAGCAGCCAGAGAGTTACTTGCAGCATGGAAAAAAACATGTCTTTGTGTTTGCAGATTCACAAATTCATCCCTATAAAACTATGCTCAAGTTATATTTCACAGAGCTCTTAGCATGCAGGAGAAGACTAAAACCAAAGTGCTGTGAGGTTCTGTGGTCTATTACTAATGACTCCGGCATGTGGGTAATACCTTGCTCTTTTCAGCTAGTCCTATACCTTAAATATGCTGACTTTTTGTCACTATTGGCCATAATGTTGTTGGTTTTTTCTATCTACACAGCTTAAACGTTTAGTACGATGCAACACAGGCAAGCATCCTTAAACTAAATACTCTATCTACAGTCATATAAAAAGATATTGCCGCAAGGTAGGGAAGGGAAATCTATTCAGATATAACATTATGGTACTCTCCTTATGCTCTGCTAATTAAAGCAGAATGCTAGCTAGAAGCAAGCCTGCTAAGAGACCACCCTACAGTTTCTGTAGTTGAATAAATAAAACAAAACAGCTGTTTCAAATTCAGATACCAGAAAGGTAAGATAGGAATGCCTTAATTCAATGCAGCATGACGAACAGCTGCCTGGGATATAAGACCCTTCCACTTTTGTTCTGAAAACAAACACATTCTGGCTTCAGAATGCCCACACAAGGGAGTGAATTCTGCATTCAGACTCACTGTTGTGAACACCTTCCCTCCAGTTTTACAGATCGCATGTCTAGGGAACTTACAGACGTACCTCAGTTGATCTCTGCTGTCGTGACTGGGTATAGTAAGTGAGGCAGTTTCCAAGGTAGCCAAGTCTCAAAACACCCTGGGCTGTTGAGAAAATAAGCAACATCTTGAATTGGCACCTTGAAGTGGATTTGTATGGGAAACAGAATTAATTTGAGCGTACCAAAACACCATAATTTGCACTACCTGAAGCTTCTGAGTGGCATTAATTACATCATTATGTTCACAATAGGCATGATTATAATTACCTTCCAGAGTACTTCATGTTAATTAGGGGAATTAACACTGGTTAAATCAGCAAAGGAGTCTGTACACAAGGGATCAGCTTCTTCTGCATGTTCTTACCTGAAAAAAGCCAATAAGTACATATAAGTACATAAGTAGTGCCATACTAGGTCAGACCAACGGTTCATCGAGCCCAGCATCCTGACTCGGACAGTGACCAATCATGGGGGCCTGGGAGAAGCACCCAACAGGTCACCATGCTATCCATTCCCTGTGGGTCATCCCCAGGCTCCCGACAGTAAAGACCTCTATCATATCTCCTCTCAGCTGTCTCTTTTCCAAGCTGAAGAGCCCCAACCTATCAAGCCTCTCCTCATATGGGTGCTGTTCCATACTCTGGAATATAGTTTATTTCTGTGCTGATTAGAATTGTCATTTCCCCCCCACCCGTATTTCTTAGTAAAAACATGCATAACAAACTTGTGAAAGATACACATCAAATGGTCAGAGATAGTGTGAACCAACAAAAAAACAAAGAGAATTAATTGGACCCTTCTATACCTGTTCCAGTTCTGGACTGGAACTAGACGAGGATGAGCCAACTGAAGTTGAATCCAGATAAGACTGAAGTGATGATGACTGGCCAATCTTGTGTCTTGAAGGGGTTTGGGATTCCTGTTATTGAGGGGGTCACACCCCCTCTGGTTACCCAAGTTCACAGGTTTGGAGTGCTTCTGAACCTCTTGCTTCGCCTGGAACATCAGGTTGCAGCCATGGCCAAAAGCGCTGTTCATCATCTGGTGAGGAGGCTGCGTCCCTTTCTTTCTGACTCCAATCTGGCCACCATTATCCATGCTTTCATCACCTTGAGGCTAGACTACTGCAGTGCGCTCTGTGTGGGGCCACCCTTGGTGACTGTCTGGAAGCTGCAGCTGGTGCAGAATGCAGTGGCCAGGTTCCTTTCGGGGGTGGGTTACTGTGAGCACATTACATTTGTGTTCTATAATCTGCACTGGCTTCCTATAGCCTTCTGGGTACAATTCAAGGTGTTGGTTCTGACCTTTTTAAAGCCCCAAACAGCTTGGACCACACATATCTGAGAGTCCGCCTTTCCTAGCATGTTCCACTGTGACCTCTGCAGTTGGCTGGGAGCGCTCTCCTGGGGGTGCTACCTGCTAATCTTGTTCGTACAATGAGGCCCTGCAGAGAGGCGTTCCCAGTTGCTGCCCCTATATTATGGAATTCCCTTCCTCTGGAGGTCCGTCAGAGCCCGAGCGTTTCCCAGAGGAAGTGTAAAACTTTTGGCAGGCAGGGTTAGGGGTTGAGGTGGGAGGGTTTATGGGGGAGGGGGTTAAAATTAGGATTTTAAATGGAGTTTTATTGTATTTTTATGAGGTGTGTCTTTATAATGTAAGCTGCCTTAGGGGAAGGATAAAGTAGAAATTTGAATGAATGAAATAGACACATGCACACAGCAAGTAGAGCATTAAAGCTGTCTCTTAGAACAGTGGAAACAAAACACAGCCTTATTGGAGTCCGTTCCTCAACTTGGCAGTTTTTAAAGAAAAGCTTTATTACAGATGACCTATTGCCTAATTCTCAAATTCACCCCTCTCCTTTAGGGGCTCATCTTGTTATAAACACTCTGGGATAGTAAGTGGGAGCAGGCAGAACATGTAGGCTATACCACTCTTTGGATGCTGAAGTGTTCATTTTACTCCCTTATGCTACTGATTGGGTTGTGTGAGAATCTTTGACGATGGTGGATTACAGGCTGAGGTATGCATCTGGATTAAGTACAAGCACCCGGCATATTTTTCATATGACCTCTTTTAAGGGGTAATACAGTTGTTTGGAAATATACATTACCGACCGCAGCTCTGCATGGAATTAATAAGACAAGCATCTTTCAATGCTGTACTCATAAAGATCCCATCCCACCCCTTTGACTCCAGAAAGCAAACTGCGTTTCCCCCCTACCAAATTGGCGGTTTTTGTCCGAAAGACATTTGTTACTACATTTGTTGGACACCTCTGACTCATCAGAACATTTTAAACTTGAAAAATGAGCGTTTGCTTTTTCGCTTAGTGAAATCAGAGGGAGGCACTCGTGTGTGTGTGCGTGTGTGTGTGTGTGTGTGTGCATATACACGGCATGCATTCCTTGTTTTGTCTTTGAGGATGGGCAAAAGGATTACCAGCTCTGTCCACAGTGATCTGTGCCACCCATGCAGCTACTGTATTTCAGCCTCCAGAAGCTTGAGACCCTGTGAGCATGGCAGAATAAAATGTGTATATTTCTAAGAATATTTTGACTTTCCTTATTCTGGATTCTCTACTTCAAGGCATTTTTCTTGTTTTGTCAAGGCTGAATTCCCTTTTCTTACTTTCAATACACCTCGCAGGAGCCTTACATTGGCTTTAATGTTTCCATATCTATTCAGTGTGGTTCAGCTCATGAAACTTGTAGTCTGCTACCAAAGAGTAAGTTGTAACTTTGATCTTGTATGTGTTCTCCTTTTTTTGCTAGTGGAAGCCTTGCCTATTCCATGAGGTAGAGGCACATTACATTCAATACTTCATAAAGATTCTCTGTCTTTGCAGCATATTTTGACTACAAAGATGAGTCAGGGTTTCCTAAACCCCCTTCTTATAATGTGGCAACAACACTGCCTAGTTACGATGAAGCGGAGAGAACTAAGGTCGAAGCTACCATTCCCTTAGTCCCAGGAAGAGTAAGTGCACTTTTTTGGCTCAAGACCTCATTATAGCATTTAAACACCTTAATCAGAAAGTCTCATCTCCACCCCCCCCACCCCCCCAATTGTGTGTTGTCTTTTTGTTCTTCTCAGAACATTATGTGATATATTTACTCAGATGACTGACATGCGATAGGGCAGTGGTTCTTGAAATTTGTAGACTGTACTCCCCTTCATCTGTGAAGGTTAATGTTTCCTAACAGCCTTTTGTGGGCATGCACGCACATACACGCATGTATTTGAGTTAAAATATTGGACTGTCATTTTAAAGATATTTCCCCATAACCTCTCCAAGCCTTCCATTCTGTGCACATACACCCCTTCCTGCCCCGTGGTTGAGAACCACTTCATAAGGAATCTCAATAGTAACAGTGCATGCAGTAGATCTGGCTATCATCTCCCTCTGTCATGCCCCCCTCTTCCAGTTTAGAGGATCCAGGCTGGGGGTCAGGACCTTAAAATGGAATCTGGTATACTTTGCATGGCTTTGTTCCTCTGGCAACATTATATTTAAGTCTCAGAAATCAGCCTCACATGCAAAAAGTTTGGGGAGTGTCAGGTCCTGGGCACAAACCCATGTCCTTGGGATGCGAGATGGGCACCTCTGGGGCCTACGCCACCTAGTGGACTTGCTAAACTCCCGCATTTTTCCCCTATAGGGTTTCCCCTGTCTCCTTGCTCCTTGTATGGCCATGCCTTCCCCAGCTGGGGCCTGTTTTCTCCAGCCCGGCCTCCCAGCTTCCTGATTGGCCACAGCTGGTATTTAAACACTGCTGTGGTCTCAGGAAACTGGTGGAGCAACGTCTCACACCCACCCTATTATTATTATTATTATTATTATTATTATTAGCAAGCATTTATATAGCACCAGCAATGTACCTGGCTCTTTATAAATTAATTGAATAGAATTGGTCCTTGCCCTAGGGTTTACAATCTGAGAGATTGGGGGGGGGGGGGGAGACGNAGACGAGGGAAGGGGAACAGAGGGAGAGACAAGGAGTGTAACATTCATGAAGTCCCAGGTGCATGCACTTGACTTGGTTACATCAAGAATGATGGCTGGTTGGTCCATGTGGTGTCTGAATAGTACAGGTTCAGATTCCACCGGGTGCTTGCTGCTGGGGGAAATCAGTCTGCACCCACTCCATGGCAGACCATTTTTGCCCAAGGTTTGATGTGTATGTGCGGTCTTGTAGCAAGTGCCTCTTCTCCTGCTGTGTGTTTTGCCCTGTATCCCCTATAGTTTGCATGTGGTCCCCCAGCTTTGGCTCCCTAGCCCCTTGTCCCCTGTTGCTCCCCTGCTCTGGTTCCCTAGCCCCCTGTCTTTTGCCCCCTGTTGTTCCCCTCGTCCCTATTGCTCCCCAGCTCTGTTTCCCTAGCCCCCCGTCTCTTGTCCCTTGTTGTTCCCCTTGTCTCTGGTGCTCCCCCAGCTCTGTTTCCCTAGCCCATCGGCTCCGGCCCCTTGTTGTTCCCCTTGTCCTCCCCGCTCTGGCTTCCTAGCCACTTGGCTGTTGTCCCTTGTTGTTCCCTGTGGTTCCCCCGGTTCCCCGTTGCTTCCCCAGCTCTGGACCCCTAGTCCCCTATCGCCGAATCCGTGGGGCTCCCCCTGTTCCTCGTCGCTACGTATTACATTTCTCTCTCCCTTTGGGAGGATCTTGGTGTGTGGGTCTTCAGTCTGCTCCTTGACCTCGATGATGAATCCGATCCTCTCTAACGTAGACTTCCAGGCCTCAAGATAAGAGTATCCTCTGGAGACTCCGAGACACTCTGAGAGGTCCTTTTCCCCTATAGACTTCCGTAGGCTTCCCTTCCTGGGGTCTCCCCCCCGCCCCCCTCTCCTTCCTTTGGGAGCGCGGTCCTTCCCCATCCTGGTCCCCCTGATACCCTGGCCCCGTGTCAGTCGAGTCGCACGGAGAGGGCCTTTTCCCCTATAGACTTCCATAAGCTCCCCTTCCTGGGTCCCTCCCCTTTCCTTCCTTTGAAGGTTAGACACTTCCCCACCTTGGCCCCCCTGATACCCTGGCCCCATGACAGGGAGGAACCACTGTCCTAGGCCAAAGTCTTAACATTTAGGAATACCATTACTGGTAACAGGTCCATTCTCAAAAGAGCTTGATCTCTGCTGAGAGAGGATTCTGTATTGTCCCAGGAGGGGAGAATGTGTTGTATCCTATGTATCAGGAATAAGTAGGGGATCAGACCTAATACATTAATACTGTCTCCTAAATTCTCTATAAACCCACAGTCTCTCCTTCCTGCATTATAAATCTTCACATACAAGCTTTGTTGCGGTCCCTAAGCATTTTTTCTTGAAGACGAAGTGAGTAGCTTGTACCCTGGCACTGTGAGTGGGTTTGGGTGGTAGCGCTGTTTTTTGTACAAATCTTACATACCCACGCTTTGTGTGAACTAGATTAAATTAAATCTGACACTTCTGACCCCTTTATCCACTCTTCTTTTCGTTTCTCTCTTAGGAGGATGACTTTGTGGCACGGGATGACTTTGATGATACTGACCAGCTGAGGATAGGGAATGATGGCATTTTCATGCTAACTTTCTTCAGTAAGTCCCGTAGTCTCTTGAGTTAGTCTGAAGATATGTGGGGAGCTGGGGTTCCTGTGGCAGGTTGAGTACTGAGGAGGGGGGGGGAAGGAGGAGGATACGGTATCCAGGGAATCGTTGCCGAGTCCCACCGACCTTCTGTGTCTTATTGCTGCCACCACCGTTTCCTTTTGCTGCCTCTGTCTTCTTCATCCTGACTTCTCAAGGCTGCTCCCCCTGCTGGATCTAAACTGGGAGAACAGCAGAACAGACACCATTTGGCTGACAGTTTAACAGGCACAACAGTGGCCTCTAGTGACGATAAGACATAACTGTAGGCAGTTCCAGAAGAAAAGGTTGAATTCCAGCTAGTCACCCAGGTAAAAATTTGTCACCACAAGTAACTAGATGATCAGGCATTCCAAGGCTGTTCACCTGCATGTTTTGCTGATTACTATGAACCTAACCACTTTCCCCTTCCCTTTATTGAAATCCAAGTATGTATTTATCCCAGTAAAACGTACGGACTATGCAGTGACAGCGGGTGGGGCGCAGGGCAGGGCCAGAAGTGGGTGTGGCCAATGGTAGGTGTAGCCTAGCCAGAACTATAACATTAATAATGGAATTATACACCGCCAGGGAAGAAGATAAAAGGAGAAACACACACACACACATCGCTGTTAAGTATGACAGTCAGAGAAACGGGGCAATAAAAGCAACCATAAAGTAAAAGCAACCCATAAAAGTACCCATGACCTGTTGAGGGCACAAAATAGCCTCTGTATGCCTGGGAGTCTGGCGAGGGGAAAGCAGCAGTGTGTACAAACACACAGCAAGCAAGCAAACCATCTTCATTCATTTAAGTTTTTAAACAAAGAAAAAAAGCCACAAGGCACAACGAAAACACATGGAAAATGCAGAAAACCCCCAAAATATTTATGCGAAGTCCTAAAATGCACACTATAACACGTGGCGTGGCATTCTGCAGAAAAGCCATGTCCCACCAAACTGAAAACCATGCAAAAGGGAGGGACCATTTTAAAATACAAGGATAATTCAAGCAAACTACTCCCCCCCCCCCCCCAAAAAAAAAAATCCCGCCTAAAAATAAATACAAAATAAAATAAAAGGCTGGGCCAAATCTTGCGTTCTCCCCCATCTTCCCTCTTTACCAGAGGGGCGGGAGGAAAAAAGAGTACTCTTACCTCTCCCGTCTGGACAGAGGGGAGGCGGGGGGACAGAGTTTTGAGGGGGGGAGAAATCTCTTCCTTCCTCCTTTCTTCTCTCCTCCTCTGGTAAAAAAGAAAGGAGGGGAAAAAGAGCATTCTTTGAGTGGCTACCTTGTAAAGTAGGTTCTTCGAGATGGCTTCGTAAATTCTCACAACACCCAGTTGTGCGACTGTGCAGAGCCATCTCGAAGAACCTTCTTTACAAGGTAGCAACATTCTGCTCTGTCTTACCCCTCCCCTCTGGACAGCGGGGATGTGGGGAGAGCTCTTCAGGCTGGACTGGAGGAGGCTCAAGGCGGACAGGGTGTCTGGAAAAGACACCCTGAACCGCCCTAAAGGGCTTGCTGATTGGCTGGGTTCCTCCATAGGAACCAAGCCAAGGAGCTCCTGGCCCCTCCCCAGTCCTCTAGAGAGCATCTCTTTTCCGGGTTGGCATCCAGCATATGCTCCCTGGGGGCTTGAGGAGGTGGGAGGGGGTGACTCCTCCAAAGTCCCCCCTTCCTCTGACTCTCTGACCAGTGTGTGAGGAGTTGGAGGAAGGGAAGAAAACTGCTCTCACTCAGCTGTTCGTTTTTGGCAGGCAGCCAAAAGCCGATGAGTCCTTGGCTCTGGTAGGCTGCTAAAAGCCAATAGCTAAGAGTAAATAGAGCAGTGCTTCCCACAGGCTGCACACACAGCCGTTGGGGGGAAGGCAGTGCTGGGGAGCAGCTTGGCTACAGTATGGGGGGGGACCCCTGAGGGGCATCAGGGTGGGGGGCGCATCCACTCTGACACCCATGGGGAGAAACAGCCACTGGACCTACATTAGGGTTGCCATATATGCAAATTTTAAAGGGCACTTAGGAGAAATACAGGTTGAAGGGCTGCATTGATTCTAATGTAGCCCTGCAACCTGTATTTCTCATAAGCACCCTCTAAAAAGTTGCATATATGGTAACCCTTAAGACAGGGTTTAATCCCTCTTCTTTTATCTGAACTTGAGAGTCTAGTTGGTAGTGGTTTAGCACTTAAAAATGAAATTGCCAGTAAATTTGATGACCGCTGTCAAAGCATCTGTGTGAAAAGCAAAATCTCTGCAAATAATGCACATAACTAAATAGTTGCTAAATC
Source organism: Sphenodon punctatus (assembly GCA_003113815.1). Lineage (NCBI taxonomy): Eukaryota > Metazoa > Chordata > Lepidosauria > Sphenodontia > Sphenodontidae > Sphenodon > Sphenodon punctatus. The sequence goes on from QEPC01010167.1 coordinate 995,440, forward strand.
TTTTTAAGTTTTGGTAATAAGTGAATGTCAGCCCATGAAACAAAATATTAAAGTGTTTTGACTATTCTTAAAGTTTTGGGAGCAAAGAAGAGGAAGACCTCAAAGATGAATCCCAGACTATGTGCCCACGGAACAATTTGGATGGTGACACCATCAATTGAAATTGAGAGGGAAGAGGGGAAGAAGATTTTGGGGATAAGATAAGTTCAATCTTGGTCATATTAAGCTTGAGTGGATGGTGAGACATCCAGACAGACGTCAGAGAGACATCTGGTGATGCGAATGGAGTAGTGGCCCTTAGATTTGGTTCAGAAAGGGTCGTTGTTGATTTTGGCAAGCGCCGTCTCAGTTGAGTAGAGGGGATGGAAGCCAGATTGAAGGAGGAATTTAGAAGAAGGGAAGTCAATACAGCAGCTGTGGACAGATCGTTCTAGGAACTTGGAATTGGAAATCAAATGGGGAAAGAAAGAAAACCATGTTAATTTTTCTTGCAACGTCATGCTTGACCACAGGGCTGAAGTTCAGGCAAAACATTTTATAGGAGTGAAAAATCGAAGGTTTCATTGCCATGAACCTTGTACTTTGCTTTTGCTTTGTCAGTGGCATTCCTCTTCAACTGGATTGGATTCTTCCTGTCTTTCTGTCTGACCACTTCAGCTGCAGGGAGATATGGGGCCATTTCAGGATTTGGTCTCTCTCTTATTAAGTGGATCCTGATTGTCAGGGTAAGAAACATTAAAAAACAAAACTCCACAAACTCAAATGCAAGGATTCTGTGCATCTGTTACACTACTGAATAGAAGTTTCCTAGTGACTTATTTCTTAGATAACCAATCCCACACCAAACACTTCAGCAAATCCCCCCCCCCCCCCTTTTTCCTGGTTAACCTTTTACTGAGCCAACCATTATAAAAGTACCTGGGTCATTTTGGATACATTTATGATTTCAAAGTGATCCTCTCTTTATTGAGCTTATCCAAAACAGTAAAGAGACCGTGTCATGGCAGTGTATGCTTCACTGATTGAAGTGACTGGAAGTTGGACTATAATGATCTGGTGGTATATTATTTTGATGGACTAGTTTTAAATCATAAAAATCATTTAAAAAGAAATGAAAAAAGCAGGGAAAAATCAAATTAAAAACCTGCCACTAGCATAATAATGAAATCTGAGGCTTTAATAATGTCCGTACCAAGGGTATAATCAATCTTTGGCTTGGAAGAGAGCAATTTTCTCAGTACCAGTTTTTCATGTCTGAGGAGTTGTCATACGTAGAAGAGCTTCAGTGCTTTGTTTATATCATAGAACCCTGAAGTATAATTAACAAGAATAACTATGCCAACTGGGAGTGGGGAGAATATTTGTCAGCAGTTATCTCTTTGCCAGCAGATCTGAGGGGCACTACCGATGGGTACTGACAGAGTTGCCATTATTTTTATCTTTGCTGTAGTGCTTAAGAGCACAGTACGGTCACGTAACCAAAAGACCGCATTCTGACCCCAAGGCGCTTATGTTGTAAATAGAGACCCCGATCCAAGGTCCATGTGCAGACCAAACCTACTCTTGCATGTGCTCACACAGTGTGCATGTGCAAAGCGACCCCAGTAAATTCCCTTGCCTCCTGTGCCAGCACCTGCATCGGCTGTTACAGTCCGAGGTGGGGGAATGTGTGGAAACAATGGGATGATATTGGTGAGTGCCAGCCTCCTCACCTTTTATTAAGCTTCCCCTGCCTCTGGTCACAAGGTATCATCTGAGTTTATGTGGACTGGCTGAAAATTAACATTCTTTTCACAGCTTCACCCTTTTAGTAACTCATGTCACCTGTGTTATCCATGTGGGAGACGTGGAGTAAAAACAGATGTGACGCGGGCCTGCTATGGCCTCACCGCACATGTGGTCCCACGCCGCCAGATACTGGCCCGGGACAGCCCTGGGGCGGGTAGGTGGCTGGCTCAGAATGTGCCCTGGGCCTGATTCCGGGCCAAGGACCGCCAACATGGGCCAACACTTCTGTTTGGGCCTGTCATCCCTGCGTCAGGACGTGGGCTGCTATGATTGGGCATTATGGCTGGTTGCCATGGCTGCCCATCTTGGTGGGGTGCTGGGCACGGTGGGGCCGGGCAGCCACACATCTACTGCAGCGCCCCCCCCCCCCCCCCCCCCCCCCCCCCCCCCCCCCAGGTCGTGCAGGCGGTGAGATGGCTCTTCTGGTGGCCAGCACGTTTGTTCAGTGCTGCCCGCCTACCCGGAGAATGGCTGCCGTTGTTTTGCGCCCCGGGTCGGAGAGCCTGCCTGCCTGTTTTTACCCTTCTTCTAACTCCCTTCCATTGATATCAGTGGGAACAGGATTGGGCCAAGTGAAGTTCGAATGTTCTAACTGTTTTGTTTTGTTTTTAGTTCTCCACCTATTTCCCTGGTTACTTTGATGGTCAGTACTGGTTGTGGTGGGTGTTCCTTGTGTTAGGTAAGTACTTTAAATGTGATGGATATTTGCTTCATTGGTCACTGGTGGTTCAGAGAGGAAGACACAGAATAAGGTCATCTTGACTGTGCATATATGCATAGATATACATTATATACGCTCCCGCGCAACACCCACCTCCACCCATCACCCACCCACGGAGCCATCCGGCAAACTGGAGGAGGCTTTGTGGGTGGAGGTGGGCGGAGATGGGTGTGTGCCCGTGGGAAAGGCCGCACACGCAGTCCATTTTAAAAACGGCCGTAGATCAATCCTTTGTGGATTCTTTACCTTCATGCCATGTCATCATCAATCTATTGATGTCTCCTTTAGCTGAACTTCTCCCCCCTCTCTCCCTCCCTCCCCTTTTCAGTTTTCTGTCTCTCTCACTCTTTGGGTACCAGTGGTTTACCTGCTTGATGATTATTAATCCTTCAGGATCCAACCATTTCATTCTTAGCAATCATACACAACGCCTCATTCTGCTTTGGGTGACTTCTTCCCCACTCTTCACACATGCCTTTAATACTTAGGAATTCTAATTTTTGAATCTGTAAATAATACTTTTGTATTGAGGTACAAAGTGATGATGCAATTAAATTTGTACAGAAAACCCATTCTTAAAGCAGCCTTTAAAATACCACCTGGCATTTTCTATTCAATTCTACTATACCCTTTGCCCATCCATTAATAGACTGATATATTTTTTTGTTCTCATGATGTTCACTTGAGACAAGTTTTTCTGTGTTTCTCACACTTGGCACGTGGAAACATTTGTGGTGTTAAGGAATTCTGCCATCTAGTGGAGACTTCTTGCATGCAAAGTAAGCAAAGAAATTGCACTTAAAGATCTCAAATAAAAGAATGTCAGAAATATTAATGATACAAAACCAATGTCCGTAGAAGCATAAACTAATTCCAATATCATCATAAAGTCTGAGGCTGAAACATTAGGTATAAAACGGGTAAATAGGTTAAATCTGACTGGTTTTGGCAAAGAAGTGCTGTGTCTGTTCGGTGGTGGTGGTTAATATGAAGGTTCCTGCAGAAGATAATGGTCTGCAGGACAGGACTCCAGACTTGTACTGTTCGATGTTTTTATTTTTAAGGGGTAAATACAGGCCCAGAAATAATGGTGCATAGCTCTTACTTAGTATTTTTCCTCTATAGACCTCAAAACATATGTACAAGACACATGCCATATATTGGGGGTAGCCAAAGTTCCCAACCCCAAGAATAGCGTATCAAAATCTTCATATGGCTGAGAGCCACAAGAGACATGCGCATGCATGTGCACACAAGCCTTTCCTGTTTTCTGGTTGGCTGGCAGAGCCAGTGTTCTGTGGTCTTGACTGCTGAGGAACAGCTGTGATTCAGCTGCAGTGAAGTAAGACACAGGACCATTAAAGCAACATTAAACCCCAAACCAAGTCTGGCTAAAAGCCTCGCATGAACTGCCTCTGGAGCCACAGTTTGGTCACCCCTGCCATATATGTTACACATAAAATACAAAAACAAGTAACAAAATGTTATCTGAGATAAATTTAAAAAAATCCTTAGCCATCTAAACAATAAAGGACACAATTTTGTAGCATTTCCCTAATTTATTTGCAGTATTAGAACTTCAAAATTTGCTAGCTCACTTAGGTATGTGTATTCTGATCAGCAAGGTAAAATATTTTAGCTGGCTTTCCTGTTTTGCAAAATTAACGTCAGTCTAGCGTCTTTTATAATCAAGAGAGAAATCTATATTCAATGAAATATCGCTTATCCTAAAAATCAGGGTGCCCGACTATTTGCAGTTGTGAGAGAGGCTATTCTCTCAGTAGAGAAGAAAACATTTAGAAAATAAATGCCACTTCTCCTTTTCCTTAGGCTTTCTCCTGTTTCTCAGAGGATTTATCAATTATGCAAAAGTTCGGAAGATGCCAGATACATTTTCTACTCTCCCCAGGACCAGAGTTCTCTTTATTTACTAAAGGTAAATCTTTTACCCATCTTTCTGGATTTGCTTTGTTTGAGGTTGTGTCTGCTTGAAAAAATTGAAATACTTGAATGGTTTACTGTAGGTTGGTGTACCTGAAGGAAATGACATTTTAGAACTCCTGGTAGCATACCTAAAATGTCTGTCATACCCTCAAGAGTTAAGGCCACAGACCAAGCCTGCACAGTGGTATGCATTCGTGGCTTTGGTTCATGCCCCTGAATCACCACTTTGGTGGGGGAGGAACCCCTGTTAGTAGTGGTTATCTCCTAGATGGGTGAGCGGAATGTGATGTTTCCTCTGAAAATGCTAAAGAGCAGCTAGAGCTTCCAAGAAAGGCCTGAAGTTCTAGTCAGGACAGAAGTGGAAAAAAAAACTTCAAATCGGATGTCATGAAAATAGTCTGCTCTTAAAACCAATTCTTAATTTTCCTGTTCTATGTCTTTCTTACCAGACCAGCAACCCCACACATTGTGAAGGGTTCTGCTTTCCTTTCTGTATGTAATGAGACACAGTTAGAACACACACAGAAAAAGGTATTTTAACAACGGGTAAAAACAGATGCGGCAGCGGCCTGCTGTGTCCCACTTTGTCACACTGTGGCCCAGACCATGATGGCAGCAAGCCCGGGCAAAGGGTCACAGCTTGAGCAAAGGACCGCCTGACCGGGCCACAGCAGGCTCTCGTGTCTGTTTGGGCCGGCAGACATGGCCTGGGTCATCTCCACCACGGCTGGCTGTTAGTGGCTGCTATGGCTGCCTGTCATGGTGGGGTGCAGAGTGGGGCTAGCCAGCCACACGTTCGGCAAGGTTCTCATCCTCCCCAGCGCCCTTGCCACGGACACCCCGGCCCGTGTCCACTGCAGTTTCCCGACCCACCTCTGCATCGGCCAAACACCTAATTTTACCCAATGATAGAACACTATTTTTAAAACCATTAGGACATGAGATGTATTACAACTTGAGTTAGCACCACTGTATTCGAACACTCAGACTGGAAAAATCTATACAAAGATGTATGGTAGGCTTCCTGTTTCACATCCTTTGTGGGGTTTGCAGTGTTCTCTGATCACCTCTTAAATTCATGCTGAGTTACGGAGATTTTGTTCCTGCTAGTGGGTCATCTTTGATGCCAAGACTGTATTGGATATTTGTGTAGTAAAGTATCCAATACAAATATTGGATTGCAATATTACATCTACTACGTATAGCAGATTTATTTCTGCTCACAGTCAGTCTTGTTCTGTCTCTTTCATTTCACTAGCGACAAATTACTTGATTTGATTCTCCCCTGGAAGTACTACTTCATATAGGAGCTGTTTGGTTGCTTGTAGCATAGGCTACAGGGCCAAGATTTCCACAAGTGTCTAGTGATTTTGGCTGTATCAGTTTTAGGTGCTCAATTTGAGACCCCTCTGACAGTCTGATTTTATTTGATTTTTAAAGCATTATGTGCCAAGCACTTTCTGAAACTGATCTATTGGCACCCTAAAAATAGCATAGCCAAAATCACTAGTCGTAGTTGAAAACTGAAGCTTTGCTCCTTTTATGTAGCATGCCAAAACTAGGGCAGTTGCTCTTGAAACTACTGAAGCAATTGCTGATGTTCATGGCTCTCCTATAGGTAATGTAGCATGTAAATGGGCTCCCTTAGCATTTCTGCCCCTACCTTGCCAGGAAAGAGAGTGAGTGTAGTGCAAGGGTGGTGCTGATCTTCGAGATCAGTTATTTGAGTGTAAAACTGCTGCTGTTGAACCATTAATATATGGCAGCAGGAGCACCCTCCTAATCTGCCAGTGTCCCCAATTGGAGCTGTTACGGGTAGGTTGGGAGGGGGCTGCTATGAATCCTGGTGCACATACAAAATCCCAGTAATGTGATTTCACATGTGCGCTTCTCCATGCCCTTGCTGTGGGTGGGACAGCATATGAAAATGCCCTCGGTTCCATCCCTCGTTTCTTGTATCTAAGCTGAACTGTTTTTAAAAAAGTTAATGTCCTGTTCATGTTAGTTTTAGCTAGCTGCCCACAATCTGCTTTTGCTACAGAAATATTCAACCATGTCTTGAAAATCCTCAGTTGTGAGCAGAAAGGAGCTCTTTGGGATGGAGTGAGTTGTTTTGTTCTCCGCTTAACTGGGTACATCGGTTCTTAATTTTCTTTTTGTTTGAGTTGAAGGCTTTTATTGCACAAACTGATCTAACACGGGGTAAAACAAACGAGACAGCAGCCTGTGGTAGCCCCAGAGTTATCTGCTTGTCGGTTAGGTTGCTGCCAGATGTTTGCCCGTGTCCGCCTTAGGGTGGGCGGCCAGCTGCTGCGGTATGCGTGGGCCAGAGACAGTCGGCAGCATAGCCCAGGTGAAGTTTTATTTATTTATTTGACTCTTTGCTCACAGAGCAGCTCAGGGCAGCTAACAGTTGCCCTCCTGTCTGTTAGGTCCTGCCCAGCACTGCCACAAGGTGAGGTTGGATTGGGCTCTGAGGAGCATGCTCACCCTGTCTACCAAACAGCTGATTTGGGGGGGGGGGGAAGCTGGAGGAGAGCCCGATCAGCTGCTTGGTGTGTGCAACTGGACTGGGTGAGGGCGCACCTCCAGGCCCCCCATCAGCTGTTTGGCAACAGCTCTTCCCAGGGGTCCAAGCTTGCTGGGCAGCAGGGGTCTGGGAGTCCTGTCCCATATGGATGGCTCTTTGGCTGACCTGTAACATGGAGGGACCCGTGATGGCAACCCTACGCCTGGATTATGGAAAGGGGGGAGCTGCTTGGGTGAACTGCCCTCCTTGCTGATCCAGGGAGTGGCAGCTGCAGTGGCCCTCTCTGGGGTGGCCTAGGAGTTGGTTCATCCCCATTTCATTTGTTGTTGCACGTGATCTCCCTGGTTTAAACTTGGAAGAGAGAGTCATTTCAGCTTTTTATTTCATTGCATGGTAAATGGTTATTTCATTTCAGCTTTTTATTTCATTACATGGTAAGTGACCCATCATAACTGGTGGTTTTCCCACTTTTGCTCTTGTTTTTCCCCTCCTAAAGTCAAAATAAAGATAATTTTCTTGTTTCATATTTATTATAAAATGACAAATGTATAGGACAGCTTTTGAATTGCATTTTAGGCTCCCAGAAAACGTTACCCAGCACATTGCATCTGTTCCATGTAGTAATGGAAACTCCAGAACCTGATTTTTCTTGGTCTTTCTTGGTGGTAAATGTGAGTTCTTTGGTGTGTTCTGAAGCATCTTACTGAGAATTAAGCCCACCACAATCACTATTAGTCCATGGCCCTGCTATCGATGCCCATACGCATGCAGGGTTTGTACCTCTGTGATGCTCAGGATCTCTGATTGTTCAGGAGAGCAGTTTCCCTTGGGTAATTTTCAACCCTTTTTTGAGACGGTTGTTTCTCATTTTGATGTTGTCTAAATCTGCATTTTTAACATAGGTTACGAAACTATCCAACGCTATAAAACACAATAACCTCTGAAGAAAGGAAAGTGTGACTGCTAAGTCAAATTCTTTTGCAAACCCTCTCCACCAGACTTTTACAAAACCATTTCTGGGAGCTAGACAGGATGGGCTGTTTTTAGAAGGGATTCTTGGTGGTACTGGTATTTTAAGCTAGTTGGGTGGAAAGGATCAATAGCCCCATCCATGAAGAAGGTAGCGTTCTATCCACTGTGCGCACTTTCTTTTTTTAAAAAAACTGTTCCTTCTAGGGTTAGTAAGTTTTTATTGATGGTGGGATCATATCTTGACATAACTTTTCCTAAACATGCATTTTTACTAGTTGACCTCGGGAGGAAAGGTAGTGGTAAATGATGAAGGCTTCTAGCACAGCTACAACTGTTGCATGCAGTTTGCCTGTAAACTGGAACTGTGGGTTTACTGAGGACACTCCGGGTGATTTTAGAAGTGATGTGATGAATGTCCACCACAGTCAACCTCAGTCAAACGCGGGGAGTGGTGAAAGCGCCGTGCATGTCTGTTTGCTCACATCCAGGTGTTCACCACAGTCAAACGCGGCCCGGGGTGAAGCTAACCACGCTTTGTGAGGTCGGGGTGGGAGGAGGTCCAGAAGTGTGGTGAATGGTCACCGTGGCAGGGGTGAATGAAAAGTAACTTCTGAACGGAAACCTGCAGCCGCGGTGGAAGGAACTGACCCCAGCCACGGTGCATTCTGGGGCTCGAACCACGGTCCACGTCTCCACTGCATGTCTGTTGTGTTCCCCTGGCCCATGTTCTCTCTGATTGCCCCCGGGCGGTGGTCACGATCCTGTCACTTCTGTTGGGGCCGCACGTGTCACCACAGCCCACGGTGAATCCGTTCACACAGGGGTGGGATTCACTGTGGTGAATTGGAACACATCACTTCTGAAATCACCCTCCCTCTACTTCACTCAAATGACACACCAGTATTTACTTTTTAAAACAATCAACAGAATTGTTCTTGAATAAAATATGCTCCATTTTACTGTGGGTAGTGGAAGTGCACAGATATGCCCTGGAGCCTGTCTGTATCTAAAGGTGCTTCTTCTTTTGGTCTCCTGGCCAAGCAGCCTACATTGGTGTTCTCTGCACTGACCAAAGGAGAACAGATGCTTTGTTTAATTAATATGCTACCACGTATTAATGGTTCAACAGCAGCCAGAAGTAGATGATGATAAAATGAGCTGAAAGCTTGACATGTGCTATTTAAATGCTGTTTGTACCAATGCATGATACTATCACTGCTGGAAATAGTCCTTTGTATTGCTGTAATAGTGACATGACAAAACAGTACCATAGCAGAGGGCATTAGCTGTGTTGGAAATGTCCTAGTTCTATACCACGTGCTTTATGTAAGACGTTCCAAGCAGCGTTATGAAGATAGTATATTTTGGAAGTCTGCTTTTTTTCCTGTGGCTACAATCCTCAAATTGCTTACTCTAGAATAGTTCCATCAAGTTCAAGACTGAAATGGTGATTGATCTCCACATCCCAGTAAATGGACTACTCTGGAGGAAGTGATTTGAGGATTGCAGCCCCTTCTGTGCCAGAAGCTGGCCATATTAGGTCAGACAAAGCAAATAAAACCTTGGGCCAAATTTTTCTGTGTGTTGCAAATATAAAGCAACTCCACTAGATTGAATGGAGCTATTCCAGATTACACCACTGTAACCAAAAATAGGCTCTGGCCCATTGTCCTTCCCCCCCCCCCCGGTTGCTCAGTGTTTTTTTGGAATTTCACAACAAAATGCACAAAGCTATTGATTACTTGTGGTGCCATAACTATAGTTGCGTATGCTGAGGTGCATGTCCGGTGTCTTCAAACATCCTGTACTCTTTGTGAACTACTTCCTTCTCCGAAAAAAACAACCCTAACTATAGTTTCAGTATTCAATATCCTTCTCCAACAGATGTTTTCTGGCACATGTCTTCCTGCGCTAATGAATTCTCCCTCAAGAAGTAACAGCACACCTGCAGGAAGTGAATCAAGACTCTGAACACAGAAGAAGAAAAAAAATCACCTGCTTTAAAGTAAATAAATAAATAAATAAAGTACTGTTGAAAAGGAAAGCATTTCTTTCTATTCGTTTCTAGGTGTAAAATTTTAATAGTTAATGCCGAATTCTGTAATCATTGAATTGTTAGTGGCTAATGTTTGAAAAAGCTATTGCAATCAAGTCTGTGATGTACTAATAATGCCTTATATAGTATTTGTAGTCATTTAAATAGCATGAGCTATGGCCCTGTAGCCAGGAGGGAGCAGTCTTGCTTTATTTTGTTCTCCATCTTAAAACTGAATTTGGAATCTTATATTTTAGTGTAAGATATGTAATAATGCTGGCCATTTTGAAGGGGTGTTCTCAAAAGTTTAGAAAACTTACGTTTTTATTGCATTTCTGCACATAGTATGTAACTATTGTTAAAATAATAAATTGGAAACAACTTGTACTGTCTTGTACGCTTGGAAGCAAAATCAGTATGCACAATACAGATGCATAAGGTAGAACAGGGAAAGTATTATTTAAAAGGTGGCACAAGTATTAATTTTTTTTTAATAGTCTGTATTTGAAATCTTGCCGTATATTTTACTTTCTTACTGCATACTTTTTGGACTATCTAGGGATTTTCACCAAGTACATTGGTAAAGCTCAAAGATCACAATGCAACTTTGTATAGAAACACAAATTGATCTTGAAAAACCAGAAGCTGTCATTTTTGTTGGCTGTGGGACTTTTGAGATGATCCCTATAAGATACCTGTACTACTTGCTTTTATAATCTGTGTTAGCAAAAATTCTGCATTATAAGTGTAGATTAATGTGCACTTCTGTGCTTTCTGCCAAGTGGTAATTCACCTTCGAGTTTTACTATGTTAAAACTGTAAATATAGCAGAACATTAATAAATGTCACTTATGTAGCAGGGTTTATTTTGCTCTAGATCAGTATTTTAATTCAGAATTAATACTTTATTGGGATGTGGGTATGGATTATCAGTTCTGCCTGCTTAATATCTTGCAAAGTGGTTTGGTACAAGGAAACATATTATTTTTCTTTAGAAAAAGGAGGGATTAAAGAAAATTAGTGTTTTGTACAGTTCCAAATGCCTTCATAGCAGGGGGTGGGGAATCTCGGGCCCAGGAGCTAAATGTGGCCCATGGCGAGCTTTTATCTGGCTCCTTTCCAGTTTCAGAAACTTGCCCCTGGATCTTGTTCCTACCCTCAAACTCAGACAGACTGAGATCAGGTTAAGGGAGCAGAGATGAGAGCTTGCATACCAGGATAGGGGACAGATCCATGGTCAGGGCCCTGATTCTTCTGCCGAAAAAAATTCCACGGGAGTCTGCAGGCCTCCTGGCCGGATTCTGTGGGCCTCCCCCGCCTGACCAACTCAGGCCCAAGGCCAACTCACCTTGGGCCCAGCAGCGGGGTAATCCCAGTGCGAGTGCTCCTGCTGCTGCACCGGAGTTTCCCAGCTGTTGGGCGGGCTGGGGTGAGTCACCCGGGTTGTCCCTCCTCCTCCCCCCCCCTGCCCACTCTGAGGATTCCCTCCTGACCTCAACCTCCGTGATCTCCTCTCTCCCCCACTGGGATCCCCAACTCTCTCTAGCCCACCTTGCAGGAGGGAAACCCCAGTGCATTGAATGCTCCTGCTGCCACCATTGCGCCAGGGTTTCTCTGTTGCTGTGTGGATGGGGGTGAGTCAGATGGGTTGCCCCCTCTCTCTCCCCCCCCCCCAGGGAATTCCCCCCCCATTTCCCCTGGGATCCCTAACTTACCGTGGCCCCTCTGGCAGAGAGGAAACCCCAGTGCAGCGAGTGCTGCTGCCACTGACCATATGGTGAGCAATCATTGCATGTAAGCCTCTGATTGTCTCGGGTGTGGGGATTGATGGGTGACATCACCACATGCGAGCCAGTCGGAGGCTTACGTCAGTGATGTCTTCCATCAAGGGGAATTCCGGGTGGTATTTCCCTGTGGCTGGGATTCCATGCAAACACCATGATTCATGGTAGTGTGTTTCCCTTGGAATCCTGTCCATAGTACAAGTCCATGATCTGGGCTCTCCTTTTCATGAGCGCCCCCCACTCCCAACTTTGATATGGTCCTAGGATCTTTTCAAAGTGATCCCTGGAAGTGGAAAAGTTCCCTAGCGTTTCACCAGCGCAACAAGTTTAACTAGTCCCTTCAACTGCCTCTTAAACAAATTTGTTCCCGGACAACTTACAAATAAGCAATTAAAAGTGAATAATATTAAATTGTTCTGTTTAGTGTTGAATGTGTACCTTTCTTTAGCTGTTCATTAAGTGATTTATTTGTAATGTTCGTGTACAGCCAACTGTCTCCACTAAGCAGATCTGATAAATTTAAGCTGTTAGGTTGACCAAGATCTATGGAGGTTCTGTGGAGACTTTTAAAAAAAAACCAACCAGGGACAGCTGTACACATTTGAAGCAGGGGGAATTATGAAGTTTATCCTGCACAGCCAAAAGTGTGGCATGTAGAGCACTCTAAATCACACTTACCTAAACATGGCAGATTAGCTGTGAGTTCACTCTCTTAGCATTTGGGCCTTATTTGGCCTTGTATTGCTGGAGAGCTGGAATTTTTGGCATTCTGTTAAATCCTGCTCATTTGATGGTAGGAAGACTGTGTCCTCCACAGTTGAATTCTGCTTTTGGAAATGTTACTGTCATTGGACACAACGTGCTTCTCTGGATGCCAGCCTCAGATAATTTCTTAAGAAGAAGAAACTCAGCCTTCATGACAGCGAATCCATTACATTACCTTGTGGGGACTTATTAGCCATCTGATAAATTTATTAAACACCTGTGGCTGCTTTACCTGCATTTTGCTCACCAATTAATCCTTTCTGTACTGATTTTGTTATTCTAAATTCCTATTCAGACAGCAGCCATTGTGTATATCTGTATGTCACAGGAGTATATTTCTTTTCTCAATTTAAGAATTTGCTGTTCCCACCCTCACTTTTCTCCCAAACTTAAATTTGGCATGAATACCTGGTTGTGTAGTACACATTAACACTTCTTTTGGGATTACTTGTATAATTCACTCAATAATAATGCTGTCCTCAAGTCATAGCTTTAAGTTTCATTTACAGTATTGGGATAAAACTTTAATACATCAAACCCTTGGATTTGTTTGTGTTAATGTTTCCAGTCCTGTATGCACAAGTTCCTTCGACTCTAGTGGGAATTTATATGCATTCAAAGTCTATAGGAGCAGCAAGGAAGTAAGGTAAATTGCTGCAAAGTTCTGTGTAACTCTTCCTTAGAATGCCAGTAACTGTTTGTTTCTACAGACCCCCAAGATGAATTTACCTCCTGCTGCTAGAAGTCCTAAAAGGTGTGAAAGCCAAATGAGAGAAACGGAGAGACTTGCTTTCCCCTTTGTTGCCAGTAGGGAAAGTGAACAGGGACCCCTGCCTATAGGGAAATCACCTTGGGTTTAAAAATGTCTCAGTTTTCATAGAAGAAACATGGAACTTTCCTGTGCCCTTTGCCTAATCCTATATTGACAGATTAGAGAACAGCTTGAAGAAAGAAATAACTTGCCTCTTGGAGGTACTGAAACTGAAGATGCCATCTGGAACAGTGTTGGCAACTGTCACTTTGCAGAGAGTTGCAATTTTTTCCAAAGAGGTGTCACATCCCCTCTTTCTCGGGTCATTTCCTGAGATGTGTTTGGAAGAATCATGCCTGGTAATGAGGGGAATTTGAACCTCTTGTTGAAGCAAGGGTCTCTTTCCTTTGCAAAGAGCTACCTATTTACAATTCCAGCTTTGAAGTTGCACACGGAGCTTTTAAGCCTGTGTAATCTGTGGTATACGTTCTATTTTTTTGATACTGCCTCTTTTAAGGAGACAGACCTATGACTTGGGATGGACCTTATGGTATCTTATTCTAACTACTAGATTTGGCAAAGTCTGAGGTAATGAGATTTTAAAAACATCTTTAAAATGATGTTTATATTCCCAGTAGCTTTGTCAAAAGGGTGGAACTATTAGATAAATTCTTTCGAATTCAATTAATTCAAACCCTCTTGGAGCTTTCTATCCTTTTCCTGATTTCAGAGATTCCTTGTCCTTTCGTGTTCCTTAATCAAGCCTGCCCTTTAAAGCTGTAAAAAGCAGGCAGCTTACCATAGTGCTGCTGGGAAAAGAAAACATTTAAGTTTCCATGCAGAAATAAATGGTGGCATCCATGTCCTATATCAAACATTATCTTCAATCTACTTTAATTCAACAGCAACAAGTTAAATTATTTATTTACTTTTTTCTTTGAATTGGGATGACTAAAAACTGCTTGTAAAGAAGTAGTATAATCTCTGTCTTACTAAGATTGGCTCTAGTTTGATTAAATACCTACTCATATTTTTTCTGTCAAATCTTAATTAGGAGGCTTTAAGTAAAATAAAAACCTGTGTGCTATTCAGTAGAGATGGGCCTGAGCCAACAACATTGGATCCTGGCTTCTCTTAGAGGGTTGAGGTTGAGCTGGGCCAATCTCTACTGTTTAGTCTGTCAGGAGGATTGTCGTCTTTCCTTGGCCCAGGGTCTTCCTGTCTCTTCCATTCTGGAACCTGAACAAATCTATTTGAAAGTAAAATTGTGGGATTTTTGTTTGTTGGGACAGGAGGTATTGGAACTTTCATGATGCTGACAATTCTTTGCATTTATCCTAATACTTTTTATCCTGGGGTTTCTAAGAGCCTTACAAAGAAAGGCAGTTTGTATCCTGCTGTTTTACATATCAGAAAGCACAGAAGTTGATGCACCCAAAGTTACACAATGAGTCTTTGGCAGTGATGGGATTAGAATTCAGGATTTCCTGGCTCCCAGTCCTGGCTGTCACCAAAGCTTTTTCACTTTTAAGTCTTTAGTAAAGTAATAGGTTTAGCAAATTGATATTACTCTCCATATTCTAGGCAGAAGCCCTGGCTCTGTGCTGGAGAGAAACCTCTTTAGTTTAATCCAGATATTAGACACGTTTTACCATGTTACCCTTTAGAAAACCCTCTTGGAGCTTTTATTAGGATAACTATTTTAGAGAACTTTCTCTGAAATATAATTTCCCATGAGGGAAAGCAGTGGGGAGAGAGGGTTAGATAAGGGGGCAGCATCATGTGTCGCAGGAAATTAAATCTGTGTAGAAAGAATGCAAGAACTGTCATGGAGATGGAGCATATGAAATCTGTCCCTTTTGTTCTTTATCCCATTCTAAATGGGATTTCAGACCCTCATGAAGGAATTGTCTATGACCTCTGTGTCAGATGGGTAGTATCACCCTCTTGTTGCCCAGTCTTCCATTGTGCTGCTGATAGTAAGGGCTAGCAATGGTGCCGCAAACAATCATGCCCAGAGTTCGAGACCACTTTATAGAAACATTGTCCTGCAAAGTAGTTAGCTGAGCTGGTATCTACTAAGCAGTGGAGTGTGTACACAGACAAGAGTAACTCACTTCTCCTGCAATGGCATGAGTTGTTCCTTTTTGTTAATGGGGCATCATGCGATCATGCCTTCTATTGGAGTGAATGGGTGGAATGGGGACCTCCCTCAGGGTAGGCGTATTTTTGGGTACGTTAATTTGGAGCCAAATTATAACTTCTGTAACAGACAGGTGTTAACGACTGCAGCAAAATGTTTACTACTTAACTATGTTAACAGCTCTGCAACAAAGTGAAGTGTAAACTACTATGGAGCCAAGTGTTTCCATGAACACACAAAAAGTCTTTACTGCAAAGTTAATTTTGTTTACTTGCAGATAAGTGTTTTATATAGACGCAGGTTAAGAAGCTAGTGGGAGACCACCCAATTGTGAAAGAAGCTTAAGGATTTGCTTCCCCTGTCATTCTAGCTGATTTTGTATTTTAACATGATTTTATGCTGTAAGAGAGAAGAGAATACTGTTTAGAAACCTCTGAACTTTTCCTTTACCCCAAAGATGCTTCTACAAGAAAATGTGCTGAAGTGAATTCAATGCACTCTATTTTGGCTTTCAGTGACTCAGTACTCGGTGACTTTAAATTTGTTTTTAGTGGCTCCCTTAATTTAAATGTCTCATTGCTCCAATTATCTTGGTCAGTTTTATGGAGTGGTGCAGTCTGATTTCCAACGTATTCTTGGGTCTTGGTGCTGAATTTGACCCTAAAGGCAATGGAAGGTGGCCTTCTAGCAGCCATGCCAGTTCTTTAGAGAAGAAGAAGCTTTGTAGGACTGGGCCAGTAACTTTACCAACAGTAGCTTGATGGTGTCCAGCTCCTCATTACACGTCATCCAGTCATACCAAGAGTGTAGGATTTGAGGCCATATCATTACATCATGAAATAAGTTTTAATAGCACATACTGATTTTATTGTATATATATTTAGAGCACAATCTAGTTAACTGGATGGAAAGACGCGTGTTTTGCAGACAATAAATGTTGAGAAGACAGTTCTAGTAACAACCAAATTAAAGAGCCTTTAAAACAAAACAAAAACACCTCTTCTTGAGTAGAGTATTTATAGGTAGGTTTTATTGGTAACACTTATTACTCATCATATAAAAACATTTAGCAATGGTAGGTACAGGAAAAGGTCATTCAGTTCAGACAAATTCCTTAAATACTGGTTTAAGTATATTCACTGGGCAAGGAATGAATCTGTTGTTAGAGCTCGGGTTTTAACAAATGCGACAAGGGCCCGCTGAGGCCCACTTTGGCCTGCGAGCCATCAGCACATTTGTTGGTGCCCCACCAGATGTTGGGGTGGGGCCCCCGAGCAATTTTGGGTGTGTTAGCAGCTAGCTCAGGCTGTGATCCCGGAGGCCTCTGGGTTCGCATTCCAGGCTACTATCCGCCCAATTGAGCCATAGCAGACTATAATATTTGTTATGGCCTGCCGTGACCCGGCTTGGATCTGCCATGGCCAGTGGCCATCGCTGGCCTCCATGGCGGGGGCATTGCACTGGGCGCAGCATGGGGGCCGGGGTGGCCAACTGTACGTTCGTGCACCTTCCCACCAGCCCGACTGACAACTCATTTGTTGGCCAGTCGGGACTGTGTTGCCAGGGCTGGCCCCAGGCATGTGCCATGTGCAGCCGGCCCTGCAGCCAGTTGGGGCCCTGCACTTGCCTGGCTGGACAGCAGGCTGCAGCCAGCTTCTCCCCCAATAAGTTCTTCTGCCTCCCCTCCATGGCTCCGGTCCCCATCCCTCACCTGCCTCTCCCTCCTAGTAGGCTCCAGAAGCGCGGGGTGTGTGTGTGTGTATCAGACTGGGAGATAACACTGTTTGTTTACAAACCGCTCCGCCCCATGTGCTGATCAGAAGGTTGTTGCCTTGTAAAGAAAGTTCTTCAAGATGGTGCCTAACATTCTCACAACTGTGTTGTGCATTCTCACCCTATTCAAATAATAGACCACATAATGGTCTCGAGCTCCTCTAGTATAAAAAGCACTCACTTTCCCCCTCAGAATGACAGTTCTTTCCAACCCTTTCTAGGAATATAAGAAAAGAATTCCATGCGGGGCTGGAAGGGTGGGTGTTGTGAGAATGTTCGGAGCCATCTCAAAGAACCTTGTTTACAAGGTAGCAACCTTCTGTTCTTCGAGTGGCTCCTCACATGATATTTTTACATGACTCCACTGGGTGGGGAGTCCGTGGGCACGCCAGTGCATGGACAGGGCATGCGCACGGCTGCACATGTATCCTCCCTCATCCACAACTCATCCACACCCACATAGTAACCACCGTTTCACCAGTTGCTCCTTCCGTGGGGACAAGGGGGGGGGTGAGTGGGGATGCACCCCCACTCACCATGGGCGTGTGCACCGTGTCGTTCACACGTGGCTCCCCCACCCATGAGCATACCAAAATCTCTGTGTTCATGGCTGGGAGAGGCCCGTGTAAAAATTGCCACATTCTCACAACTGTCTGTCATACTATTTTAGGTAGGAATTTAGGATGTAAAGCAATATCTATTCTGTCTTGGAAAATAAATATGCAAATATAGTTCTGAGATGATTATGGCTGCTATTTCACTAACTCTTCTTAATGAAGTTATTGCTAACAGGAATACTGTCTTTAAACCCGCCCCCTATAACCAGTTCATTTGTGCCCCCATATAATCAATTCACGCTGCCCCATGGGCACAAATGAACTGGTTATGGGGTGGGGGCAGCATGAACTGGTTATGGGGGCACAACTGAACTGGTTATATGTCTCCTTTCATGGCATAATGCGCTTAATAAGCTAGCTGCATTTTGGGTGTCTTGTGTGTGTGTGATAGCAGCACCTCTGGACTGGTTGCACTGCATGCGTGCACAAGACACACGCAGCACCGGCAGCAAGAAGCAACAGGCCCTGGAGTCCAGACTGGCTAGGCACACACCCTCCCCCCCAGTAAGGCAGTGGACGCAGTCAGTCTCTCTGTGCCTGCCTCGCTGCCCACTTGGCTGCCCCTACAGTGGAACCACTCCTGGGGAGTGGTGGTAGACGCTTGGCTGGGGAGGTGGGGGTGGGGGGAGGAAGCATGGGGAGGCCATGGTTCTCCATGGTTGCTGGAGTGGTGGTGAATGGGAATCCTTCCTGTCCAGAGGGAGTAAGTTTTATGTAAATTTATACATTTGCATAGCTAAGTGGGGCCTAATTATGCAAATTAGGCCCCGCACCAAGACTTCGCACATGGCCTCACAAACCCTGGGGCCGGCCCTGTGTGTTGCCAGCGGGTTCCCGACTTGGGTTGGGCTGTGACGGTAGCGCTCTGCAGTCACTTCTGGTTAACACCCCCTCATTTTAGTTCTGGCCTAGCAATTAATCAACCAGTGCCCAAACATTCCTTTTGACTCCAGCCAGTATCTTTGTTGAAAGAATTCCAGTAGAAATAAATACCCATCACAGCAGCCCATTAGTGCCATTTCTAATACAATAGGAGTAAAGTTTTCATAAGTGACTTAGTCCTAAATCACGAGTGGGGAACTTTTTCCATCCCAGGGATACGAGCTCCAAAGTTGGGAACACTTGTGTTTAAGGGGTGTGCTCAGGAAAAGGAGGGTGTCTGGATCCATCCTTTGTCCTTGCATGTACACCTCATCTCTGTTTCTTACCCTGAGCTCAGTCTTTCAGTGGTTGGGGGTAGGAACTGGAGCCAGGCATTGGAAAGGTGCCAAAGATGTCCGACAGGACATTGCCTCCCACCCACCTCCACCTCCCGCTCCCATCCCACCCCTTCCCCCCTCCCTCCCTCCCGCCCCTCCTGCCTCTCTCGAGGAAATCTCTGCTCTGCTCTCTTCATCCAACCCCTCCACCTGCCCCCTTGACCCGATCCCCTCCTGACCTCTGTTGCTCCCACTGTCGCTCCCCCACTTCTACATGTCATCAATCTCTCCCTTTCCACAGGCTCCTTCCCCTCTGCCTTCAAGCATGCCACTGTCTCCCCCATCCTCAAAAAGCCCACCCTGGACCCATCTGA
>QEPC01010167.1:1017216-1051540 GCA_003113815.1 Sphenodon punctatus
AGGCATGGGGGGCAGCAAGTGAGAAGGGACGAAGGCGCTTAGGGGAGCAGGGAAGGCGTGGAAGGGTGAGAGAAGGGACAGAGGAGGAGCGAAGTGCACGGGCTGGAGTATGGAGGGCAGTAAGTGCAGAGAGGTAGGGGGGAGTGAGGTTGTGACGAGCTTTATAGGTGAAGACTAGGAGCTTGTGCAGGATTCGTTCTGGAAGGGAAAGCCAGTGAAGCGAAGAGAGGAGGGGCTGCACATGGTTGAAGCGACAGATGAGGTGGATGACCCTGGCAGCAGAGTTTTGGATGGAGATGAGGGGAGAAAGGTGAGACCGGGGAAGGACAGAAAGAAGGAGGTTACAGTAATCGAGGCGATCCCCAAACCCTATGCCCACCTGCAAAATTCCTGACCAAATAAAGTCTTGCATTGCTTCCTGAAGATATTCTGGTTATGGTGAACCTCCAGGGGAAGGGAGTTTCAGAGCAATAAAAAACATTACCTGAACAACTGTATCCTTACGTTTGGGACCATGCAACCACACTCTCTCTAGACCCTCCTGAAACTATCTTTTCCACTTAATTGCTTTAAAATGCCACATTTTCTCTTGCTTGCTTGTTAAATGGTGCACTTGAGATAACCTTGCTTCCTGTATTGATTTAAATACAAAAAACACCACACCACTCTCCATTTCCTGCTAACTGGAGGAAGATTTAAATTTTATCTCATGCTTTAGACCTCCCATGTTCAGCTAAGGAAATTTAACAGTAGCAGGTATATGTAATAGCAAATTATTATTTTTAGCCTCACTTTATCACAACCAACAACAAATGTTTAGTCACTATTATCTAATAGAAAAGTAGTTGTATGTGTTAATTGTTTCCTACAAATCTATCTAATCCTCATGCTAAAGAAGGTCTGTTGTTTTGAAATGACCACGCATGTCTTTAAAGGAGTGCGTTTAAGTGGAAATTATCAGATTTTGGGACCTAGAAAGTAACTAGGTTTTTAGCTTGATGTGGAAGCCAAACTTGACTTTTCATGTACAAATAATAAATTTAGCTTACCTTGTGGCTGTTGTTTAAAAAGCCCTTTTTGGAGAAGTATTTTTACACGATGTATCAAGTGAAAGTTGAAAGTTGGCTGCTGCTCAGTTCAGATGCTGTTTTGGGGCTGGAGTTTTGAAAACGGCATGCTTGAATTTAAGTATGGAGTTGCCTGGCATGTGTGGATGAATTTGTTTTAAACCATTTTAAAGTATGATTTCTCCACTTGTGTAGAGGCAATTGCACGTTCAAGCTAGGGTCATAATCCTGAAACTGCTTACTCAAGCCTTCTGAGTAAAGTCAGTGGGACCACTGGTGAGGAAGTACTTTCAGAATTGCAGTCTAGATAGTCAGCTGCAGAAGGGCTTAAGCATCTGGTTGGACTCTTTTTGGTGGTTGGGTTCTGTTTTGTTTTGTTTTGTGGGGTTTGGGTTTTTTTCCGTGGAAAACTGCATGAATATACTATATCCTAGAACACTCAGCATATTAAGATATATATACTAAAAATTACAGAGCACAGATATTACTATAGAATATTGGGGAAAGGATTTTCTTTTCCTTCAGCTTTTTATACTTGTGTGTGGAATATGACACAGTAGATAAAATTAGATTATTATTTTTTTTATTTTTTTTTAATAAAAAACCCTAATTCTATGAATTACAATACTGTTGAACATATTAATCTAAGTCAGTTAATATTCAGTCTAGGTCAAAGCTACTACACTTCTAAAGAATGTTAAGGATGTAAATATGGAATGGCGTTATCGGTGGTTCTTTGTTTCCTGTGCTAAGGAAAAATATTTTTAAATAATGTACTCGTCCAAGGGTGGGCAAAGCTCCCAAACCCAAGAACAGCATACCCCCATTTTCATATCCTAGGAACCACAAGTCTGATTATGGATTCTTCCAATCCCACAGATGGAACAGCGTGGCTTCCCTCAGTTCTCCCTCTTCCCCTGCCCACATCAAAGCTCTGGATCTGGGTTTGGACAGCAGCAGCGGCTGCAAAAGGCATGCTACCACAGTCCCCCGGAGGCTCCGGTGATTTGAAATGGCAGCCTGGCTGCTTTTGCTCCTCCTGGGGGAGCTTCATGGCTACTTCTGCCTGAGTTGCTATTTGCCCACCTCTGCTCTATTCTTTCTTCACCTCTGTGCCGTGTAACAATGATGTGGAAACTTTAAAAAGACAAGTTGAGTAAAATTTTCAAGTGCCAAATGATCTAGGCTCAATACCTAGGTGTTTTTTAAAAAAACGGCATAGAGGCATTAAGTGTGGCTAAATAAGGCCAGTGTTTCATTTAACCTCTTAAACTAAGGGATGCCCTGGGAGTCCCACCCCTTGGCCGCAGAAACATGGTGAAGATATAGAGAGGCATATGAAGCTGCCCAGCTGTGCCCCACCATGCCCCCCATCCCTGTTCCTGCCACTGTGTTGACAGCCCTTGCCCAGGGTCAGATTAAACTGATTTTGGGGGGGGGGGGGGGAGGGAGTCAGGACTGTGGTCTAGTGCTGCAACTGCCAATCAGTTGTTTGGTGCCACTGATCACAACTCTCTCAAGGGAGAGACTGCTTACATTTGTGCACAAAGAATGAACTCCCTAAGGTAAAGGTACACAAATCTGTCCTCCCTTCCAGAGATGAGCTCAGCAGGAATGCTGTACCTTGCACCTCATAGGGGCAGAAAGCTCTCGGCAGCCTGGTGAGCTCTGCTTGTGCAAAGCGGTCCTGTCCTCTGTACTTTTCCAAGAACAAGGCTTGACAGTGTGTGCATCTGCAGTTACTTACCATCCCCTGGGTTTTCAATGTACAAAAGGGCTTTTGTCTGGAAGAGTCTATCACTGTTTAAATAGAGCAGGCGGAAGCACAAGCCCATGGTATCAGCACCTTATCTCTGGCCATGTTTATTCACACATATTCATCAATCCCATGAGTTTACCTTACTCTACTGGTGCGAAGCTTGAAATTTCCAATGCAGTGCAGCTTCGGTTATCCTGCTGGGGGCAGCCTGCCAGCTTCCACGCAGTGCTGGGAACAAGGATGGTTCGTTTAATTAGGCAGGTGGGGCATTCTCAAGTGCTTGTTTACACTGTCCTGGGCCCAATTAGCTCTGATGTTTTCTTTAGGAAAGGGCACGAGGAAACTGAGCTGATTTTGCCTTACAGGGCACCTATAACTTTCCCATTTGCTAGGGTAGGACTAGTTGCCTTGCCTCAGGTCTCTGCCATGGTGATCTTGGTCATAGCCACTGGTCTCGTGGACTATGCCTTGCTCTGTGCAGGGGGTCTTGGCCCTCCCACAGGCCACTTTGACAATTACTACAAGCTCTGAAGACCATTTAGGATGTAGAGGGATAGGCACTCGAGGTGTGTGCTCAGGATGGGGGAAAGAAGTGGCAGGCCCGTACTACGGATTCATTCCCAATCCTCAAATGCACACCCTCATTTATGCTCCCTTCTTTCCCCTAGCTCACTCTGTTAGTGCTTGAGCCTGGGGAGAAGCTGGATTCATGGGTCAGATCCAATACTGTCTACGATGTCGTTGCTAAGGAGTTCCTGAAATTGGGGGTGGGGGTTAATGCTTTTTTGCAAAATCATCAACCTAACTGGTGTCTAGACCCCTGAAGTATCAAACCTAGGATGGCTTGTGTCTGGGAGGTCTCCCCTTTAGCAGTTTGTGTTCTCAGAGGGAATCTCGAGAGTATGCCTCAACAACATTATCTCGCCTCCAAACATTCCCAATTCATGGTTACGCTCATTAAGGAGCACCTAGTGCTCTTCGTTCCAGTGTCTGTACCATGCCATTCCATGCACCATTCACTCTATGTTGAGTGAAGGCAGGAAAAGCTGTCTCTCCGTGGCCATGTTCAGATGAATGGAGGGGAACCAAAGTAACTGCTTCAGTCTAATTGTCATAGTAACTACTCAGTAACTACTTCCATTTTAATTAAATAGAAGTAACTGTTCCTCTTCAGTAGTGTTCAGATGAACAGTGGTAAACCGAATTAGTACCATGTCAGTTTCCCCCAAATGTAATGGTCATTCAGATCACTACTCTCACACTGATGAATGTTCCCACAATTCTAAAATACAAACCAAAAGGGATTTCTCAGGAGGACATACTTCTCTTCCTACATCTGAATAACGTTGGTTTAGCGCTCTGTTCCTGTGAACGCTTCAGGAGTCAAACAGAAGTACGGTCCAACTACATTGAATTAATTGTTCATTGGAACATGCCTATGTTGGCCTCTATTCTGTCTTCCACCTTGCTTCCGTGTTCTTCCAGTGTGTGACTGAATGTGCGTACATACAGCCAGAGCCAGCAACTCCTTTTTGTCACAAGTAGACAGAGAACTGTTTGTGCAAACAGGTTGTGAAGCAAGACAGAATGTCTGCTAACAGGCTCACACAGAACTGAGAGACTGCTTTTGGGAATAAAAGGATAGGTCTGGGGAGCAGGGGAGGCGGGGAGAAGAGAACACTCCAGTTAGTGGTTATTTTAGTGAGTTCATGTAAGAAGAAAGTTATCAGGATTAAATATGCACATGCCCCAGATCTACGTTTAGGGTGAGATCCTCTGGTATTTGCTTTTTGTTGTTTTGGTGGTGGTGGTTTTTTTTAGTGTTGGCTCTAGTATTTAGCCAGTGTAGTCTAGTGTTGGACTTGGGCCTGGGAGAGCAGAATTCAAATTAGGTCTGGGCACAGTATTTCTGTTTAAGGCCCTTTTCAAACGAGTCGTGGTGAGGGGATGGGTGGCCGTTACACAGGTGCACACTCATCTCTACTCACCTCCACTCATTGGTGCCATTTTGGCTGGTTGCTCCATGCATGGGCTATGGGTGGAGATGGGTAGAGCACAAGAGTGCAGACGCATCCCCGTCCACCTGCTGCGGCAGTCACATGGGAGGGGGCATCTTGTGTGAAATAGGCCTAAGTATTTGTGTATGTATTTTTTTTTTTTTGTATTTTCATTTATTGGTGTCTGTATCTTTACCTGTGTTCACTACATTTCTCCCATTGTTGCCAATGTGGACAACGCGGTGAACATAGGTCCCCACATATTTATTATTTATATTTATTTATTATAAATATTTATTAGCCGCCCCCTCATGGCTATGGCATCTTGGGGCGGCTTGCAGCATAAAACACGCAAATAAAATACCCTAAAAAATCAATTTAAAAATACATAACCCCATCAAATTTTTAAAAATCATAAAAATGTCTTTAAAATGCCCCCCAACTACCCCATCCTCCCCTCCGAAGGCCTGGGCGAACAGCTAGGTCTTACAGGCTCGGCGAAATGCCAACAAACCTGAGGCCAGGCGGTCGTCCTCCAGGAGGGAGTTCCAAAGCCGCGGCCCAGCTACTGAGAACGCCCTCTCCATTGTGGCCCCCTGTTTTACACGGGGGACCTCCAGAAAGGTGCCCCTGGTGGACCGAAGGGATCGTTCTGAAGCGCGGAGGGCGAGGCGGTCCCCGAGGTATGAGGGGTCCAGATTGTGCAGGGCTTTATAGATTAACACTTAACACCTTGAATGTGGCGCAGTACGCTATAGGTAGCCAGTGCCGAGTACGGAGCACAGGTGTTATGTGTTCCCACTGCCCCGTCCCTGTAAAGAGATGGGCCACCGCATTCTGCACCAGCTGCAGCCTCTGAACCGGAAACAAGGGAAGCCCTACGTAAAGCGCATTGCAGTAGTCTAGACTCGAGATGATGAAGGTGTGAGTGAGAGTGGCCAGGTCAGGCCTGGAGATGTATGGGTGCAGCCTCCATATCAGATACAGCTGGCGGAAGGCAGCCTTAACCACCAACTCCATCTGCCGAGCCAGACAGAGACCTGAGTCCAACACCACTCCCAGGCCCCGAACCTGCTGGGCTACAGGAGAACAGACCCTCCCCCTACAAGGGAAGCCAGTACCTCCCTCACCCTTCCCACCACCATCACCTCCATCTTATCAGGATTAAGCTTCAGTCTGCTCTGCCACATCCAATCTGCCATGGCCTTCAAACATTGGGAAAGTAATGAGACAGCAGGACTTGGGTCAGTTGAAAATGAGAGGTACAGCTGAGTATCATCAACATATTGGTGACATTGCACCCCGAACCCCCTCACGATCTCCCCCAGGGACTGCATATTGATTGATTAAGGTTTATTGATCAGCAAATTTGCTATTATCAGTAATGACACACTATACAAACTTAATAATGTTACAGTAATAAAATAAAATAAAATAAAATAGGGGAAGACAACTTAGTCCCCAGGGCAAACATCGAAATACAGATTAAAACATCAGATCCAAATCAAAGGCTAAAATGGCCAGCGCCAGCTCATGTCAATTTTTGCATAGTGCCGTTGGCACAAGATTGCATCTTATGGTTTTTGTCAGGCTCAAGGGCTCTCTGCTCTTGCTGCACATCCATCACGAACATAGCAATCTGCTTAACTCGCGGGACATCTGCGTTAGAGAATAGTCCGACAAGCATCCCCTCCGGATCTAGAATGCTAGGGGAAATAAGATCACCAATCCACTACTCCCTTAATGTTTCATATTGCTGGCATATAAAAAGCATATGTGGTAAAGACTCTGCACTATCTGGGCACCACCTACAGGACCTCTCCTCCGCTCCCTGGGAATTAGCTCTCTTCTTCCCCTTACTTCGGCGATATCAAATAAATCGAACCGCACCAGCGTGGCTAATCTCCGAGCTCTGGGATCTTGTATTTGACTTAAATAGTGTTCTAGGCCAAACATCGTTTTAACTTTTAGGTACCTGTGCGCTGAACTATATCTATGGAGTACTCTACATCCTTTTGTCGGGCCCATCCTTCAACTCTTGTTCTAAGCTTTTGCTTACCGAGACTCCCTACTGGAACCCCATCCTCCCCAACTGGTAAGTCAAGGGCGGCTGCTAATTTTTTGAGATATCTCATCCACGAGTACTGGAACGCCCCTTGATGCTCCATTTGTTCCTTATAGCACATATGCACTATGCCCGAATCCTCTTTAGCCAATTGCTTCCAGAAAAAAGAAATCTAAGGTTGAGGTGGGCGGATATGGGGAGCATGCCCAACTCGAGCTTCAACACAGGGCAAGGCTGGGGGCCGCAAGAATAGCTTGGCAGAAGAAATTCTGGGGAAGTTCAGCTCTGCCCCCCTGGGCCAGCGCAGTTATTTCCCCCCCCATAGCTAAGACCAGAAACCACCTTAATTTGGAAAGTATCTAACATTAGGTTGACTGGGGCTACTGGGGATGCATAGTATAATCTTAAAAGCGCCCCCACTTCCTGCTTCGCTTTAATTATACGCCTATCCAGATTCTTCTTCCAGCAGTTCCTAGCAGTAAAAACCACTCCTAAATATGTATACAGCTTAGCCAGCGTCAACTCTTGTCCATCAAGACGCCACTTAAAATTGGGGTTGTTGTACGATCTGCCAAAAACCATGACATTCGACTTAGTCATATTAATAGAAAGGGCATTCTTTGTGCAATAGCCCTGCAGCGCTAATAGGGCTTGCTGAAGTCCTTGCCTCGTTTGCGAGAGAATAACAATATCATCTGTGGCGAAACACCAGTAGGGGGTGCTGTACAGCTGAGACACCCACCTCACTGTGTTTCTCCAAATCTCTGACCAGGGGTTCCCACAGCTGGCAAACCCCCCAAAACCCTTAGTATTCCGCTGCCGCCACTTGAGTGTAATTCAGAGGGCGTTCACACCACTCAAGACATGTGAACCCCAAAAGGCATAAGCCTCACAGCTCCCCAAAAGCACTCCCCTTTCCTGGCACTCTGTTCCTGGGATTTCCTCCTCTGTGTTGGAGGCAGATCCCTAGAGCTACCCACAGGAGGCTTCCCTTGGTTCCAAAGCTGTTGGCCCCTAGCCAAATAGGTAGATTTTCCCCTCTCTCCTTGCCTTAGTAGCGAGGCTTGGCCACCCAGCCCAAAGGAGGCGTTTAATGGTCAGCCAATAACACACACACACACCCAGTAGGGTAAAAAGAAAACTTAGACTTTACTGGTACATATAACAAAAAGGAATAAAAGCATAGAACTAGGGGGTGATAACCCTTTGAGCAATCAGAGTCAGTCCTGTGGGCATAGTAGCCCGTTTAGAAAGGGTCTTCCTATAACTGTAACTAGCAAGTACTCACTGGTTCTGATCAGTTCTCCATAGGGGATGGTTTTCCTATGGGGTCCAAGTTCTTCTTCTGGCAAGGCCAGAGTTACTGTTAAGCCATATAGTCCATGTGTACCTCCAGACAGGAAGGTCACCAGCCTAGCAGCAGTTTAGTGAGTCCAGAGAGAGAGAGAGTCAAAATGCCTGTGATGGTCCTTTTAAGGCATCCTTGACCTTCCTTCTGATTTGTCCAGGAGGGTCAGCTGTCTGTAACCCAGAAGCCCCTCTCCTTCTATGATTCGATCATCTCACGTCACCTGTCTCAGGTGTAGAGTCCCCCCCCCTTAGGAATTCCAGGAATGCGGAAGTCCTGAACAGGTGCTTGTTGATGCCTGGGCTTTGGCTGAGCCAGGCTTGCAGTTTCAGTGAAGAGGGGTCAGAGGGGGGCTCTTTGTCAGGGCAAGGGCATTTTGCCACATCATCAGCGTAATATATAGATCTTTCCTTTATCCGGGAAGGCGTTGGGTTGCTCCTATCAATAGTGGGTACCAAGTCGTCAATATACAAATTGAAGAGTAGGGGAGCAAGTAAACACCCCTGATGGACTCCCCGACAGAGGGGAAACTGCTGAGTAACTCTCCCCCTCCCATCCAATCTCACGACTGCCTTGGTATCCTGGTGAAGATTGACTAGCAACTCCAGCAGGTCCCCAGGAATACCCATCTTCTTTAGTTTAGCCCATAGTCGCTCTCTATAAACAGAGTCGAATGCCTTGGTGAAATCTATAAACGTGGCAAATAAACTCCCCCTTCTAATACCTACATATTTGTCTATCAAGTGCTGCAACATATAACAGTTGTGGAGCGTTGACTTGGCCTTCCTAAAGCCCGCCTGCTCCTCTTTCAGGGGGTGATCCAGTTTTCTAATGATGACAGAAATACTCTCGTGTACAATTTGCCCACAATAGGCAAAAGGCTGATCGGCCTATAGCAGGTCGGGTCATATGGGTTCCCTTGTTTGAAAATTGGCACTATCACTGCCACTGCCCATTCTGGCGGTATCTTTTTACTAGTATTCACAATAGTGAAAAACCGAGCCAGGATAGGAACCCACCAAGCACTAAAGTGCTTAAGGAGTTCTGGAGGGACAGTTCTCACCTAACAGCAGCTCACTATAAATAACCGTATCCTCCAGATTTGAGGCATCAAAACAATTAAAATTGGGGCTAGCCGCCCCTTCACTCCTTCCCAACCTCTCCCTCTCATTGGGGGACAGGGCTGCCGCTTCTGGTGAGCCCATCGGATCTGGGGAGCCTACCTGCCCTAATACTAACCACTTCTGGGATATAGAAATCGGGGTCAGTTTAGGCTTGGGGGATACATCTGTATCCAATAATAGCATAGGATTCTGAAAAAGCAGAGCCCTAGCTAATGTATTTTCGACTCTGCTCACAAAAACACCTGTTTTCCTTAAACTAGATCTAGCTCTCCATATTCTTTGTGTCTTAGATACCGAGTCGAATCCCAATTCCCATCTGCAGAACCTACCTCTATTCAGCAAGGGAGTAATTTCAGTCACCTCCTCAGGGCAAATCCCCATCCCCATTTTCTCCTGCAGAAACTCCATAAAACTCACAAGATCTAATGCTCAATTTTTAAGGAAACCAAATTTCCTTTTTGCATTGAAATGGAAGAGCATAACCGGCACCCACCTCTTATTCGTTTCCTGGGGCCAGATTTTACATGGGCTAAAGCGTGACATGGTTAACTTCTGGGGTCTACCCAATATTTCAGCCTCAGCCGCTTCCGCCTCCTTCAGAAACACGGGATCCGACCCACCTATCCCTTCCACAGAACAGCTAACTTCCTGGTGTCTCTGGTCCTCCCTCTGCCCCACCACAGATAGCGTCAAAGATTCTATTCTCTCACCATCACTTTCTTTAACATTAGGCTTAGGTTCTCGCTCCATCTGTGGGGATGGTGTTTGAGTGGATACATCTCTTTGGATAAGCCTCTAACCTGGCGCGCTCCCATTTTGCCTGTCTATGTGTCAAATTCCAACCAAAGCCCTCCTACCAGGACCTTCATTGCAAGGAGAAGCTCATGCGTGTAATTGAGTTTACCTTCTAATTCCTTAAAATGAGTATCCATATCGAGATCCACCCTAACAGTTAGATCATCGAATTTGGAATTTAATAAATTTAGGTACCTCTCCATATTATCCATACTCAGCTTCAGCCCTGGCTCAATAGAGTTGGGGTGGTCTAAGCTTAAAATTTCCTCTTGTACATTGGGGGGGGGTCCCCAAAGGGGCTTCCTCTAATCCTTCCCTCTTGCTATTGGGCTGAAAGAACTGCATACGCTTAGATTGACTAAAGGGGAGAGGAAATATGCCACAGGAATTACCAGCAGTCTGCGCTATTTCCTCGGCCAGCGATGGTTTACGCCCAGTTGCATGTGATCTCAGATCCATAATAATTTGCCCTGACCACAGAACTGAATTAGTTGAGCGGACTTCCTTACGGGTTATCTCGATAATGCTCTAGTGCAGCAAAGCCCAAGTCTTAGGACTCATACTTTCCAGCGCCCACAGCTCGTCTACTGAGGAGATAGCCTAAATAGATATAACAATATAAAAAATACAATTGATATAAAACTCAATCAATAAAAGAGGATTGGCAGAGTACCCCTACCGGGAAAGAAAAAGCAAGAGAAAACAAGTGCCCCAAAGGATACAAGTTCATCCTCTCTGAAGAAACTATCTCCTGGGCCAGCACCAAGGCCATCAAAGTCAAGAGTATACCTGAGCCCGAGGCCGAGTCGCGCCGAAGGGAGTGCAAAAGGGCGCGCCTTTTGGCGTGCACCTATGGTGCCGCCGTGTGCTCGCTCGCTGCTTTCTCGTCTCGGCAGGTCAGTAGCTCCGCCCCCCCCTCCGGTCCAGTCGCAGGTGCCAGGTAAGGCTCTGAAAATTGCTGACCCAGTGTCTACTCTCCAGCTGCGCCGCTGTGTGCCCACTCTCCACTTTCTCGTCTTGGCAGGT
The DNA here is from genome assembly GCA_003113815.1 of Sphenodon punctatus. Lineage (NCBI taxonomy): Eukaryota > Metazoa > Chordata > Lepidosauria > Sphenodontia > Sphenodontidae > Sphenodon > Sphenodon punctatus. The sequence continues at coordinate 1,028,398 of QEPC01010167.1, forward strand.
CGGTAGCTCTGCCCCCCTCCGGTCCAGTTTCAGGTGCCAGGTAAGGCTCTGAAAATTGCAGACCTGGTGTCTGCTCTCCAGCCGCCAGGCAAGGATCTCAGCACTGTAGTCATTCCTAGCAGCTCACACTGGGAACCAGACATGTGCCTCCTTGTGCTTCCTTTTCCGACTCCTTACATGCCTGAGGAAAGACCTTATATCGGGACTGCATATACACATTAAATAATAGCAGAGACAAGATCGAACCCTGCGGAACGCCACAGGTCAAGGCTCAGGGGCTTGATGTTTCAGCCCCCAGCACCACCTGCTGGCTTCTCCCCGAGAGGAATGAGTGGAACCACCCTAAGACAGACCCCCCAGGTCTCGTAACTGTCTCAGCAGCAGCCCATGGTCCACGGTGTCAAACGTGGCCGAAAGATCTAGCAGGTTCAGAAATGTTGAACATCCTGCGTCCATCTCCTGGTGGAGATCATCCACCAAGGCCACCAACACTATCTCAGTACCATAGCCGGGGCGGAACCCAGACTGAAAAGGGTCAAGGAAACGGATGCTATCCAAATGCACCTGGAGCTGCAGTGCCACTGCCCATTCAATAACCTTCCCTAAAAAGGGAACATTAGAGACAGGTCGGTAACTGGCGAGTGCATCCACATCCAAAGATGGCTTCTTCAACAGGGGGCGCACCACAGCCTCCTTGAGACTGGGTGACAATCGCCCCTGCCGAAGGGACATGTTCACTACCCTTGCCAGCACTGTCAAGTCTCCCTGGAGGCTTTCACCAACCAGGATGGGCATGGATCTAGTTCACAACTAGTGGCTCTAACAGACCCCAGGACATTCACCGCATCAGCCGGCATCACTTCCTGAAACTCATCCCAGAAAGATCGACCAGACGGTGCCTCCATAACCTCGTACCCCTCGCTTACTGCTTCCGGTCCGGTGTCAGAGTTACTCTGGATCTGAGCAATCTTGTCTGCAAAGTAGGTGGCAAACTCCTCACAGCAGATCTGGGACAAGTCCCCATCCAGGCGGAGGGAGGCTGGACTGACCAGCCCCCGCACCACCCGGAACAGCTCTGCTGGACGCGACTTTGCAGATGCTATGAGGGCAGCAAAGAACTCCTTCTTGCTGTCCTCACAGCCTCAACATAGGACCACAAATGGGCCCTATGGAGAAGTCAGTCAGATTCAGAGTGAGTCCGACGCCAGCGTCACTCTAGTCTCCTTCCTGCCTGTTTCATACACCGCAGCCCCTCAGTAAACCAAGGGGCCCTGCAGTGACGAGACAGAGGGAGAAGATGTCTCGGAGCCACCCTGTCAGTTGCCTCCCCCAGCAAGATGTTCCAATGCTGGACAAGCTCATCGACATATGGGTTATTTTGGCACAGAAACACAGTGAGGCTCTGCCAGTTTGACAGGCCTACAAGGAAAGGAAAATGCAATCAAAACTGCTGCTAAGTCAGCTTCCAATTTAAAAGGGGGGAAAACTGGTTTGAGGGAGGGTGGGGAATATGATTAGCTTGGTGGGAAGGTTGTTAGCTTGGGGAAGGTGGAACGGGCATGAGTTTGGCTCAGAAGGATCGCTGGCTTGAGGGAGAGTGAGGTATGCAGCTGGCTTGGGAGAGGGGAGAATGGTAAATGGGGCTGGCTTGTGTTGGGAGATGCTGGCTTGGGAATGGTGGAATGGGTCATGAAGCTTGCTTGGGGGAGTGGTCACTGGTCTGAGGGGGGGATGGGGCATGGGACTAGGCTCAGGGGAGGTTGTTGGCTTGGGGAGGGGGAATGGGACATGGGGTGTTTTTAAACAAGCAAGGCTTGGGAGGAGTGTACGTGGCTGCTGAGTGGCACAGTTGTGGAGCACCCACTCAGGTGGCGTTCATGAAGAGAAATTCGAATGGGTGGCTTCATGCATAGCTACCAGGGCAGTCGCCACGGACCATAGGGGAGGGGGAAGTGCACTGGACTGGCCTTTGAAATTGACATGCCCTGGGCGTGAGCTCTGAGGAGCCAGGCTTCACAGCGCTTGTGGCCAGTTCCTGTGACCATCAAAGGCCATGCCCCCCATCCACAGTGCCTGTGAGTGGGGGACTTGTCTGCTGGCATGGCTGGCTGCCCCAGTTCATATGGGGGATGCGTGGGCACCCATTGGCATGCATTATTTTGGCTTGCCCTGCACGGTGCTCTCCGGATTTCTCTGCAGTGCTGCATGGGTGCTGAGTGGTTCCCCCGCACCACCTTCAGACAGGCGGTCGGATGAGTAGTTTTTGGGTGGCCATGCATGGTAGCATCTCGTTTAAAACACCCATGGTTCTGCCTTAGGTGGGTGGGTTTCTGTCTCAGAGGTGAGTCATCGGCTTGTGGAAAGTGGGAACCCTAAGTGGAAATGGGGCCTGGGCCTGGCTCAGGGAGGTCGCTGACTTGGAGAGGAGGGAATGAAGCTGCCAAGAACTCACCATTTCTCCCTGGCTGGGCAGGGTTCTGCTGTGCTGGGCCTGGTTGCAGTAGTGAAGACTGCAGTTCTTAGGCAGCAGAAGTCCCTGCAGACTCCCATGGAAAACTCCGGGGGGGGGGGGGGGGAACCCCCCTCCTCCCCCCCTCAGTCCAACCCAGCCACTTACCCCCCAACCAGAAGTCGCCTGGACCCCATTGTAAACAGTGGCACCACACAACTCCCGGAAGTTTTGATACCCAGACTTGTGTGACCTTGGCTATTGGGGTTTTACAAGTCCAGGGGTCAAAACCTCTGGAAGTCACGTGGTGCTGCTGTTTACAACGGCGCCCAGGCGTCTTCCGGTTTGGGTGTGAGTGTCTAAACCCCACCCGTGGTAGTTTGCCAATTCTGGACTTTTGAAGTCCGATGAAAAGCAGCAATGTCTAAACTTGTCCTCAGAGAGCAGCCTAGCTCCAAGCTGGATATGTGCTGCAGTTGCTGGGGTCCAGTTTGAGGCCCCATATATTAATTTTTGGGGGAAATGGTGAGTTCACTTGAAGCTCAAATACACAGACCTAGTATTTGTATTTTGAATATGGAAGCCAATAAGGGAGAGTTTTTTTGTTTGTGTTTTATCGAAACCGGAAACCCTAGTTCAAATCCTGTCTTATCCATGAACTCATTGGGAGGTCTTGGGCAAGTCACTATTCCCATCTGTAAAAAAATGTTTTGTAGGAAAAGAGCACGCTAGTTAAATGAGCACTCTGTAAAATAGGATTAATAATGACCTGTCTCACAGGGCTTTTGTGAAGGTGAGCTGGATAAAGGATTGTAAAGCACTTTTAACGCTAAAAGTGCTGTAGAAATTATTATTAATAATAATAATATCGAACCCACACGAGGTTAATGAGACTCATACTAGTTCTAAGGGCCAGTGTTGGTGCTAAAAATCGAGAGGATTGTGTTGCCTCTTTAATTATATACTATATTGATATTTTTACTAGGCCCAATGTTCATTAATGTGCTTTTTGAAATTATAGAAATAAAAATCAACAACTCCTCTGCAGTTTTTGCAACTCAACAACTGTCTTAGTCCCCCGGAAGCAGGAAGTGACACGTGCTGCAAGCAGAATGATAGGCTTATTCAATTTGGTTTTGTGGTCCAAGCTGAATGAAGGTGAACAGCTGAGGTAAATTGTGGAATGTAAACTTCTATTTCTGTTTGAATTACCACATGTATTATTTCCTCCCACACCAGGGTCTCTCTTAATTGACCTTTATATATTTTTCTCTATCATAATTACTGCAGAGTGCCATTTCGCAGCCGTATGTAGGAGAGTGGACGGTGGAGAAGCCTTAAAGCACGGGGTGGGGAACCTTTTCTCTCCCGGGGGCCACTTTGAAAGCTTGCACAAGCTCCGAGGGCTGCACGGAAGTTGGGGCGGGGGTGCTTAAGGGATGCACTCAAGAAAAGGAGGCCCCAAATCTGAATCTGTGCCGTGAAACTTTCCCCTTTTCCTTGTTTGCATGATTTCATCCCTGCTTCCTTCCCTGGAGCTCAGTTTCTCAGTGATTGAAGGTAAGAACTGGATCCAAGGGCCGGATCCAGGAAGTGGAAAATGGCCCCATAAAAACTTGCCGTGGGCTGCATTTGGCCCCTGGGCCTTAAAGATACCATGTTCTCTTCTCATGGGAGACACTGTGGCCTGGGAGCTGGTCAGTAAACTGGCCGTGGCCATGCTTTGATAGACCTTCATGGGGGTCCTGTTTGACTGGAGCCCTGGACAGGCCCTTTTTTCCTTATGTTAACCTGCTGCTGCAGAGTAAAGTAACCTGGAGACAAATCTCTCATCATTCCTCCAATAGCCTGAGTTATTCTTTCACAGGCAGCGTGATCCTTGCTCTCTGGTGCTGCTGCTACCCTTAGCACTGGTGCAAATCCTATTTCAATGGGACTCGTGCTGGCACTAAACAGTGACGAGATCATACACAAGGTTTGGAACAATGAGTTGCCTGCATCCTTTATTGTATCGTTTACTAGGCTGTTCTAGTAAAGATGCTGCTTTGATGGTGCCCACATGGCAGTGACTAGCCTCACTGATCTTCTTGTTAACTAGGCAGCCCATTCAATATCGGGTAGGACTACTCACTCGGACAAAGATTGTTGGGACATTGCGACGTTGCTATGTCAGACTGGTGCCTCAGTGATAAATGGTTCAAAAAGTCTAAGATAGGTCAATAAGTGGCCATTTATTGCTGGAGGAATTTACTAGCATAAGAAAAGAAACCTACGCCATGTGTAGAACCATGTAGTTGTCTTTCACTACAGCCAGTTTAAACATGCGTTATCAGTTTTGTTCATATATGGAAAAGCTCTTACGTTCAAGCTTGCTGTATTTGCTAACATTCTAGCCCTCACTAAGTAGTCTCCGCATAATCTAATATTCTTCCCCAGTTCTTGGTGGTGGCAGTATGAGTTTGTATTCCTTAAAATGGGGAGCAGCTAGGGTTTGTGTGTACGTTGAGCTGTGTCAGTGAGAAGATAAGTAAGGAAAGAATATGTTGCTGAGTAACAGATAGGTGCATGGATGTTGTTTAGAGCAGGTCATGACAATGGGTTTACAGTTCTCTGAGCTGACACTATACGCTCGTTAGCACTATTTGTGTGGTGGGTACTTCCTTTGCACTGCATAAGCATAGCTTGGATGGAACTACTGTGGGGTCTTATACAAATGGGAAATCTTTCATTCTTTGGCTGTTGTTACAGGCCTATAATTGCAAAGCAACTGTGTTTTTAGATCTGCTATATCATCACACGTTTCCTTCTGCAGAACAGCCCCTTGCATCCGCTCCACCTCACTCCCCCTGTAGAGGATGGATCATATATATTTAAATATGACAGCCTTTATCCTTGCCAAATGGCCAATAAGGGACTCTGTTGGCTTTATACACCATGGGCTTTATCCAACTCCCACTGAGATTGGTGGAAAAATTCCCATAGACATCAGCGAGAGTTGGATCAGGACCTAAACATAAGCACAACGTTCTCTTGTTTATGCTTGGACAGAGCTAGAGTTTAAGTGTGGGCCTGGGGAGGGGAAAGGATCTTCTGTTTTACTGCGGAGGTTGGGTGGGGTCTGGGAAGAGGGAAAGGGCCTCTGTGCTCCAGATGTTCATGCCCTCAGTCTGCACATGTTTCTCTGTGTCAGGAAGTGAACTAATGAGGATGTATTTTGGAAACTGCAACCCCACTCTGTAACTGAACTCTGAGAACTGGGCTCCTTGTAATCCCCTAGCCTATAGCCCTATAGCATTAATCTAGCTCTCACTCTCCGTGTGTGTTCAGCACTGAAAGGAATTACTCCTCCGATGTCTCGACTTTGTTAATTTCAGCTGGAGGAGAGCTGCTGACATAAAACAACCCTGAAGTCATTTGTTCTGCAAGTGAAGAAGAGAGTTAGGCAAGCCATTCACCTGGTGAATAGCACCTCACTGCAATAATCTCCTTTCCCTTCCGTTCTGGCAAGCAACTTTAGGCACCAAAGGGGTAGAAAACAATGCTGATGTCAGATAAAAACTGGACAAGGGTTGTGTCTTCTATTAGAGCAGTCAGGGCAATGGAAAGAAAGCTGAGGATGAGTTTTGGATATTGGCTTGTATTCTGTGTAGGGGGGAAATAGCCCTGCACACCTGTGTCCTGGGGTGAGGGCAGACCCTTGAGAGGAAAGGACAGGATCCAGGCTTAGTTAAAATACATTGAAGATGGGCCTCGGATCCCAAAGATCCTGATCTTTGGGAAGGTTCAGAGATAAGTATAGTGGTTTATCTCCTTTTTGTGTAATAAACCCAACTGAAACCAGATCCTGCAGAGCAGCCGATAAAGCCAGCCTAACTTTCCTGCCACTTCTCTCCATGGAGAAGAGTCTTCCCTGAGGATTCCTACATTCTCACCTGTCCGAGTATCTTGAGAAGTAAAGCTGAAGGAGGAGCATCCCTGTGCCTTGGTGATGCCATGGGTGAAAACAGGATCAAAATGAAGGGGGGCAGCTCTGAACCCCTCCCCAATGACCATGCCCCTGACCACCCCTGCATTTGCTCACGTTGACTGTGGAACACATCACCTCTCCAGGAAGCAAACAGACCCTGGAGGGGCTTGGGGAGAGATGGAGATGACCGGGAAGGGATGGAGGACATGGCTAAGGGGAGGGCAATGAGTGCTCAGGCCCCTGGGCCTTCCCCATCTTGTTCTGCCCTGATATTCACTGTCAGCAGCAGTCCCTTAGAACTGCACACTGTTGGCCTTTGGGTTGACACGTGTAAAGGTGACTTATGTAGCGCGCTACCTGTAGCATCTATGTTCTCTGAGGGCAGATTGGCTGGACTGGAGGCTCTTGTCCAGATACAGAGAGATCTTCACTTTGATACAGAGTTGAGCGTTTTCAGTAGTAAATGTTCTTTCAGCTTGTGCAGTGCTTACTGCTTATCCTTTGCCCTAACCTGTATTTAGCAAGCAAAGGCTGTATTAACTGAGGATCCCCAACGTTTACAGTAACATGACACAGACAAAACATCCCTGTGTATGCTGAAGATTTGGAGAACAGTTAAAAGGAAGCATCTTTTACCAATTTTTTTTTTTTTTTTTAAGAGAAAACCAAAGCAGCTGAAGATCTATAATTAAAGACCCAGTGGTTGTAATGGGAAAAGGCAAATCCCTTCTGGCACTTCCTCTTCCTAATAACCATCAACAAAAATCAAACAAATCCAACTGGCTCCAGCCACTAATCTATAACAAGCAAAGGTCACAGGAGCGATAAGAAAGAAAGCAAACCCAAAGCAGAATTACTTAGAAACATCTGTCTGAATGTGTTAGAAAGTGAATCCCGGGACAGGAGAACAGGAGCTGGTGAACAAATACAACTTCAGTGCTCCGGAGAATCTCCTTGTCAGCAACAATTGGACGGTGATTCTCTAGCCAGAAATATAGTGGGGGACAGTATGCTGGGGAAACATTGAAATGTTTAAAAGTGTGGCACTGAGCCTGATTTTTGGTCTCGTCTTGTATAGGAGATGGGAGAGATAGAGGTGTATGCATTTGGTGGGGGGGGGGGGAGTAGATTGGGCAGCGCGAATTCATCCTGTGGTGTCAAACTGAAGTGTCCACCTGCAAGCTTATTCAGGGGGTGAAATGAATCTCTCTAGCATTTCCCATAGTTAGATCTCCAAAACATGAGGATGCATTTCATGATCACCTAGCAGGTAGGTAAGGCAGGTATTTTCAGTTCCAATTAGCACAACGGTTCCCAAATTTGCGGACCATGTGATTCTACCCCAGATAGCAACAGAGATGAGCAAAGGGTATGAAATATCAATTGAGACCATGACAGATGGTACAACTCCACCTAGTGTCATAACCTACTGTTATGACCCTGAATTAGCAGATTGAAAAGCTGAGATAAAGAGGAGTAAAAGGCTGCTTTTTCCAAAACAATTTGTTGTTTGGGGCCCTCAGTTCCTTGGGAGCCAACCAGAGAGAGAGAGAGAGCTCCAGCGCATAAACCACCATTAAAGTCAGTGGCAAAACTCTCATTTACTTTAATGGCAGAGTGTTGTCCTGCCCATGGTGCTGAATATCAGTCACTCCCGCTGGAGGCTTAGGCTGCTCTTTATGCCTGAAAACAAGGCCCAATATTTCTAAAGTTGGACATACAACAATGGAGCCATTTTGAAAAGTTCAGTTTAAGTTAACCAAAGACAGCAAATCCCAACTGGAATGGCAAAGCAGGACCCCAGAGTGCTGGCCTGGCACAATAATTGCTAGTCCAGAGGTTTGACCCAAATTGTGGGCCATGACCCCAAATCTCAGGCCCATAACTAGGACATTGGCACCAGGAGTGGAAGGGCAGCAGACTGAATGAAAAATGGGGCAATGGGGAGGTAAATTCAGTCTAAGAAATTGAGGGGGGGAAACCTGGCGCATATCTCATTTCTATGGTTATGGGGGAGGAGCATTCCCCAAACGTCTCCCCTCAGCTACAGGCCTGCCGAGTGGGGACATAGCAACTGTGGATGGGCCGTGATCTTCATTGATATCAGGTATATTCTGCATGCTTTTTGGTGCTGTCTGGGGGACTCAAAATGGGGTCACACAGGCAAAAAGGGGGCACTGTATGGACAATAAACACGAGGTGTAGCTACAACAACAGCTGTATTGTCTGCTTCATGGTAACAGGAAGGGGGCAGGGGATTGAATCGGCTGCAGGCTGGAGACAGGTGGGACCTGCCGTGGGGAGGCCCCTGCACGGCTGTGGGTGGGCACAGGTGCCGGGACGGCTGGTGATGGGACCCGCCAGTGTGGAGAGGGCGGGGACCCGGGGACCAGGGGTGGCCCATGGCAGCCCATGAGGGGCCCCGGGGCCAGCCCAGTGCGCCCTTCTTGGCTGCCCTCGGCCTGCCGCCAGCTGGCCGGGGGCTGCTCAGCTGTGCCGGTGGGGCCTTCCCTGGGCTCTTCATGCAGGTTGCGCTCGCTTGCCGGCCGGTTTGTACCTGCAAACGGCGCCTCTCCCCTGGGTGCACCTGCGCTCCCGTTCTGGGGGCTCGTGCCTCGAGCCCGCATGCACCCATCAGTATGGTCCACAGCTGGTTGCCTGTTGTCATCGCCTCCCTGCTATCAGTGCTTGCTGGACATTCTGTGTGCTCGGTTCCTGCAGCTGTGCTGGGTCCACTCCCCACGCATCGCTTGCTAGCCGTGCCTTGTTGCGGCCTCTTGCGGGCGTGTCCTTGGAGCTCCCCTGCTTCCCTCCCCAGCCCACATGGCATCATGGGGCCCCTCTTTCCTTGCTGCTCAGACCCTCTGCCCGCTGGACCATGGCTGGCAGTGCTGCCCCTGGGTTCCCGTGCCCCGGATCGCCTGGCACCCCCCATAGCTGGACCTTCCAGGAGACCATGGCCCTATGTGACCTGTGGCAGTCCCCGGCCGTGCAACTGCTCCTGTGCTGCCCGGATACCCTCTCGGGTGCCTACGCAAGTCCAAGCTCCGGCCTTTGCTACTTCAGCTATGAGGCGAGCGGTAGCGCATGCCAGCGCCATGTGGAGGCGCTTGGCCTCCGTCCCTTTCCTGATGGGCGCATTTCGGAGATGAGGTGCTTGCATGTGGTGTGGTCTGCAGTGGAGACTGTGTCCGCCCTCTCGGTCTATGGCCTGGCCGGGTTCATGAGCTGCCTTGGGGAGGGGGGCCCTGCCCTGGCCGTTTCCTTCTTCTGTTGCATCCACGGGGCCCATGGCTACCAGCCGCCGTGTGGGGCGGCGTATTACCACCTGTTGGAGCTTGGGCACCTGCCATGGCCCCCTGCTGCTGACTATACCTTGTTAGGGCCCACCGAACTGGAGCTGGCGGCGCTGGCTGCTGTGTGGACCCGTGCTGATGTTCAAGTGGGGCTCGCCGTGCCAGATCCGTTTGAGGCCTACTACCTCGTCGCCCACCACATGGCGGGGATGGGATACCGCTGGGGCATGCTTCAGTGGCCCCACTACGTGCATCTGGTGGGCCAACCGGTCCCAGCCCCCTTCGTGACCCCATACAGCTGGCTGTGAGGCCCCCTGTGTCTTCGGTGTCATGGATGTCAGCCCCACCATGTACTCCCAGCACCTCCCTGCTGGCTCGGGGCACTGGCCACTTGCTCCGCGCCGTTCCGGCCTCGCGGCTGTTCTGGCTGGTTCACTTGCCTCTGTTCTGCTCGACTGTGTCGCTGTGCCCCCTCCATGGGCACCCCCTGTCCTTCACTGCCTCTGGTGCTCACCTCCATGCCCGACCCCCCCTTTGGCTGGTTCCTGCTGCCTGACACCGCTACTGGCTCTCCCCATGGTGTATTCCTCCCTTGCATGATCACCAGCTCACCTGTGTCTGTGCCCTGCCCCCCCACTCCCTAGGTGCCTCCGTGACTGTGCAGGACTTGGAGCCCCTGGACAGCACCTCCTGGCTTCCTCCGGGGTGTGTGTGCATCTGCTTCCCGCAGGCTCCTGCTCGCCTCCATCTCCAGCCGTACTTCTGCATCAGCGAGGGGGATTCTTGCCGTCTGGACCTACCTCGGACCGCTCCGGTGCCTTTCCTGGCTTGTGTGCCCTCCCCCTGTGACCCTGCTCCATCCCTGTGGGGACCTCTGTGACTTGGGGTGTCTGTGTTGCTGTTGGGTGGCTCATGCTCTCTGTGCTGTCAGTGGGGTTCTGGGTGCCTTTCCCACTGTCCTGGACTGTTCCCAGCCTGGTCCCCTCCGCTTCCTTGGCCCAGGGCTCCCCCTTCCCCATGTCCGTGGTGCTGTGTATGTTGACCTTCCCGGTGTGCTCCTTCCTTCCTTCCTTCCATCCTTCCCCGTTCAGGTGTGTTTGCACCCGGACATGTGTGTGTGCTTTGTGTTCTGCTGTGCCTTCCCTGTGCCTGTTGTGTGTGCTGCCTCTGCTGCTCTTCTCCCTCCTCCTCCTCCCTTCCCATTTCCCTTGTGTGGGTGCTTTTGGCTTCACTTGCTGTGCCTTCCCTGTGCCTGTGCTTTTGGCTTCCTTTTGGCTTCCTTTGCCCTCAGTTGGCCATGTCTGCCTCCTGCCCCACTGTCTTCTGGGTGTTCTGACCGCGGTCCGGTATTGGTGTAACGTCTATTGTGCTGCCCTGGGCCGCGGTCTGTCCGTCCATCCATCTCCTTGCTGTGGCCCTGCTCCTGTCACATCTGTTCGGGGCTTTCCTGGACCACAGGAGGGGGTTAGCCGGCTCGTCACGGTTGGGAATCCACTGTGGTGACCTGGGAGCGCGTAATGTCTGAAATTACCCACTGGGTAATTGTAGACGTTACGGGACCATGGTCAACCACAGTGAAACCCCTGTGGTGGCCATTTGCCCCGTAATGTCTATTTGCTCCCCGCCAGATGTTCACCACGGTGAATACCTGGCAGGAATCAAATTGACCATGATTCTGGACCTCCGGCCGCCCGGAGGTCCAGAATCGTGGTGGGATCGGGCCCCAACCATGATCACGGTGGCCACGATCCGGGATGGGCTGAAGGTAATGTCTGTTACCTTCAGCCCGGCCAGATTGTGATCCTGCCCGTCTCCCGGAAAGTGGGTGGCCGGGGGAGCGCGGTGGGTGGTAGGGCTGTGTGGCCGCATGTTGTGCCGCGCAGTCCCACCCCCTCCCTAATTCCTGGTAGCAATCAGGCCGGCACGTCTGAAGGATGGCCGGACTGATTCCTGCCCAGGATCCAAAATGGATCCAAATGGATCCCGGTCTGTGGTTCAGCGTGGCGGGCCTCTGGGCCCGTCACGTCTGAAATTACCCACTGTCATCTAGTGGGAGCCAGTGTGGTGTAGTGGATAAGGTGCTGGACTTGGACCTAGAAAGCCAGGGTTTGAATCCTGCCCTAACCATGAACTCTACATGGGTGACCTTGGGCAAGTCATAACCTCAGCCTTAGTGCCCCATCTGTAAAAAATAAAAATAGGAATATATGTTGTGTCAGTCTCTCCCTGTGTTTCCCTCACCCGTGTCCATTTTAGATTGCAAGCCCACTGGGCAGAGACCTGTCTCCATCAATAACGGCTGTAAAGTGCCAGGTATTCCTTTGCCCTCAGTCGGCCATGTCTGCCTCCTGCCCTGCCCCACCCCGCTGTCCTCTGGGTGTTCTGACCACGGTCCGGCATCGGCGTAACGTCTGTTGCGCTGCCCCGGGCCGCGGTCCATCCATCCATCCATCTCCTTGCTTATTAATAATAATACGAGTTGGGCTCACCAGGATTTAAATGTCTCCCAAGATAAGCCCTGTACCTTTTGACTATTCTGGATCCTCCTGGCAAGTAGGAATCTTGCCTTGTTTCTGAAATAGTCAAAAGAAAGGCAGGCTGTTTCTGTGATAAAGTTAATCATTTCCTGATGTTACCATTGTAAAAAATAAATAAATCATCAGTCCTGTACAGGCTTGTGCCACAGAATATGCTGTACTTTGCTCAATGCTTTTTTTCTATTATTACAGGCCTTCGCTTGTAGGGAATATTAGCACTGTATGGAAATTGACAAACAGGGCTTAAAAGACTCGCACGCCCAGAACTCTGAAGCATGTGTGTGAGTGAGGGGCTGCAGGAACAAAGAAGGTCACCTGGAGCCCAACAAGCTGAAGATGGTGAGGAGGATGTTCCTGTTCTGCGCAGACTAAATTTAAACCTAGGGTGAAAACAGACACGCACATAGCTCCACTTTAACGCCACTTTCACATTTCTTATGCATGTTGCAAGGCTGTATTGGCGCCCTATGCAGCACGGCAACATGCATAAGAATTGTTAAAGTGGAGTTAAGGTGTTTGTCTGTTTTTACCCCGTCTATATTTTCCCCTCTGTTTGCATGCTGACTTACTTCCCAATATTTCAAGTGACCAAAGAAGAATGGGAAAAGGTGCAGAGAAGTGCAACAAAACTTGCCAAGGGTGTAGAACGGCATCTTTTGAGAAAACTCAATGGGCTAGAGATCTTCAGCTTGGAGAGGAGACAACAGAGAGGAGATATGAGAGAAGCTTGTAAAATCATGAATGGTGTGGAACATGTAAATAGGAGCCTACCCTCTCTTTTATTAATGACTTCCCTACCTTCCTCACTGGTGGTCACCATATACATTAAATCACAAGAACTCCTTTTATAGTTATCTGTAGAGAGGCAGGGTGGTCCAGTGGTTGGGTTGCTAGCTGGAGAGAGACTAGGGTTTGGTTCCCTGTTCTGACAAGCTCTGGGACAGGAGGCATGGTTTCTGGGACAGGCTTGGACCCTAGGAATTTGCTTTTTAAAAAATGAAGGGCTGGCCACAGGCATCCTTGACCGACCCAGAGAAATCAGGGCTTCCCCCAGAGCCTGGATATTCTTGGTCAAAACTCAGTCTGGAAGTGAAACCTGAGGAAGTGTCAACCTTAGGGGAGGTCAGTATTCTCAAGTATTTTTTCACTGAGCGAATGTGTAACACTAACTGGCTAGGCCAGGGCACAGCATCATTACTTGCAGGGCTTACAGCTCCGCAGAAGAGCTCTGCGTATCAGATCTAGAGAAGAACCCATTCCCAAGACAGTCGTCGGTTTACTGCCTCGTGTGGTCCTGTGTCTGGGCTAGGATGTGTCCGGGTCTGGCCCCAGCTGTTGGGGCTCGCAGTCAGGCGGGCACGTGTGGCGTGGCTCCGCTCCTTTCGGGTGCCTTGACGGCTTGGAGGTGAGTGGCCCTGCAGCGATCGGACAAGGGGGCGGGGCTTGGAGCTGCAGAGAGCAGGGGATGCCACACCGCCCGCTTCCACCGTTGCCCAGCAACCAGGCGCACAGCTGCGACGCAGCACGCGCCTTGCGGGGCATGGGGTTGCGGGACGCATGGACGGCCCCAACGCAGGGAGTGTGGGGGCGGGGTCAGGGGATGGGATTGGCAACAGCAACATCAGGGGGCTCAGAACAGGCATAAAAAGACGGGCAGGATAGCTACTCCCTGCCGGCGTGTGTGCCTGTGAGTGTTGTATCTTTGTCAGCAGAGTGTGTGTCCTTGAGTGTGCTTGTGAGTGAAAGGCCCAGCGTGGTGTGTGTGAGTGTGGGCTCCCCTTACCCATCTTTCCCTCAGTGGGCACACCCAGCCCAAGTGTGAGATAGCTGTGTGAGTGAATTTCCTTGAGATCCGGCACAACGACCCATGCCCCTAGACCCGGGACTTTTTCACGAGCACTTCCATCCCTGGTGTCCCCCAACCCGGTGTGCGTATTGTCCTCGTTGTTTGTCCTCCCTTGCCTCGTGTGGTCCCACCCCTTCCCTTGCGGGATCTCTGTCCTCCCTGCCCTGTGATGATCTGGATTCCTCTTGTTATAGACTGCCCACACAAGATCCTGAGGGCCGTTTACTCCAGTGTGGGGCGCTTCACCGTAGGAGCAGGATAGGAGTATCCAGTCCCTTGGAAGGGCACAACCCCGGCCCGTTTCCTACCCCTATCCCAACCTAACAGGATGATTCACTTGTGCATGTGTCCAACGTGAGCACAATGCATGACAGGCAACCCAGACTCCGTGCCTTTAATAACCCATTGTAAAAGGGCGGCTCCTTTTATCACAATATAATCTTATCTTTTGTTTGTTTCTGAACTAGCAGAGAAGTGCCCTGAGCTGCACCCAGCAGTTGCACTTCTAGACCAAAGGCTACTGTTTTCTTATTCCAGGAACCATGGGGTGTTGGAGGGTTAAAAGGCTTGGCCCTGCCATTAGTATTTCAAAAACAAGGCTGACTTTGCAGCCTGCTGGCTCCATCCTGCTGTTAACAGTGGAGTAGGACCACTTACAGCTTCCTCTTCACCCCATAACAAACATCAAGCAGCCAGTCCCGCAGGCCTTCCTGGATCCCACACAAACCAGCAGCAACACGCTCACTCGCTCGCAGACACTCTGCCTGCTTTACTAGCTCTGTGGATCAGCTGAACTGTCATAGTCTGTTTAAGACAAATTCAGCAGCATCCCCAGGCTAGTCACAGGCTGGCTGTTTTGCCATGGGCTCCAGTGAGACTAGACTTTTGGCCCTGATGCCCTCTGATGATATCTGTTTGCCCTAATTCACTGCCTTGCCTTTGTTTGAGTCATCTTGTTTTAAGTGGCAGGTTAGTGAGCATATAACGATGATCCTTGGGCCAAGCTGTACCTTTCACAGGGTGTGTAACGATAGATCCTTGGGCCAAGCTGTACCTCTCACAGGGTGTGTAACGATAGATCCTTGGGCCAAGCTGTACCTCTCACAGGGTGTGTAACGATAGATCCTTGGGCCAAGTTCTATCTTTCACAGGGTGTGTAACGATGGATCCTTGGGCCAAGCTGTACCTTTCACCGGGTGTGTAACGATGATCCTTGAGCCAAGCTGTACCTTTCACCGGGTGTGTAACGATGATCCTTGAGCCAAGTTGTACCTTCCACAGGGCCAACCAGTCCATTGGGCAGTAGCCTTCTGACATACATACCTCCCAACAATTCCCATTTAGGAGGGATGATCACTCTTTGGTTGCTGAATTCCACAGAGTCAAAGTTCCTCTTTCCAGGTTGTCTCCCAGGGAAAGCACTTAAGAAGACAAAGGGGAGGTGATGGAATGAGAAGCAGAAGAGCTTATTTTCCTCTTTATGCGCTTGGCGTGTTGGGAGGTGTATGTAAGTGCATGGGGGGGGGGGGGGAGGCTTATTCACAGAGGGGCAGGACGTATCAGCTGAGGGGGCTGGGATTTTCCCTCTTTGGCTACTTGAAATATTGAGAAGTATGTTCTGAGGGTGGCATTGAAATGACCTGGGCCAGCCCCCCACCTCAGTACTACTGCAAGTCCAGGCCTGGCATTGCGGTACAGGCAGTGTGCAGTGCTCCTGTTCCCAGCTGATCAGTGTGGAGCAAGAGTGTCCCTTCCCCCGCCCCTCTCCAATGCCAGCCCTAGGCTGGGACTTGCAACAGGCCGCTCCTGGGATTGCAGGTGTGTAAGGACTGGAGCCTCCCCCTACTTTTCACCCAGTCTAGCACTCAAGTGCACCAAAGCACCCGCTGGAGCACAAGACCTGTGTGTGGCACAGGACACCTCGGAGGAGGTGGGGAGAAGGCAGGATCGTGGCTGGTTGCTGAAATGAGCACACTTAAAATCCTAGTCTAGTTATCTCAGTAACTGCAAGCAATCGAGACAAAGAAGTAGTACAGTGATAGCCGTTATTGGACCAACTCCAGCTGGTGGCGGTACGTTCGTTTTCAGAGCTCGCAGTGTCCTTCCTCAGGCAAGTCAGGAGTGAGAACTCTAGTCTGAGCAAAGCAGTGAGGCACATACGGTAATTGGAAACAATAGCAAAGGGAGGAGACGGTGAGGCCGAGACCAAGGTTAGGAACTGTACTATTCTGAGTTACTACTCAACAACTGTTCTACTCTGCCAAGTGCCTTGGGACACTGTCTACCTAGATGATGATATAGACTATACAGTTGCATTGCCATAGTACATTATATTCAAACTATTTAAAATAAGCGTACTTTCTTTCATCGACAGTGGGGAATTCCCAACCTGTGGGCCAAATATGGCCAGGACTGTGGATTCCCCACTTTGGATGTAAATAAAAGACACGTTTGACCCAGGGCTGGGTTTTATTTGGCCTCTTTTCAATTCCTGGATCTGGCCTGTGGATCCAGACCTTGCCTTAGAGTGCTACGGGAAAGGAACTGCACAGGGAAAAGAAGCAGAGAAGGGGTGTACACTTGAGGATAGGCAGGGGGGATGGATTTTTGGAACAGATCCATGATCTGAATTCCCCCCTCCTGAGCCTCGCCCTCCTCCCAACTCCTGTCTGGTCTACGGAACTTGTACCAATTTCCAAAGTGTCCTGAAACGGGGGGAGGGGAGAAGGGAGTAGAAAGTTCCCAGCACCTGATTTACATGAAATATGTGTCCATCATGGCGACATGTAGCTAACAAAATAATCTTTATTTGGTCGAGAGGAGCAAACTTTGCAATCAGTGTTCCGTTCGGGAGAGGGAAGCGTTCTCCAGATCCCAAGCTGGTCAGACCTGGTCAAGTTTAATTTTGCTAGCCTGATGATAAATTTTCCTGCTCTTCAGGGAGGATTCCAGTGTTACCCGTTTTTGTCTGCAGCCTGTAAATGGCACTAATTGACACAGGCGTTCCGCCGTTGCTGGGACACAGCAGAGAATGCATCATGACAGTACAACTCAGCTAGCGGAGGGGCGGTGTACAGTACACCGCCCCTCCGCTAGCTGAGTTATGCACTTAATGTTACACTGCCAGGTGATATGTACGTTAGCTAAACAGCTTGTCATGGGTAGGTCAACCCAGAGGTTCCCGTTGTCTCGGAGGGGCAGACGGAGACAATGCCTCATGGCAACAACTGCTGATTCAGCCAGCAGGAGTCTATATGCAGAGAGAGAGGTGATGCTCCACACAACATCTGAACCCCGGTCCATTTGGTCCAGGTACTCTGACTTTGCTTGCTCAGGGAGCCACCCTGGCAGCTGCTCTTCAAAGCAGCCTTGTGTCACCTTGCTGCCCAAACGGCCTGATTGGCTGTGATTGGACAGGCATGACTCCTTTTCCTCTATTGGCGGGGCTACCTATTTCCGGGGTTTCCTCCAGCAGCCCTTTGCCTTATGCAAGAACTCTCTTCGGACTGTTTTTTCCTGGTTCCCAGCTACACGTTCCCAGTTCTCACAACCCTGTCCTGGACTTTCTGTCCTCTAGCCCTGTCTCCCGGCTCCTCGCATCACTTGTCCTCCAGTCCTGTTCTCTGTTCTTCCGGCACCAGATTCCAGCACTTACTTTTCTTCCTCTGCCAGTACACGGCTCCTGACTTTTGCTTGCCTGCACCCTCCTGAATAATACCTTCTTCTCTGCCCCTGGACTGACCTCCCAGCTATGACCTTCACAATCACCTTGACACTGCCTTCTGATTTTTTTCCCTCTGGCTGACTTCTCTTCCCCCTTCCTGCAGTTGTCTGTGGCACTGGCTTCAGGAATGTGCTTTGCTGTAGCTGTGACCATTTCCATAGACCATCTGCAGCCCTGATGGACTACCAGTGGATCACCATGCTTTAGGAACCACTAATCTAAATTTTCCTTCTGGGCTGAATCTATATAGACCACAGATAGGGTTACCACCTCCCTCCAAGGGGGCAGGGCTTTGTTGGTGGAGGTGAGTAAAAGGCAGTGTCTAGCCACAGTGCTCTTTATTATTTCTGATGTAACCCTCCCCCTTATGGAATGTTATGACATCCTGGCACTCCGGGGGGGCGGGAGGGGAGGGACAGGGTCATGTTGGCGAGGAAGTAGGGCAAAGAGGCTGTCATGCCCTTCTGTGATGTAACTCTTCCCATATCGAGCACCATGATGTCACGACACTCCGTAGGGGTGGAGCCATGTTAAAAAGGGGACACTCCCTCTAACCCGCCCCCTTTCTGAAGTGGCTGCTCTCTGCCTCTAGAAGTCTCCCAATTTCTCTGAGTTCCTGTGGGTGCACCTGGCTGACCCAGAGAAGCCATTTTCCCGGAGCCCAGAGACCCTGGCTCAAAATCCAGAATCTCCAGGCAAAACCCAAGAGAGGTGGCACTGTCTGGCAGCCCTAACCACAAAAATCATACTCTGCTGCTATTGATAAACGTATATAACTATGCAACCAGCTTTTATAGCAAGGGTTCCCTATCAGTTTGTCAGTTTGACTCCCAATTTGGGATTTAAATGTAATCCCATGTCCCCAGACAGCAACAAAGCCAGGTAAAGTCGATCAAATATCAATCAGGATTGTGAACCCATCTGCAGATGACATAACCCCACTCCAGGTCGGAACTCATCGTTTGGGGACCTCTGCGTTCCAGGGAGACACTACTCTGACACTTGGCTTCAGAGAGATTTTTGTTTCCTTTCCTGCTCGTGTTGTCCTGTATTATTTTCTTGTTCTAAACATGATTATCCCTAGAGGAGAAGCCCTTGCTGACTGCAGCTGCATTCTCTGGAATCTTTCCACAAGCTTTGTGTCTTGGGGTTGGGTTAGAATGTCTAGCCACAGTGCTCTGGAAAGGGGAAGGCACAAGGCAAGAGCTGCCTGTGATTAAGCCTCCTAAGCACTGTTAGGACCTTTTGTGCTCAGTATGGATGGAAGACTGGAGAAAAGCCTTAGGGAAAGTATGAAGGAGAAGGCTGTGCACTGT
Source organism: Sphenodon punctatus (assembly GCA_003113815.1). Taxonomy (NCBI): domain Eukaryota; kingdom Metazoa; phylum Chordata; class Lepidosauria; order Sphenodontia; family Sphenodontidae; genus Sphenodon; species Sphenodon punctatus. Next base: position 1,047,533 of record QEPC01010167.1, read on the forward strand.
TTAGGGAAAGGCAGGCTAAAGTAAAGGCCTGCTTGGGTCAGAAATTTCAGTCCCAGCTGAATTGGGCCTGACTGGAGTCTGGTGTGTTTTTATTATTAATAACTTCTATAACACTGCTCTAAGTGCTTTATTGTTCTTATCTAGTTCAACCTCACAACAACCTTGTGCGGGTTCCCATTTTACAGACGAGCTGAGGTGGAGAGAAAGTGACGCTCCCAAGACCACCCAGCAAGTTCATGGCTAAGACAGGATTTGAACCCTGGTCTCCCAGTCCAGTACTTTATCCACTAGGCTACACTGTGACATCACTGTACTGTAAAGGACTGGGCTGTGTCAGAAAAGGGGTGATCCCCATGGAGCACCATGATGTCACAGTGCTTTGTAGAAAGCACGTCTTTCTGCAACTAGGGAGTTCGGCCCAGCCCAAACCCGAGGGGACCAATTGTTTCCCATTGCATTTGGGGTGGGTCGCAGGCCTCTAGGCTAAGGGGAGACAGGATAATAAGAATACTATACACTAGCATCCCGAGTAACTGTTGCTCACACTGATTTACAAGGAAGCCCAGGAGTCTCGAATACCTTCCACTAAAAAACACCACCACTTTGCAGAGAACTCAACACTGAAAGGATGGGCTGGTGGTAACATCACTTCTTTTAATTGGCCTTTCAAATTCTTTTGAGGTGACTTTGTATTTCTTTCATTGAAAAGTTTATGTAACAGTAAGGAGATACTGGTACTGCCAAGCTGCTCTGTGGTTTGGATGAGGGCTGAGAGTGGTTTAAGCTGGGAGTTAAAGATTATAATAACGAGTGATCTCATGTTCTCATTTTCTTTGGTATGTAGTGTTTATCATCCCACTGGTATTGCACACATGGCATGTACCCACTGCGGCACACGGAGTACCGCTTGGTATCCGGCCATTTGAACTCTCCATCGTATCTGAGAGCAACGTAAGGGAAAAATTTGTGAATGGAACCAGCAAAGTTTTTTTTGTTTTTTTTTACAATTGCTTAATAGTTGGACTTTTGGTGGGAGGCTACAGTTATGGTAGCTTTTATGAGCAAGTAGCTATTGTGTAAATAGTACGCATCAAGCATTTCCAGTAGAACCTGCTATTGGATTTCGTTCAAATTGGAGGTTTCAAACGGTGCTGGGCCCCCATAGTTGCAACACCAAAGGCCACATCAGCAGCATGGTGGGAACCCGAGGAAGGACTGAAGGAGTTGAATATGTTTAGTCTAGAGAAAAGAAGAGTAATGGATAGGATAAAGAGTTTGATGAAATACCTAAAAGGTTGCCAAAAAGAAGATGGAGAACATTTGCTGTCCCTTTCCACTAAGGGAAGGACAAGAGGCAGTGGGGTATATTTTGGTTAAATATTAGCAAAAACATAAAATCATAGAATCTGAGAGTTGGAAGGGACATCGAGAGACTTCTCGGCCAACTACCTGCTCTGACTCAGGATGACAGCAGCTACAAAATCCCCAACAGATGCTTGCCCAGCGTCTTTTTGAAAACCTCTAGCAATGGAGAGCTTACAACCTCCCTAGGCAGCTTGTTTCGTTGCTGAGTGGTTCTTGCTGTTAGGATGTTTTTCCTTATATTCAACCAAGATCTACCTTCCTGTAACTTGAGCCCATTATAGCTGCCCATGTTTGTTACTGCCTGTTATTCATGGAACGGGGTGAGGAACCTGAGCTTGGGGGAGAGAGTGGCATGAATGGCAAGAGAGAGAGAGAAGACAGAACGAGATGAAGGAGGAAAGAACAGGTTGGTGGGAGGACATGCTGTCCTTGTGGGGAAGATGCTGAGTGGGTCACAATCTTCCGAATGATCCTCAGGCTGCAACTAAAGAAAGAAACAGAACACGATGACGTGGTTGCCCATCCCCATAGAGAAATGTGTTGCTATTGCCATCTGGAAGTTCACCACTCCAGATTCCTACCATTTTGTCACTCGGCAATTTGGCGTTGGAACCTCCACAGTGAGCACCGCACTCGTGGAGGTTTGCTTTGCACAGCGATTGTGGAAGTGCTGCTGGACTGGGTGGTGCAGTTGGCTGACCCCACGGAGGTGATGGAGGGCTTTAGGTAGGAGGGGCTCCCAAACTGTATAGGGTCAATCGATGGAAGCCATATCACCTTCATCTGCCCACTCCATAGCAAGGACAACTACCTGAACTGGAAGAGGCTTTTCTCTGTGGTTCTCCAGGCTGTAGTGGACCACCATGCCCTGCAAAGAACCACGATGCCCTGCAAAGAACCACGATGCCCGGATCTTCTGTCAGTCCCCCTTTTTTGGCTGCATGGACACCAGAGACTTTGAACCCTCCACTAAAACATGCATTGAGGGTGGTGCTCATGAGGCCTGTCGTTCTTGGGGACCCTACCTAACCCCTGATGCCCTGGATCATAAAGCATTGCCCGCATCCCAGAGCAAAGGTACTTTAACTGACAGCTCAACGCCACCTGCTCTGTTGTGGACAGGGCTTTGGGGTTTTTAAAACATCACTGGAGAGCAATTGCTGCTAGGATTGAATTCCAGCTAAAGACTACTCCACTGCTAATAACAGCCGCATATGTTCTCCACAATATCTGTAAGACCGACAGAGCCACATTGGAGAACCCACCAGCTAGCTTCAGCGAGCCAGTGCCCTTGTTCCGGGACTAGCTGAACCGAGTGAGGCAGTACATAGCTGGAGAGATCAGGGATGCCTTGTGCTGGCACATCAACCACAATGCTAGCCAAAACACCCACCATCAGTGACAGTTTAATGAGCATCGGTGAACAATTTCAAATGATCTTTTTGTGTTTTCAATAAAGCCTTTAACAATATTTCTTGTGTGTCATTGTGTTTTCCTCTGGCCCATTCCACTCCTCCACAGCAACAGGATGGCATACTTTCCCTCCTTTGACTTCTCCTCCCATTCTATTTTCCACCTTCTATTTTCCCATTCTATTCCACATTCTATTTTCCCATTCTATTTTCCCATTCTATTCCACATTCTATTTTCCCATTCTATTTTCCACTGTGGCCTTTCCCTGTGCGTTACCTATGAGCATATGTAAATTAGCCAGCTGCAGGTTTGAACCTCTGGGTTTTCCTATTTGCATTTGCAGGCTAGGCGGGTCTGGGAATGGGAATAGGAAGCACAGACGTGCAGCCAACTACTATGGCTGCCCAGACTCCCCATACCAACCCCCATTGGTGCACCTGCCCCTCCTTCCCTTTCAACTCCCAGCCCCCAAAGAGGCTTATTGCTATGGCATACTGTCATTCTCCAAAAAACCCTTTCTCTCTTCCCTACAGCCGCCTTCCCTGGCCCCCTTCCTTTCTCTTCCAACCCCCAGCCCCTAGAGCAGCTTATTCCGATGCCATACAGCCATTCTTCATGCCCCACCCCCAACTTATCTCCTTTCCCCCAAGGAACCATGGAAAGCATGGAGTATGAAAAATCAAATAACTTTATTAAATTAAAGAACTTTAAAGAACAGAGGCCGGCCGAGAGGGCTGACCTGTCCCCTCCCCCACCCAGAAGTAGCCGGGGGCTTTAAAGCCCCGCGCCCAGCGGCTTCTGCTAGAGGGACTCACCTGCTGCAGGGATCTTCTCACCGGGCTGTGCTGTGCTGCTCCATCTGCCGCTGCCGGTGAAGAGGGGGTTCCCACGTCGCTACCGCTGCCGCTGCCACCTCACTGCATCCCGTGCTGCTGGACCTGCAGGGGGGAAAAGACAACAAGTCCTTGTGAGTGCTGGGGGGGCGGGGGGAGCACAGAGGCCGGCCGAGAGGGCTGACCTGTCCCCTCCCCCACCCAGAAGTAGCCAGGGGCTTTAAAGCCCCGCGCCCAGCGGCTCTGCCGTAGGCCACGAACCGTAGGCTACGAGCCAAAGGGCGCGGCGCTTTGGGGCGCTTTGGGGTTGCAGGGGGTGGCAGGGGGGATGCTATTGTTTGTGTGGGTCTCTGTTGTTCAGGGCTAGGGAAGTAGGGTGGGGGTGTAGGAGGGGTGG
>QEPC01010167.1:1054269-1068368 GCA_003113815.1 Sphenodon punctatus
CAGACCTTCGCCTGGAGCGGCAGGTAGAGGCAGTCGCTAAGGGTGCCTTCCGCCAGTTGTATCTGGTGCGTAGGCTGCATCCGTTCATCTCCGGCCCGGACCTGGCCTCCCTCATCCATGCCTTCGACACCTCGAGGCTGGACTACCGCAACGCGCTCTATGTGAGGCTACCCTTGTGCCTGGTTTGGAGGCTGCAGCTAGTGCAGAATGCGGCGGCTCATCTCCTGACGGGGACGGGTCGTTGGGAGCATATTACACCTGTGCTCTGAACTCTGCACTGGCTGCCAATAGCGTGCCGAGCCCGGTTCAAGGTTTTGGTGTTGATCTATAAGGCCCTTCACGGTCTGGGCCCCTCATACCTCAGGGATCGCCTTGCCCTCCGGACCCCAGAGTGGCTCCTGCGGTTGGCCGGGGGTGCCTTCTTGGAGGTCCCCCGCGTAAAGCAGGGGGCCACAATGGAGAGGGCATTCTCGGTGGCCAGGCTGCACCTTTGGAACTCCCTCCCGGAGGAAGCCCACCTGGCCCCAAGCCTGTTGTCATTCCGGCGGTGTTGCAAAACCTGGCTATTCGCCCAGGCCTTTGGGGAGGGTGGGAGGGTGGGTTAGGGTTGTGTTTTTCTCCCCTACCCTGTTTTATTGTTTTAATGTTGAAATTGTTTCCCGGGGCCCTGTTTTAAAAGTATTTAACTTGTTGATTGTTTTAAATTGTTTTATATTGTTTGTTTTATTATTGTTGGAAGCCGCCCCGAGCTGTTTACAGGAGGGGTGGGGTATAAATGTTTTAAATAAATAAATAAATAAATATAGCACTATAAATATCAACGTGTTTAAAGATCAAACTGCTTCTTTTTTCCACCTCCTCCTTTTGGAGGCAGCTTGGCATGCTCGTTTGGGGGCCGGGACGGACATCATATTTATCCTCTTCCTGCGGATCCAGCTATGGGGATCTGCAGGGAGACGTGTGAGATTGATTGGCGGAGGGGAGGGATGCTTGGCTCAGGAACTATTCCCTGCCATGAGCATAGTGTGAATAGGGCTGGGGTACTTCTAGGGGGTGGAGTGTGGGGGGAACTGGGGCAGGTGGTCAGGTTCCATGTAGCCAGGTGTGAACTGCTGATGGGGGCTAGGAAATGGCACCTGTCCCTGTGCGACAATGCTTGTGGTTGTGACAGCAACATGCTCAAGCAGGGAGCTCTGGAGCTGGATGGGCTGGGACAGGCTGCTTTGCATCTGTGCCCACATCTCACTCATCTCCTTGCTCGCCTTCTCGATCATGTTGTCTGACCACTCAAACTGCTGCCAGAGGTGGGCCCAGTGCCTGTCCTCCCAATGGTGGTACAGGTGGGCCCCAGCAGCAAAGGCATTGCATTCTTCTTTGTTCTGCCATACCTGCTGCCTGTGCTCCTGGGCCATGCCGTTAATGGCGTCTCCCCAAGCAGCTCCCTTGCCAAATCCTCCCTGTGCTGCTGGTTGTGGATCTGTAGGTCCTGTTTCCACTGGGCGCTTCTGCTAGGGGGTTCTGTCTGTGCTCGTTGTCCTAGCCGACCTGTAGCAAGACAACAAGGAAAGCCATTCGTTCAGACTGCCCCACCCCCACCTTCCTGCTCTGGTGTTTCGGCCTCCACCACCCAATTTTCAGCCCTTCCCCTGCCAGAAGGGAAGTGGGAATGAGTACTTGGTCTACGCTGCTGCTGGAGCGGTTGCTGCTGGGATCCCAGTGCCATGCAGTTCTCCTCCTGCGATCACTGTAGAGGAGTGATGATCATACAGAAATCAACCATGTCCATTAGCACCATCTCCCCCCCCCCCACACACACACACCATTTGGACTTCCACACCCCCACCAACCCGTTATCCCACCATGTTGCCTTCGCCTCTGCCAGGCCCACTTCCCATGCCTACTGTTCCTGTTCGTTGGAAGAGTTTCCCGGCAGTTTTCTTGTTGCTCCTCCATGTTCTCCTGGCCACCTGTCAGCACAGTAAACAATAATAAACATAATTAGATAAACAATAAATGGAAGCCTTTATCATGTAGCTGTGTAAATGCAAACACCACCTCCACAGGTACTTTCATTTACCATTCTCCTCCGCCTTCACCACCTCATCTACAAAGATGGCATCTGGGTCTCTGTGCCCTCAACCAGAACCTCAGGTAGCTCCTTGAACAAGGGCTACCTCTCAAGCTCGAGGGAATACAGTGTGAGAGTCATGGTGTCCATGTCTGCGTTGACCTGTGCTGTCTCCAGGGTGGGGACATGGAGGGATCACCACTGGTGGTCGCAGCTTCTGTGGGGGTGGAGTTGGAAAGGTTGCAGTGGGAGTGGTTGCCGCAGCAGTGGGGGAGATATATGGCCTCTGCAACACCCAGAGCAAGGGCAATGTTTGCCTCCTGGAGGTGAAGTTCTCCCAATGTCTTTGTACCCATGCCTCAAGTCCTTGGACCACTGCTGGCACTGGTTCATGTCCAGGTGTAGCCCTATTGTGCCATTTGGACTGAGATCTCCTGGAACATCTCCTTGTTCCGGAAGCACTTCACCAGGGCATATTGGACCTTCTGCTCCCCCCACAGAATGATGAAGGCCTTGGTCTCTTCCTCAGTCTAGGGAATGTGGCTTTGGTGGGTGGATACAGACAGTGACTGTGATTATGCAGTGGTAGTACTGGTGCTGGTTGTTGCCTGGCTGTTGGTTTAAGCCATGGCCATGGTGATGGTAATCCTCCATAAGTTATTCGTATCAATGCAGTGGCTGGGAATCAGCAAGTGTCACTGGGCACATACTGCCAACCAGAACAAGCTGGGAGAACATGTTTGAAAATGACAAGGTGGGCTTTTAAGGCAGACTTTACGTGTGTGCCAGTGAGAGCAAGACTAGAGAGAGTGGCAGGAAGTGGTTGCTTCTCAGAATGCTCTTGACTTTTTCACCCATGACTCTATGGTGCTGGCAGACCTGTATGCGTAGAGGATACATACAACCTAACTGAGGGGGTGCGTACATGTGGGCGCACATTAGTCTGCATCTGGCACCCCACCATGAGTGGGGGCTGTATGTCCGGTCAATGGTGGCCATGTAGCTGGTGGGAGCAAACACCTAATAAACAGACAGGTGGACACACACCTGCTGTGGGCTACTGTCTCAGGTTTCAATCTTACCACCTTCATCCATGCATTCATCACATTGAGATTGGACTATTGCAATGCACTCTACGTGGGGCTACCCCTGGTGATGACCTGGAGACTGCAGCTGGTGCAGAATGTTGCGGTCCGCCTTCTGGTGGGGACGGTCCGCCATGAGTACATACCACCTGTGCTCCGCTCTCCGTACTGGCTGCCCATAGTCTTCTGGGCCTGATTCAAGGTGTTGGTTATTACCTTTAAAGCCCTATATGGCCTTGGCCCTGCGTACGTGTGGGACTGCCTCATCCCTCATGTCCTGGATCGGCCCCTGCAGTCGGTCAGAGGTGCCCTCTTGGAGGTTCCCCGGGTATACCGTGTGGCGACGTTTGAGAGGGCGTTCTTGGTGACTGCACCACGCTGTGAAAACTCCCTCCTAGTAGGGATTCGCCTCTCTCTGGATCTCCCCTCCTTCCACAGACAATGTAAGACCTGGCTGTTTCACCAGGCGTTTTGTGAGGGAGGTGGGTAGTGGGGTGTGTGTGTTCTTTTTTGTAGGATAGGGGGGTATTGGGTTATTTGGCCTTGTTTGTTTTGAAGGTTTTTAATTGCTATTTTATATTATATTTACTATGCTTTTATTATTTATTGTTTGCTGCCCCGAGCTGCCATTGGGCAGGAGGAGACAGGTTATAAATTGTGAATAAATAAATAAATAAATTTATTAACAGCCTAAGAGACAGGTGCCTGATACAGGGGGAAACTGAGGCACAGATCCCTATGCTGGGGTGAATTTGCCACAAGAACTAACATATGGACCAAACTAGCTCCTGGTGTAGCTCAGTTGACTTTCATGGGCTTACACCAAAGATGAACTAAATCTCAGGAACCAAATATTGCCCCAGCATAAGCAAGGCACTGGTCATATTGAACTACCAACCTTTCATGCTCATCCTTGGAGAATCCAAGAGTCACCCCAGGATCTTTCCTTCTGCAAGTCAAATTTTGTCTTCGGTGACCTCTGCAAAGTGAGAGCAGAGCTCATTCCCACCATACCCTTCTCTTTTGCCCACCTCACCACTTGTTCATCTAACAATGCAGTCACATAACTGCTGATGTCCCTGCATTCCAGTTGCTCATGTTCTACGTCAGGTGGCAGAAACAAGCAATCATCAAGGAGCACCAGGAAGTGGTAACAGTTTCACGCAACACTCAGAATGTGGGTTTCTGTCACTACCCGCTCTAAAAGAGTGTTGACTGTCTCAGTGACACTGGTACATAGGATTTCAGTGCTATTGCACTAATGTAGCTGGGAATATCATATGGAACTGCTTGGGTGTCACTCAGACCATAGTGTGGGCTGCAGGATCGTTCTTGCCAGATATGCCAGAAGGAAAGAGTCCTGCTTGCCTCTCCCACAGTGGAGTCACAGGGTGAGCTTGCAGGCTAGCATCTAAGGAAAGAACTACCACTGGCGAAAAAGCCCCCCTGCACAGCTTTGCAGAGTAGGGAAATCCAGCTCTGTACCTTTGCAGGTGTTCGCTGGCAAAGCCGTGCGGTGGGCTTTTACACTGGCCAAATCCCGTGCATATTTTGGCTCTCAGTCGCAGTCTCTCCCAGAGCCAAAATCTGTGCTGGGCCAGCCACCGCTGAAGGTGTGAAAGTGGTCATAAACATGTCATCCCCATGATGTAATTTTTAAAGAGTAATTTTTCAGGATAGAACTGCAGTTTAACTTAAACTGAAGTTCTCAGAGGGTCATATTTGCCTTGATGATCTTTTATAACCACATGGTTTTTTGCTGTGTTGTTTGTGAACCCCTCTACTCTCACATGCTTTTCTTAGGGGTCTTGGTGTCATTTTACTATCAGTTCTCTTTCCTGCGTACAGTCTGTTTTGGTGAAGTATCTAAAATCATTGCTTTTTAGTCTGTAGATCTGAAAACGTAAGAATTACAAAACAGGATTAAGCCAGCTCATGCTCAGACAGCCAGTCTGTAAGGGCACTAACTGTTCTTAATATAACAGCTATATACATGCAGACTCTGAGGTCAAAAGATTAATAAATAAGACTTCAACAACAACTTTATTGCAAGAGCTTGGTGTGAGCAACCACACATGCTCCTAGCAGGGGTTTGGCCAAGAAAAGAAAGGTGAGGACATAGCAGTAGCTATAAATGTACTTTTTTTGGGGGGGGGGGGGCATTACTACCTCACTTCCAGTTTTGTAGGAGAACTTGAACCAGACAAGCACAATTCATTATTCAAGCCCTATCCTGCTGTAAATCTACCAGAAGGTATGTTCAATAGCCTCAAACTTCCTGAACTTACTGTGAATTACCTCATGGATATTTTAAACAATGGCCATGCGTCGCCAAGGTCTGCTTGTACTATGTGGTTTGAGGAAAACTAGATTCTTCCTTTGCTCCTTCTTTCCTCTCCACTTTGGCCCTGTCTCTGTTTTAGGATAGCCACTGACGCATCTCCAAAATACAGGACGTGGGTGGGGTGGGGTGGGGCAGGGCGGAGAATACAGGACATGGGAGGAAGGAAGAGTTCAGCTGGCTCAGGGCTCCTTCCCCCAGGCAGGGCTGAGCAGCAAGTGCTGGGCGAGGGGTGGGGAAGAAGGGGATGCAACAGTACTGGCAAAATTCCAGCTGTAAGCGGGTCTGGCCCTTGAGGTGTTGTGAGCCGGGCCAGAGAGTAGGATGGGGGAGGCCCAGACCCCAGTAATCCCTCAGGACTGCCTTACTGGGTTGTGACATTATTTATTTATCACCCATGGTGCTATTACCGGGCTCGCAGGCCGAACTTTGATCCTGAGCTCGCAGCCCCTCTCATATACAAATGCCCGGGCATGCAGGCCTAACGCACTTGCTTCTCCCTGTGAGTCCTCAGGCTCCAGACGCAGTCCTGTCCACAGGGTTTGAGTCCCCAGAGTCCTTGCTAGGGGTTAGCCGTCACGCCTCACTCACTCAGCAAAGCCTCCACACGGGCGCTTTGAACCCCTGCAGCTCCCTTGAGCCCACTCAGTGTCTCTCTGGCTAGTGTCAGCAGCCTTTCTCTGGCGTTCCAGGGCAGCTTGCTTCCCACACCACTGCTCCAGGTCTCCAGGCACTCCCTTCTGCCTTGGCGTCGCAGGGTTCCCGAATCCCCACCCATGCCTCCATACCCCTCTCGGTCTGCCGGTTTCTACTTCCTGGTTCCCCTGCGGCTCCCTCCAGCTCTTCTACCAGTGGGCTTTTAACTTCCCCGCTCAGCAATCCAGCCAATCTGAACGGGCCAAGGGAATCATCCCTCAAGGAGATCCCGACAGAGCTCCAGCCCCATCCCAGGTCCGCGTGCAACTAACAGAGCTGCTTCCCTAGGCAAGCACTCTAAAAGTGCTGCCTAGTCAGTTCTGTCTATTTCACAGGTGGGGTAGCCACTCCACTGCCTGTCAGCTCTCTCTCTCGAGGGCCCTGACGCTTGTCCCACGGCACCGCCAAGCTCAAGGGGTTTCCAGCCGCCACAGCGGCTTGGAGCAGGGCGGGAAGCAGCTGCCCTGCTACACCGGCCAAAGATGCATATTGAAAAAAATCCACCCAAATGGAGTTGGGCAGATCAAAAAAGTGGTCACGTCTTGGAAAATCTAGATGTTATGGTAACCCTAGCACTCCCCNCCCCCCCCCCCCGTCCGCCCCCAGTTCACTTCCAGGTCTACATGCTGCTTACGCCACTCTTCCCATCTGGAAGTCATGATATCATGAGTTCCGGGGTGGGTGGGTGGGTGTGAGAAAGTGTCAGTGTTGGCAGTGTGTGGAAAATATAGGACAAAAACACATAAAGGACAATGGACAACCGCTTAAAAACCCAGGACTGTCCTGTATAAAACAGGACCAATGGCCACACTACTCTGTTTGAAACAGTTTGTGAATCCCAAGTTACTAGGGCGATACCATGGTGCTGCAGGTATGCTCATGCCTGACTGTACTAAGTGATGCCCAAAGGGCTAATCAAACTTGTGCCTCAAAAGGATATACGTTCTGCAAACACAGATGCAGTTAAGGCTGTTTGTTTGTTTTCGGAGAGGCTATATTTCGATTAATCAGTCACTCTATTTAGGTTTATGCTAACTGCAGTAAATTGCGTTCTTCAATCAAATTGGGAAATTCCTTTTCCGATCATGATGTGTTCTGGGCTCCAGTTTCTGTATTCCAGGATTTACTCTGCTTTTCAGCCGCTTCCCTTTTAATTAATTTCATACGTTCAACTGATTGCTGTAAACCTGCAGTTGTTTTGCTGCTTGGATGACACTGCTGCTTTTAAAATCAGGCTATAAGATTCTCAAAGGGATTCTTTCCATAGCTTGTGCTGCTGAGGCAAAATGGTGATGAACTAGAGGTTGGGTAAATGTAGGGTTGTGGTGCCCTAAATGTGGGCTTTGGGAGGGAATGTACTATGTACCATGGCCACTGGGAAGGGACAAGACTGTCTGCAAAAACCCCAAACCCAAGAGTATGAAAAATATTTGTTATCTGGCCCAATAGAAAATTCCAGGTTAAAAATGAAGACCATCAGTAAAGCATGAGTCACTCCTATTTGCAATGGATACAGTTTTTCCTCTTGTTAATCTTAGCATCTATCTCCACTGCTACAGGATGAACGGGGGAGGAAAAGGCTAACAGTAATGTATATGCCATTCCCTGCAGACCAATAGAAAGCTCCCCAACCTCTTCTTTCCATGCATTATTTTCCCTAAGCCCCCATTCGCACTCTCTCAGGCAGGCAGGCATAATTGTGCCATTAGCTCCCAGTTCCAAACTAAAAATATGCCCCTCATTCTCAGGAGGAGACTGTGCAGTTGGTCAAGGCAGGGATCAGGGATATGTACAAGATATGACTTAAGGTGACTGCAAGAATTAAGGCTGTTGAAGAATGGTGAGTGACTGGGACTAGACAGACTTGTAGAACCCTTTCCAGTAAGATGAAATTCCAAGAACGAGAATCATAGGGTGCCGCCACACGAGTTGCAGAGGGCCCAATCCCTGTGTGGCCCCATAGTACTACTACTATTTATCATTTCTGTAGCGCGACTAGCTGTACGCCATGGCAGGCAACTCTAGCCACCACACTCTGGGGCCAGCACGGGGAGCAAGGCAGATGGTCACCTCCCGCATGGAGAAGCCGCACAGGCCGCTGTTGGACCTCCTGCCATGGCAGGTCAATGTGCTGGCCATACGAGTGGGTGTACTAGCCTTGCCCTGCCTCCCTCTCCTGGCCCAACCACTATCCCACCTGTGACTGTGATTTGGTCACGTAGAACTGGAGCAAATAGCCCCACAGCAGCCCTCGCAGTGTGGCGAGGCAGACAGCAATCGGGCACCTTACCTCATTTTGGGTACAGCTGCTACGTCCTTTGTCTTTTTCCCAGGATGGAGCATGTAGCAGCCAGCTCCCTGTCCTGCAGCAGTGTAGGAAACATCTGGCGACCTCCGGCCACACGAGGCACTGCATCATGTGGTAAGGCTGCCCGGAGTAGGGTATGGCTGCCCAAGACCCAGTAAGTGCATCGTCTGGCTACACTCACAGAATTTTAGGGTTGGAAGGGATTTCAAGGGTCATCTAGCCCAGGCTTCTCCTCTAGAAGAGGAATTGGGAATCATGAAGTGTTCCACTGTGGGACTAAGCAAAGGAGAAGTGTTGTGGGTGATGGAAATTGGGGATTGTAAATAAGAATGCACAAAGCACAGTCTAACCAAACAAGAATAACTGTGAAGACAACATAAAAAGGTGGAAACTGAAACAGAGAAATTTCTTTCTGCTCTAACGTCCCAAGTAGGCAGGAGCACCAGGAAGTTACCTCTACAAGCTAGCAGCAAAAATAAGTCTTCTTACCAAAGGATAAGGAAAAACCTTGCTAGGCACTGGTGGTAAGAAGGGAAGTGGCGGAGGTAGCATCACACCATCTAGCTGCTTGTCACTGAATCAGGAACTGAGCGCAATAGCAAATATCTAATACAAAAAACCGAATGGTTTCAAACCATTTCCAAAACAAAAAACATTCCTCTAAAAAAAAAACATTTAAAAAAATTTATTTTACCCTAACTTCAACTCCAAAAAACATGGAAATTAATTACAATTACAATTTAAAAAACATTTAACATACAACAAAAATGAAATGCTAAAAAGCATGGAAATTATTTACAGATTTTCTGCCTATATTCCATAATTTGCCATCAACATTAAGGGAAGGTATGTACTTACTTTATAAACATACCTACTTACTTACTAATAAGTTAACTATCACATTATTTCTTTAAAGGTCATTTATTTATTAGCTTAAGTTGGCTATGAACATTTTTTCAAACTGCCTTAACTCTGTCCTTTAGATGTATAGAAACTGTATACACTTTATACAATGAAATGTTGACAACGTTAGTGTAGACAACTTGATACAATCAGTTGTATACAATGCAATTCTGCGCAAAAGGACAGATTTAAGGCACGTAGTACCTGTCTCTAATAAGGGAATCTTTTAAGATTCAAAGGGGAGGAGATATCCATGGTTCAAAATAGTCGGGACATTGTACATTTTGACCACAACCAATTAACTTTTCAAACATTAACTTTTTGTTTTCTGGCTGGATCTTCTTCAAACTTTGCATGTATGATAGTCCCCACAAACATAAGCCACAGATATATTTTCAGAACTATAGCTCAAGCAGTTTCCTCAATATCGAGGCTTCAGCAGTCCGCTGTTTATAATGGAGAGCAGTTGTGCCTTTAACTTACTTACAGCTACTGCTGTAAATAATTAGACACGGGTTCAAACCCCAAATATGGGGCATTTTTAGATGAGATGCAGACCCGCGAGTTTGCCGCTAAATGCACTAATTACCTGTTCATTTAAATGCCTCTTGCGTCAGCTCTCCAGGAAAACTAGATTAGTAAAACCTTGATGTGGGAGTGTAACAGGGTCAGACTTTGTCACAAGGAGAAAAAAGGGGCCATGGTCCTTTAATCAGGTAGCCAGCTGCACATAGGAAGCGGTAGAAATGCCCATTAGAGAGGCAATGGGGCTGGTGAAATACCTGTGTACTACTTGGGCTGGTGGAGCCTGAGCTGCAGCGCAGAGGCGGCTGATAGTGGTGCGGCCCAATGGAATGCTGAGCAGAGCGAAGGTTTTCAGCAACTAAGGCCAGTGGGGAGCTGAAAGTGCTGAGCTGGGAGACTGGCAGGAACAGAGGCAGCCCAGCTGTGAGAACAGAGCGGACAAGCATAGCGAGGTTCTAAAGATCTGTGCCGGTGGAGAGCCGGCAGCGTTTGGTCTTTCAGGCAGCAGCAGGCTGAAGACACAGGGTTTTGGAGGAAGGCTGCCCCAGCTACGGTCTGAGACAGCAGGGAGCAACGCTCCCAGGACTACTAACCAGCAGGGAGCTGGTAGCACCGTGTGGGTGAGTGATGCTGTTTTACATTAATAAAGATAGTAGGATCCAGACCAGAGAGCAGGAGAGTCTTTCATTGGGGCCAGTGGGGACTGTGAGTACCTGAGCCGGAGGGGAGATGCCTGAGCTGCAGCAGTGGGCGGGCATCAAGAGATAAGCTGGGTAAGACAGGGCCTGGGGTGAGAACATGCTACAGCGCGGTTTTACTAATCCTCATGTTAAATGTCCCGTGAGCTCTCCCTGGACTTCCCCAGCTACCCCAACTAACAGCTGATGGGGGGGAAGGAGCTCGGAGCAGTGCGCTCTCCCCAGCTGCCCCGACAAACATGTCAGGGTAGCTGGATAGCGTGTGCATGCTGCTCTGGGCCTCCTTCCCCCCCTGCCATCAGCTGTTTGTCAGGGCAGCTGGGGAGAGTGCGTGCATGCTGCTCTGGTGCCCCCACCCCGCTATCATTGTTGTACAAGTGGGCTGCTCATTTAAAAGCATTCCCCTCCCTTGCACATCACGGGAGTCTTTTGAACCTGCGAATTCCCCCTGCTCATCTAGAAACGCCCATAGTGTCTGATTTGGAGCCCTTTAGGGGCTCAAAATTCAGTTTTGAACCAGGTTCGAGCCTGACTGTCTTGGTACCAGCCCAAGTATGGTCCTGGTGCAGCAGGTGGCCCCTTTGAAGCCTGAGTCCAATGTAATTGAGAGTGACCCGGCCCCACCCTCCTGGAGCCTGTGATGTCACAGCATTGAGGTGTTCCTCTGCCCTTTTCCTAGCATGCTCCCCACCCACACAGAGTGTCATGACATCATGACCCCCTTGGGGGAGATGGGGCCTCTGACCCACTGAAAGCCCAGCCTGCCTGAGTCTGAAGGGAATGGGCTGGGAGGGTTCCTGAACTGAATCCAACAGGATAAATTGGGTCTGGCTGGGCTCAGTTCAGTCTGCAGAATTCTAGTCTAATTCAGTGCTGGGTGTGTAATAGGCTGCCATCCTGACACATCCCTGAGGGATCTGTCTTTTTATTGCACTTGTCTGGCATGTCCTGCCAATAAAGTGTCACTAAAATGAATGGGTATGAGATTATTCTGTACTGCATCTATTTTATACCCCTGTTACTGCCAAACAGCTCAAACAGAGTATCGTCCTACTAGTTCTTTTGTAGGGGTGTACACTTCATTTTTGTTATATTGATAATGATAATGAAATTCTTTGTTTTCGTTATCGTTTTTGCAATAACGATCTTGCCATTATGCACTTGCCACTGCATTATAATGAGAAAGGGAAGAAGGAGTTCTGAGAAGTCTGGGGCAGGTGTCTGCTGGCACTTCTGCCACTGGTGGCAGCCCACAACGGAAACTATACCCAAACCAAAATCTTTGTTGTCGCGCAAAATTGATACCGATACCAACAACGACACCGATAACGAAAAATGATTTTTTAAATAATAACAAAAATGACAGTTTTTAATAACAAAAATGAAAAATGACATGGGTCCCTGGTACACACCCCTACTCTCTTGCTTAGAATGTTAGAATAAGATGTAATGAAAAGATGGTAACATGCCTTCCAAGCCTGTTCGAAGAGAGTGTTGAAGAATTTCTTAAGAAATGCCATACTGGGTCAGACCAATGGTCCATCTAGTGCAGCATCCGGGGTGTTTTCTGATAAGTGCCGTACCCACCCAGTATCCACTGGCTGACCATTGGTTACCAGTAGGCTTTTCACACAAGTACGGTGGGTACTAGGTGGGTAGTGGAGGTGCTTGTCTGAAAACACCTCCTGTCTCTGACAGTAGCCACCTTCAGTTGCTTTAGTGATTACTCCACTATGCAACAGGTCATAGTGGAGTAATCCCTTCCCTGCTATTTACTCAGCCTCCAACAGTCAGGGGCCTGATCCCTGTGCTGCATGAATTGCTAGGCTAAAGCATGTTTTCTTAGTAGTCATAGAATTCACCACTCCCCCTTTCACAGGTGAGAGTAAAATAAATTTAAATACAATGAAACCATAACCTTCACAACCTTGTTGACAATGGTTATTTTTGAAGCATTTACAAGGATATACGGTAGGTTTGCTGACTTGGCTGTGCCTAGTTTCAAACGTGTGCATGTGAGCGTGCGTACATGTGTGTGTGAAAGTTCCTAATGAAAGGCTCATCTCAAGTATGATCTCATGTCTCTTGTTCAGACTCAAAGAGACTGGGAATGTTGCAGAGACAGCTGACAGAGGCTGTATTCTCACCTGCGGTGGCAGTGGCAGCGGGAGGGGCGAGGGAAAACGCGGCAGCCCAGAGGAGCCGGCCGATGGGAAAAGAGCCGGCGTGAACAGGGATCTGCTGTGACTTCTCTTGCGCATGTCAGGGTGCAAAATCCTGTCCTGACATGTGCGAGAGAAGCCGCAGCAGATCCCCGTTCGCACCGGCTCTTTTCCCATTGGCCGGCTCCTCTGGGCTGCCGCGTTTTCCCTCGCCCCTCCCGCTGCTGCCACCGCCGCAGCATGTTTCATGCACTGTGTGTCGTGCGATAAGGACGAGACAGGATGTTATGAAACACAACCAAACTCTTTATTTAACTAAGCTTACTCCATGAGGCTGTGCCTAGCTCACACACACACTCTCCTTCACAAACTGTGCTGTGTTTCCTCTAAACACTCCCCCCGCCCCCAATGCAACTCCAGTCCCAACCTGCAGATTCCTGCAGGTTGTCACATCTTTCCCTTTAACAAAGAAAGGAAAGACAAAGAAAAGGAAAAAAGTTGTTTTGTTGCTGTTGGATGTCATGGTTTACTTGCCGGGGCCAGAGGTTGCAAGCACATAGCCCACCGTGGAAGCATGGCCCTTACTGCCAGCTATCTTTAGTGTCCTAGGCCCTTTAAGTTTCATAGTCGGTTAAACATGCGGTCCGCTGGACCAGCCGTCCATTTTTTGTCTGAGTTACAGCTCTGGGTGCAGAACTTATTTCTGCCCGGACATGACTCTCCTTTAGTGGACTTAAATCTCGGCAGCTGTTTCTATCGGTAGTCTTCCTGCTCATTTCTGATGGCGCTCCTTCCTCTGGCCAACTGAGTATTGAGGCACGATCCAAATCCTCCTGGAAAGGATCTCTTTTCTCTGTGCCTGCTGGCTCCCTTCTGCTGCTCTGCAGTTGGCTACGATTTCATCTTAATCTCTGCCCTGCATCTATAATTTATTTATTTATTTATTTTATAGATTTTTATCCCGCCCCCTCCTGCAATGCAGCTCGGGGCGGCTGACAACAATAATAAAAACAATTAAAATCAGTTAAAAAATAAATATAAAATGCATCAATAAAACAGGGCTAAAAGACAGTAATAAATAAATACATGGGCGGGGGATTAAAATCACCCCCCCCATCCTCCCTCCCAAAGGCCTGGGCAAACAGCCAGGTCTTACAGTTCCGCCGAAATGTCAAAAGGCTTGGGGCCAGGCAAGCTTCCTCCGGAAGGGAGTTCCACAGCCGCGGCCCTACCACCGAGAATGCTCGCTCCATCGTGGCCCCCCGCTTAACACGGGGGACCTCCAGGAGGGCACCCCCGGCAGACCGCAGGAG
>QEPC01010167.1:1078021-1088372 GCA_003113815.1 Sphenodon punctatus
TCGGGGAGGGTTGTTTTTTTTTAAACTTTCTTGCTGGGGCTTTTAAGTTTTTTACATTGCAGCCATTTTTAAATGGCTGCAATGTAAAAAAATCCGGTACCCCGGAATCCGGTACCCGGTACCGGCATTACCGGGTCGAATCCGATAATGCCGGTACGCCCGGTACCGGCATTATCGGATACCGGATTCTACCGGTTTCCCACCCCTACTAAACAGTTCCCCCCCATACAACTCCAGTCCCAACCTGCAGGTTCCTGCAGGTTGTTACACCGCAGGTGAGAATACAGCCTCAGTCCTGTGGGAATGAATAATGAACCCAACAGCATCCGGCAGACTGAATAGAGTAGCACTGGTGGTCTTCTTGGAACCGAGTCCCAGCAAAACTTCAGCTAGAGGACTAAAAGGGGCTAATACGTTTGTGGAGGAAAGTGGGGAGGAACAAAGCTTAGGGTCTTCAAGTGAACAAGTAAGTAGGAAATCCTTTCTGGGAAAGTAAGAATGAAGGTATGTCTAGAGAATGACAATGCCTAGCTTGTGTTTGCTCATAGTTCAGACTTTTTACATTCCTGAGGAAGTGCTCTGTGTGGCTTGAAAGCTTGCATGCCTTCACCAACAGACATTGGTCCAAATAAAGATCTCATATGAACTGCTTTGTCTTCATCCATGCAGTTTGCATTGTCCCTGCAGTAGTGAACTATTTCACTGCTTGCTCTGGATCCTACACTCATCAGCACAGTTTTGGAGCCAGGCCAGCCCTCTTAAAACACCACATGACTGCTACAAGGAGAAATGTGCTCCTCCATGGGACATTAAACTTACCCACCCTGCCAACACTGTACATTCCTTAAGAAAATGCTTTTCCTAGATTCCACTACGGGGAATAGGAATTGAAACTAATCTAAAAGCTGTTACTAAAGTGTGTTGAGTTACTCCCATGGGAAGACATTGAATTAAGAGTGACATTAGGGCTTTCATTCCTAAGACTGGTGGAGCATGGCTATCTTACCAGGATTAGTGAGGAGGCAAAGTCAGGAAAGAGCACTAAATTTTTAGTTGGCTCAACCCAAAATGGCAGAAGCAACCATCATGCTAAATCAGTTCAGTACACACCTAGGAACATTCCCCAGGTGATGGTCACCCTCTTTTGGGGTATGGAGCCTGGCAGGGGCAAGGAAAACAAGATCATTGCAGATTAGTAAGTCTTGGTTTCAAACCTCCACAGCCTTCATGATTTTGCATCCATCCACTGTGAAGGACTGATGGCAACACTGGCTGTTCTTCCATGGACTTTCACCAGGCAGTTGTTTAATAATCTGCCCTCCTGACGTGAAGTTCAAAAGCATCATAAGTTGGTGGTAACTATTCTGGGGACTTTGTCCTGAATAGGTGTGCGCGGAATTTATCAATGGATGAAAGGGTTGATCTTGGGCAGTATAACTGGATAACAAACTTTTCTGCTGCAAAAATTGTGCTTTCAGAAACATCTCCAATGCCAAGGTCAGCCAGCAGCATGGGATTTTCCAGAAATACTTTCCATGCTGTTTTCTTTCCATGGCCAGCATACTGGCTAGTTGTATCACAACCAGTGATTGTGTGACATGCAGGAAGAGCATCACAAACAGCATCTGATAATGAATTGCAAATGGTGTGAACGGGGATGCATCTATGGGTATTTTCAGACGTTACGAGATCACGCTCAACCATGGTGAATCCGCACATGGTGATCGTGATCCCGTAACGTCTGATGGGGGGAACAGAAGCTCCCCCCCAGATTTTCACCCCCGTGAATCACGGGGGGGAATCACATTCAACACACAAACGGAGGTCCTGGCCGGACCATCTCTGTTTGTGTGTTGAATGCGATCCCCCCCCCCCCCGTGATCAAGGGGACCATATCATCTGTCCCCCTACCACGGCCCGGAATCAGCGGCGGGATTTCGGGCGATGATCAATGCATTGGCCACGGCACCTGCCCGTCTCCCAAGAGGGCGGGCGGCCTAGGGAGCATGGGGGCGGGGCCGTGTGGCCGCACATCGCATTGTGCCACGCGCCCGCCCCCCCCCCAGATTCCCCACCGGGAGTGGCCAACACATCTGTTGGCCATTACGTGTTGGCCCCGGCGGGGAATCAGTAGGGTGTTTCCATGGCGGGGCGAATTGGGCCCCGTCACGTCTGAAAATATCCTATGTTGCTTTGATATGCCAACACGCTGCCAGATTTCAGGACACAAGTTCTTACGGAAGTGTATAAGTAGTACAAGAATATTTGTGTCCTTGCTGTCCAAAATAATTCGTCTGTATCCAGATTAAGTAGCACCAGCTGCATGAAGAATAATTATCATGTCTGCTTCCTCCTGTGTGGAATATAAGGATGCAGACCCATCACTATCACTCTAACTTGCATGCAAAATGTCCTTGTAGCCACCAGCAGTTACAATTTTCAGACATGATGTGAATCGCGCCTGTGCTTGATCCATTAGCTCTGAAGACAGGAAATCTGAGAGATCATGTTTGTTTTCAGGCATGTCAATGAATGTCTTCCATTGAGGAGGAAGGGGAACTTCATGGTTGTCAATGACCCAATGTATCAGCCTCCTGTTTGACCCAGCACAATGTTCCCAAGTTCTGGATTTGATGGAGTTTGGTATGTAGTGATCAAAGATGACATCGACTCTTGTAGTTTCGGTGGTGATGTAGTTGAACACTGTACAACAGAAGGTGTCTGCTAGATCACCAAATGTTTTTTCTCCACTGGGTTTCCCTAAAGCTTGCACCAATCCCATGCCATCTGTGATGTAGCACTGAGATATTCCTGAAGGATTTTGCAACTCCCATGTGGCAGTGTCACCCTCGAGTATCTGGCCTAGGATTGATTTATTGCACATATGTACTATGTAGACTTCCATCGGTATGAGCAAGAGCAAGTGGGACTGGTGACAGTCATGCCTGAGGAGATCATCAATGTCAACCTTCCATTTAGCATCTGCAGCAACCAGAAAAGGCTGGAACAGGTGATGATCAGCTTTGATGGTGGCCTCCTATCTAGCTTTTTTTGTAGGAAGATGAACATTGTACATTGCTGCAAAGGTTTTGGACTTGTGCGTTGGTAACTTGTCCATCAAGGACACAGTTGGCTTTGGCCCAAGACGCTTTGTCACTATTTCCAAAAGAGCTTCCTGTCCACGGGAATAGGCTGTAAGCAAGTTCTCTTTGATGTCGTCAGGAGCCACATCATTGGATGATATGTAGATGACACGGTCACCTTCTCGATCAAAGATCTTGAATTTCAGCAACTGCTCAGTAAGCTTTGCCACATCACTTTAATCACTTTTCATTAGTTTGTGTCCTCTCTTGATATAAGCAGGATTAGCTCTGTTTTTTCTTCGTTTATGGGTGTCCTCTGCTAGACAAACACACTCATTGTACGTTAGGTACCAGCGATCTCTTGCAGACTCATTCCTTGTTATACCAATGAGACCACCCAAAACCTTCCCAGTTCTGTTCACATATTCAACTGCTTGGTTGCCTGGTCCATGGGAACATGGTTGAAACGGCATGTACTGTACTTCACTGTGAAATTACCATCTACAAACTCTTTGTAGACTTCTGAGGCAATGGATGGAAGTTGCTGCATCTCATCTGGTGTAGTTTGTGTGATCATATATTGCCAATAAAAGCAACATTCTTGCAAATTCAGCTATGTGTAGATGCCACACTCCATCACACTCAGCTTGAATGAAATCCAACAATATTTGCACATATCCATGTACTACAGCCAGTACCTGAATGTTGGATTTTCAATGTTGGATGTAAATACATTCATTAACAGCCTCTTCAGTTGCAGACTGCACAATAAGGTCATCATTGGAACGAAAGCATTTGCAGATTGCATTACACACCTTAGATAGCTACCCTTCAATTTATCTCACCACTATTAGACATTGAGAGTATGAATGAACTTATCCCATAAAATTTACCAGAGGGCTTCCATTGTGAGCTTATGGCAGTGAACACCACGGTTCCATACTTTGCCACTGAGAATATTGGTGGCTGTACATTCACTGTAAACATCAGCCTCCACCCAAACATCTTCAAGTCCAGAATTTTTGAGATGCTGTCCTATTGCTTGCATGTAGTTCAGTCTAATGTGGAAACCACCAAGATGCAAAACCAGATGTCTGCACTTCTCTGGTTATGCCACAACAGCTCCTTTGCTTTACAGTAGAGCACTTTGTCAAATGTGATGACTATTTATTTTGAAGTTTTTCTGAGACTTGCATACACTTACAAATGACTGTCCAGATGGTGTCTAGGACTGGAGCACGCACTGGGATGATAGGCATAAACCCAACTGATGTCACTAGCTGATTACAAGATGAAATCATCCTGTTAAATGCATTCCATTCGGGGGCTACCTGCTCTTCTTTTGTGCAGTTTCTTCTGCATAACAACCACAGGAGATCCTGTGTACATGATTGCTGTGCTGCACTTTCATGGTGCAGCCACTTGGACGTATCAACAGGCTCCCAAAAGTGTGGCAGTGGATGCTGTGTGTTATGCATTTTGGCTGGATGCATCTGATGAAATTCCTTGAGTAGTGGAACTAGCACCTTACTTTGGCCAATTAGTCCAGCGGAGGCAGTTTTTAAAGCTGGAGGTCCATGCTGGAATCCAACAACCTGAGTTCCATGAAATGTACCATTCCCATCCAGTGTTTCCTCAACAATGTCTATGTTGTCTGCACTGAATTGCACAAAATGTCCAGGAACAAACTTCTCTGGGATGAAGACATTTCCATTTGCAGTGAAGCGTGATGACTCATAGTCTGCAATACTGCTTTCTATTCTCTGAACTCGCTCATAGCTAATTCAGTATCCAGCAGAATGTACAAGTTGAATCATAGCTTTGGATCTGGTTGCTTGATGAATAGTAAGTCCAAGACCAATGTGCTTAGGTGTGAGTTTCCTGCCGTTGGAAGCAAAAAATACAATATCTTGTGCTATGCTTAATATTTGAGTGTGCAGCTCAGGAGGTTGCACATCACTGTCATCCATGTTTTGTGTGAGAATCAGACGGAGGAGGAGCATGTACAGGGAGCCTGGAATTATGGCTTCGGCATGAGTCTCAACATTCTCATAGGAGTTGTGACCATGCATTGCTTATAGATCAGATTTAATTTTAGCAGTGACATGATGCATCACACGGATAAAGAGCTGATCTTCATTGCTGAAGTTGGTTGTGAGGTCTTCATCTATATCATTGTCATCTTGTATGTCAATGTTGCGCTTCATCTTCTGAACAACAACTCCAGTTGGTACGGATGGAAATAAAAGCAAAGACTGGGATTGATTGAGTGGTTGTACAAATTGGACGCTTTCACCATAATGTTCTTCAATCCTCTGTTTCGGCTTCTGTGTTGGATAGCAGCTGTTTTGAAGCCCACCTGCTTTTAGTATATTATGAAATTGGTCCCCCATTTTGGAGGGCAGTGTCCAACTTCTGCAGCAACCTGAAGAATGCATCATCATCCTGGTTACCAGTCAGTGCTTTCTGTTGTTTATGATTCAAGCCCACACACCAGTTTCCCTTCTGTGTATAGCAATTCAAGTGATACTTTGGTGAATATGATGACAGTCTGAAGAGCACAATAGCAGGACTTGACCTCATAGCATATGAAGCAAACATCTTGATGCTGTTCTCAGTCTTTTTGGTAAGTACTTGGCTCAGTGAAGCACCCTTCTTCCTTTTCTGGCAGAAAACGCACATGTCCCAGCTTACTTCCCTTCTTGTTAAGGGTACACGTTTCAGTTCAGTTTGTGGGTGGTCTTGTGAAGCAGTCTCATCTTCTGTTGTTTCACATTACTCTTTCTCAGCCGTTCAATATCTGTCCTGCTGCAGAAAGAAGCATAGCAAGTTGTGCTGTGCCTCTTTGGGTTCTTCTCTTACAAATTGTCAATATCTGCATGTAAATGATCCAGTACATCTTGGTTGGCAACATCATGAAGTTTAAGTCGCTCTTTGAAAGTATCTTTCACTCACTGTATACTGTTGTGCAACCTCAATCACACTTTACCATCATTCCCTTGACGGAATATACAGTACTCCCAGTTGGTACAGCACTCCCTTCGTCTCGTCACTGGCAGAACAGCAACAGGATCCATTCCCATCAGTATGTGTTAATCACAGGTATGCCTGCAAGTACACAGAAGAAAACACAATTTTAATGAAATGATTTATTTATTATTATTATTATTTTATTTATTATAAACATTTATATAGCACCAGCCATGTGCCTGGTGCTGTACAGAACATAGAAATAGACGCGGTCCCTGCCTGTGGCTTACAATCTAAAAGACAAGGAGGGGGAGACAGGGAGAGGGGACAGTGGGAGAGACAGGGGAGAAGACAAACAAACATTCAGGCGGATGCGAAGTCTCAGGTGCGTGTGCTTGGCTTGGTTACAATCAGGTTGGTTGCAGCAGTCTGCAGAGGAGGGCAGACAGTAAGTATATGGGGAACGACTAGCAGGCATTGGGAAAGGCGGCGAGGAAAAAGTGGGTCTTGAGGAGGGATTTGAAGGAGCGGAGGGAGGGGGCAAGGCGGATGTGGGTAGGGAGGGAGTTCCAGGCATGGGGGGCAGCGAGGGAGAAGGGTCGAAGGCGGTTAGGTGAGCAGGAGAAACGAGGGAGAGTGAGGGAGGGGACAGAGGAAGAGCGGAGAGCGCGTGCAGGAGTGCGTAGGGAGATTAGGTCCGAGAGGTAAGGGGGAGCTTGGTTGTGGAGTGTTTTGAACGTGAATACCAGGAGTTTAAACAGGATACGTTCAGGAAGGGGGAGCCAGTGAAGAGAGAAGAGGAGAGGCTGCACATGGTCGAAGCGACGGGCAGAGTGAATGACCTTGGCAGCGGAGTTTTGGATTGCGATAAGGGGGGACAGGTGAGAGCGAGGGAGGCCAGCAAGGAGGAGGTTGCAGTAATCGAGGCGAGAGATAACCATGGCATGAACAAGGGTTTTGGCCGAGGAGGTAGAGAGAAAGGGGCGGATCCGAGCAATGTTATGGAGGGCGAATCGGCAGGATTTGGCAACAGAGTCAATGTAAGGTTTAAAAGAGAGGTGCGTGTCAAAGATGAAGCCCAAGCTATGGGCTTGGAGAACAGGATGGATGGTGACTCCATCGATGCAGATGGGCAGGTTAGAGGGAGAGGAAGAGGAGGGAGGAAAAATGAGGAGTTCGGTCTTGGCCATGTTGAGCTTGAGTTGACGTCGGGACATCCAGGCGGAGATATCAGAGAGGCAGTTGACAAGGCGTGAGGGGATAGAAGAGGAGAGGAGGGGGTAGAAAGATAGAGTTGGGCGTCATCAGTGTAGAGATGATATTGGAATCTGTGGGAGGCAATAAGTTTGCCAAGGGACAGGGTGTAAATAGAGAAGAGGAGAGGGACGTATACTTTAATAGTACAGCAATAAAATGTGAGCAAAACAATAACAGCTAAAAGATAAGTCGACTGAGTTTGGTTTACCAACCAAATGGAGCATTACAGAGGAAAATATATTCTGGCAAGATTTAATGCAGATCATCAGAACTTTAAAAAAGAACGGATAATATTTTCTTCTTGGAATGACAGTTCTCAAGTTAGAAGGCCAAAAGCATGTGCATGTGAGGCATCATTGGCCAGTGGCAGCCATCTTGTTCTTCTTGTCCCTGCCAGGCCTTGTACCACAACAGAGGGTGACAATCATCTAGGGAATGTTCCTAGGCGTGTGTACTGGACTGATTTAGCATGTTGGTTGCTTCTGCTCTTTTGGGGTGAGCCAGCATCCAGAAAATTTGTTTTCACCTCCCCGCTAGATGCAATCAATGCTCCAGCAAAGGTAGAAAGGTTACTGGCATGAGGGGACACTCCATGAAACTAACTGGCCGCAGATTTAAAACAAATAAAAGGGAGTATTTTTTCACTCAACGCACAGTTAAATTATGGAATTTGTTGCCAGAGGAGATTATTGGGGTCAGTGGTATAGCTGCGTTTAAAAAAGGACTGGATATGTTCTTGGAGAATAGGTCCATTAACGGCTATTAGCCAAGTAGATTACAAGTTGGGAACATCTTACTGTCAGGAGCAGGGAGTGATCAGCAGGGAATGGACTGCCCATTGTGACTGCTGGTACTGCTCCCATGCAACCAGAATTGGCCACTGTCGGAGACAGGATGCGGGGCTTAATGGACCATTGGCCTGACTCAGTATGGCAGTTCTTATGTTCTTATGTAGTTTTATGTTATGCCCCTCATCGCTTTCCTTTTTCTGGCCAATGCACACAGCAGTTTCAGCGGTGTTAATTAACAAGCATTGTGTATGTACCCATCTTAAGGAATTCTATTGTACTAGAACCACACCCAGTTAGTTACGTACCAATCAAGTCACATGTGAACCATGTCACTGAAGAAATGACACTGAAAGGAGATAAAAACAGTTTTAGGTTGCATAAAAAAGAAAGAACTATTGGAAGAAGCAAATGATTTATTATGATATTGAATCCTAAATACAATATAAAATCACTAACTTATTACAGATCTTCTTTGTAAACTGCATTAGAAGCAAAAGTACCATTGCAAAATGAAAATTTCCCTTGGAAATTGGTATTTTTAATTTGCACTTTGATGTTGTTTAGACTGATCATGAAAAAGTGATCATAGTTGTTTGTGGCTGAAAACAGGTGAGTGGAGATGAAGGCCAGTTTTGTCAAAGGTTTGCCCTTGTCGCGGCAAATGCTGTCCTTACAGGGGGTTGTCTATGATGAAGGAAAAGCAGTACACTTGTGTCACTTGAAGCTAAGTCAGCTCTTGGGAAGGATCCATCATGTTTTTTTGCACTGATTTAATTTAACTGGACAGGGTGAACGAACGATTGTATTTCATTGCAAAGCCCTTGTTTTGGATTCAAGTTTCTTAGCAAGAAGATCACAGCTCCAAGCCTCAGCTGCAAAGCATGTGGAGGCATACCAAAGAGAACCAATATGTTGAGGATTCCTGCAGAATCATTCTAAGCTTCCGTCTTCATCACTGGACTGGACAGAGTCTATGCTTTTGTAGATAACTAGAGGTCGAGGTAATGTTTTAATAATCCTGTTGCTAAGATTGATTAATTGGTCACACAAAGTAGAGCTCTGGAAGAGTAGTCCTATATGCAACTGGTTTCAAGAGATTCTCCAAAGTTCTTGTTTCGTATGGCATCTTCAACCAAGCATTCCATGGGTATTCAAACTGCATGAGGACCTATCTCCAGGAAAATTTGGAAACAACAATCACATAAGAACATAATAAGTGTCATACTGGGTCAGACTAATGGTTCATCAAGCTCAGCATCCTGTCTCCAACACTGGCCACTCTTGGTTGCTTTAAAGATGTACCCAACAAGTTATAGTGGAGTCATCCATTCCCTGCTCTTCCCTCCCAGCTCTTGACAGTCAGAGGTTTCATCCCCTGATCTACCTGTCTAATAGCCATTTATGGACCTATCCTCCAAGAATTTACACATTTCTGGTTTGAATCCAGCTACCAGGGCTGGCCTTAGAATTTGAGGGTTACAGGGTGCAGATAAAATGCAGGGGCCCTGTTTTGCCTGCCTCTTGGGAGCACCCTCCGAAGAGTCCTAAAGGCAGTGGCAGCCCTCGCCTGAGGGCGCCTGGGGCAGTGCCCTGCCCCTGCTCTCCCCCGGTGCCACTGACACAGAGCACTCACTGACTGAGCGCTCTGTCTCTGCCGGGCTGCTGAAATTGACATTGGGGCGCTGCGCTGCTCTGACTGCTGCAGCTTGGCTTGCAGTCAGAGCAGCGCGGCACTCCGGTGTCAATTCCAGTCGCCCGGCAGAGACAGAGCGCTCAGTCAGTGGGCGCTCTGACTGGAATCCCAGAGGGGACAAACTTGGACTCAACGTGCGCTGAGTGGCTGAACGTTCAGTCCAAGCGCGCCGCTGGGAAATGAAATTTCCCATGAGCGGCAGCTTTGCATTGAGCCCTGTGGGCTCAATGCAAAGCCTCACCTGGGAGTTCAGTGGAAGCGCTTGGCGGCGAGATGTGCTGCGGCGTGCGTGCTTGAACTGACTCAGTTGAGCATGCGCCCCGCAGCACATCTCACCGCCGAGTGCCTCCATTGAACGCTGAACTGCCTGGTGCCTGCCTGCCCTGCCCTGCCCTGCCCTGCCCTGCGCCATGGTGAGTAAACGTGGGGGGGGGGACTCGGGGAGCAGAGGCTGGGGGCCTGGGATGGAAAGGGGGGAGGGTGTGCACCCACCCTCCCCCTCATTCCCCAGTCTCGTGCACCCTCCCCCCCTTCCATTCCAGGCCCCCAGCCTGGGG